>OZ026521.1:88129498-88709498 GCA_964019695.1 Loripinus fragilis | reverse complement strand
AACAAATTAGAAAGTCCTTGACATGACCGACAGATTTTTGTACCTGTAGCTTTATAGGTGTGCACAATTTTATCCGAGCCCCAACTGTTGACCTACTTTGGCTCTTAACTTTTAGAATAGACTATAACAAATTACGACCTCAACGTTAACAATAAATTATTCGATGAATAAAGCAAACACATAGTCCCTGGCCAGCCTGCTCCTGATTTAGGACGATTTTGTTTGCATATGCTTTTCCTGGTTAAATAATTTGAGCCAGTGCATGAGATTTCGAACAATGTGGTAGGTGCGACCAGCAAAGCCTCAGATCAACCTGCGCATATGCGCAGTCTGATCAGAGTCTGTGCTAGTCGCTTGAGTATTCTATGATTGTTAAGTTACTGACTGAACATCATTTGGAGTTTCTAAGCTTAAAAGGAGGCTGCACATGTTCATCTGAGTCTACACTTGTGAAAATGCCACTTTGTTGGAAATCTCATGCACTGGCTCATTTAGTTTTGGCAGACAAAGAGTTTGAACTCTTTACAGCGCTTGTTCATCTGTGCAGCCCGATTTGGAATATACTGCAACAAAGTGATAGGACC
The DNA here is from genome assembly GCA_964019695.1 of Loripinus fragilis. Lineage (NCBI taxonomy): Eukaryota > Metazoa > Mollusca > Bivalvia > Lucinida > Lucinidae > Loripinus > Loripinus fragilis. The sequence continues at coordinate 88,708,914 of OZ026521.1, read as the reverse complement.
CAACCACATGAGCCATGATATGACAAAAACTAAAGACTGCGTGCAAAGCGAAGGGTCAGATCAGCCTGGGCATCCGCCGAGTCTGTTCTGAGTCTTCGCTGTGTAGTCAGTGGGCTTCTTAATACCCAAACTATCTTCATACGTACAGTGATGACTCTGATCAGTCTGCGCTGATTCTTTGACTGATCTGAGATTTCTCATGTTGAACATCCCTTGAATTCCCGGTTTTTTAAAAGAACTTAAAACACTGACTATCATATTGTTGCCTTTTAACACAATGGCGACAGTTTGGACATTATCACCAGTAGTACCAGAGGTGTTGATGGCCAAATCAATTATATTCCACGCACGAGAGGGTGGGGGTTACGAGAGGGACGATGTTCTTTCTCTCGCTGGGGGAGGGGGGCTGGGGCCTTCCTTAAGAAAAAAAAATGGGATTTTGAGCTCTTCTATGTGTTCTAATGCTTTTTCATGCGTTTGAGACCAGATTTCGGTCCCTTTTCTAGAAAAAATATTCATTGACGCGTGGGACACTGAACACTCACGATTTTCAATTTTAACTTCAGCAGGTTTCTGGCAAACTACTTTTAGCACTGATCCTTGGTAGCACTTCGAAGAGTCGTGTTTTCGAGAAAAAAATACACTAGCTTCTTTTCAATTAGTGCACCCATTAAGGATACAGGCTTCGTCAAGATTTGGCCGTACAATTGCCTTGTCAATAGGCATACACATAGGTTACAGATGAAGCCAGAGCCTACTCTCTAACCACGACGGCAAAACACTGTTCACTGCTCAGGCTTCTGTAAAGCCCCGGCCCTATAGTGCTTGCGACGGGGGCCCGACCAGTCACGGAGACTTGTTTTGTTTGCAACTTACATGTATCTGCGACCTCTGCAAACATTGCAAATAATTATCCTTATTATTCTGGCATGACCGTTCTATCGGCGAAAGTTATGCATTTACATGTAGTCGTGCCTTCTTTTACCTCCCTTATTTGAGCGTGTGATCAATGAATGTTCTGACATGACTGCTCGAATGCACAAACTAGTCTGCACTTGCGCTGTTCACAAATCTTATGAATGGACTTCAACCCACAGGATAACACCATACTGTTATAACATGATCTGTCAACTTTTTTCTACGCTACAAGTTGAGGAAACTTTCAAAACCAACCCAAATCCAAGCATGGCCATTTAAGCTGAAAACTCTTGAGCCCGTAGTTACTGGACAAAGTGTGAACAGTCGGCATAGAATCAGATTTCTATGGACTGCGTGTTTCAACTCTTGTCCGGCGACATACTTTCGTAGAGATCATTTATTCCATACCGCTGATTAAAGTAGGGTTATTGGTAAGTACATGTCTATGAACACCGTTATTTACTAAATAGGTGGATATTGACCCAAATTGTTGAAAAAGATAAAATTACAATTCATGAACATAAGCATTTCAGAGCGTTGAAGGGTGTCTCGACGGTTATTAATACACTCCTGATACAAGTCGGGGTACATTAAATCACTGTCATTTAAGCACAAAATTGTCAGCCAAACTTAGTGACGTTTCTGACGTTACATTGCTACGTAAATGACGTGACTTTCAGTGCAAATAACAGAGGGTTCATATCTTTAATTACCCATAATTTACTCAATTTAGGCACTAGACAAATAAAAATTTGCTTTTTCTCCATGACAAAGGCCATTTAAAAACATATTGCATTTTTGCACATTTCTGTGACAGGGCCAATTTCACCCCTTCGTGCACCTTGCCCTTTTGTTTTCGCATTAAAAGTTTTACCTCTGTCTGTTAGTGACATATCCTGATATTTCCTTTGCAAACAGTTAGGACCCCAATAAGGCATGACACAATATCAGGCCTCATTTGGATCCAAACCATTTGACACTCCATATATAGTCATTCTTGAAGAAACAGCATGCATAGACTTGACTCTTATTATGGGCCAGAGAGTCTGGACATGATAAAATCAACAAAAAGAACTGTGTCTCAAGTACAGACTCAGATCAGCCATCAACCAAGTCAGATCAGACTTTTCATTCTGTTCTCAATTACAGCTCAATGGGCAGGTTTCTTCTTTTTTACCAGAAGAAAACTATCATACTGGGTAGATGCCCAAGCTGATCTAAGTTTTTGCTGAGTGTACAGATTCATATTTAAGCAAATATGGTAAGACAACACAAGTCATGTAACAGCTTAGACAGGACTTTAGTTAAGAGTGCGTAATTAACAGAAAATTATATTTCTTATTTCTCAACCAAAACATATGTTGTGTGTACTCAAAAGAACCGTCTCAATGAGACGGTTCTTTTGAGCACCCACAATATATGCTTAAAATTATGGGTAAGAAAATATTTACAAATTTACGCTGAAATTTTTTGCTTATCTAAACCTAAGAGCTAATTCATTGACAGTGGGATAACCATGCAGCAGAATCGGGCATCAGCCCACAGAGACATCATCTATCACATTATAAATTGCGGAGACATGTGAATAGAAAAATAGAAATGACTGCCTTTCCCAGAAGTGACAAATTCTTGCAATGCACTGGCTTCCTTCCAAATTTCTCTCAGTATGTTTTGTCAAATCAACATTCTTCTCTAAAATAATTTAAATAAGCACAATCAGTACATCTTAAGTTGGCAGATTCCCTCTCACTGAAGGAATTCTTCAAATAATTCATGGCTCATTCAAGATAACAAATTTAATTTTTTCTTTCTTTTTGAAGAAAATTTATAATGAGAATTTCAAGAAAATGACAGTAGCTAATGACATCGGTAAAAGCTTGCTTATCTTACAAGATTTAACTCTTTAAGTGCAAGCACCAAATTACTCAGGCAGGAGAAGCATGTGCAAACAAAATAGTCCCATATCATACTGCTCCTAGAGACTATTGGAGCTGTGACATGTGACACTGATTTCCAACCATGTGGCATTTTGACAAGTGTAGATTTATATGAGCCAGTGCAGCCTCCTTTTAAGCTCTACAAAACTCCAAATGATGTTTGGTCAGTAGCTTAACAGTCATAGAATATTCATGCGACTAGCAAAGACTCTGATCAGACTGTGTATATGCACAGGCTGAGCCGAGGCTTTGCTGATCGCTCATACCACATTGTTGGAAATCTCATGCCAGCAGCTCAAGTTTGTTTGCTTTCCTCAGCAAATTATTTAAATTATTATTTCCCTGTGATGCTACGTTTCATTAGTTTGCTATAGGAAGCCTCCACACTATATAGCTAAACAGTTTTTTTGTATTTTGACAATAACAGAATCTAGGGCAAAGATTTCCCCCCCCAACTCCACCCCACTGGTGGCTCCGGCTGCTGTCTGTTCTAAAGCGGTGGTTCTATTGGTGATTCTAGTTTTGCAATTGTCCTGCTGAGGAAGAGAGAGCTCCATGGTTGTTTTACTTTATTTGTATTCTTGCTGTCGTGTGACTGTTAGTGTTCTGTGTTTCTTCCACGCGGTGCCGTGGGTTGGTCTGACGGGTCTGTGATTGTGATATTTCCTGGTCATACTCACTTGCTTATTGAGAACTACAGGGTACATGTGTACATGTCCAGATAATTAACTGGATGACAGAAATTCAGAAGAGTTAATGGATTTGTTCTGTATGACTGCAATTTGTGTAAGCATCCAGCTAACAAGAGCATCTGATTGAGACCAGTCTAGGTGTTGTCATAATTAATAATATCATTAAATCAATGTCTGAAGAAATCATTTACAGACTTCTCTTGGCAACCACTATAAAAATCATAGATTTATTTGGCGCAGATATTAAATAAAGATTCTGCAAATATTTCCTGATTGAAGTTACAAATTGTTACATGTTATTTAGCTAACAACTTATTCCATGAAAAAATAGTTAACCAGACTAGACTGCTCCCATCAATTTTGTTCAGAGATGAGCAAAGTGCTTTGCCATGCGATAAGGAAAAGGCAATGTCCAAAGTGGAAATCCTATGTGCAAGAGCTATACAGGAACTTTAAGTTCATGCAAGTAAACAAATACAACAGATCTCATCATTAATTTCCCCTTTCTATATTGCAAAAACTGGAGGTTCAATGGGTAAGAAATATTTGTTTATTATTCCTGCTCATAACATAGGCTCCCTTTGAAGCAACTAATTAATATAAGAATCTATCATGAGTGTGAGGGAAGGATTAAAAAATCCGTTCTGAGGATCGCCATTTGGCATCACGAGGCTTGCTGAGTGATGACAAACAGTGATCCCGAGGGACGGATTTTTCTGTCCTACCCTCACATGAATAATGGATTCTTTTTCTTAATCACCACTGGTTTTATTTATTTATTTATTTATTTATTTATTTATCTATTTATTCATTTCAAAATAAGCTTCCAGAAGTCCCTGAATATGGTTAGATGCAATTTCACATGATGACGTTACTTGACGTCCTGGGTAAGATAGCATGGGTAAGATAAGATTTTCTATCCCAGGGTAAAATCTCAGATATCCTTATCTGGTGTACAAGAACATAAGTTATATGCACCTATCACAATCTACAGAATATTCAATTTTTGAAATTTGGCAGCCAAATGTACAAACAGAAGAACAAAATAAATCAAACATTCAGATCTACAAGCCAATTAAATTTAGCAAATATCACAATTAAAATACACTTAAAAAACTCTAAAGTTCTCAATTAGAAATCTTTGATAAGGTGAAAAAACTTAACTAATTGCATGCTTACTGGGTAATTTTGCATGTTTTTTGTCTGATTTTTTCAAAATTAACTTTTTTGAAAATTTCTTTCAGGAATACCATCAGAGTGTAAACCAGTTTGGATCCAGATCAGGCCCGACGTTTTGTCGGGTCTGATCTGGGTCCAAACTGTTTGCAAAGGTTATGATCAGATGACACTAGTAGTCAAAAGAGTTAAAATTTATGGTAAGTAGAGAATGAAAAAGTCTGAAATACAGATTGAACAGGTAAAAGAAGCAGAATTCTGGCATATAACAGCGCCAATGTCTGCAGTTCGCTTCATCAAAACTTTGAAACATTCCACCCAAACCAATGTCAAGCACCAGTGAGCCCTGCAATCATAGATCTACTACCAGATCAACAGAACTTATTCAACATTGGTAGCAACGTCGAGGGAATGAAGCCCTTATCTTAGTAAGCATACAGTCTCAGACCACTATCGGCCCAACAGTGAAGCGCCATTTGAATGGTGTTTCACTGGTGGGTAGCTCACACTTGCTTCGGGTAAGCACTGCATGCCCAGAGTCCAACCACCATAGAACTCCTAAAATTCAACAGAATTCATTCAACACTATTAGGGGAGCACAGTGGCTCTGTGGTAGAGCGCTTGACTCGAGACCGAGGGGCTGTGGGTTCGAGCCTCACCAGTGTCAATGTGTTGTGGTCCTTGAGCAAGACACATTTATCCTAGCCTAGTACTGATTCAACCCAGGAAGATCCGTCCCTGTTTAACTGAAAGATTGTTGATGGTACGTAAAGAATCAAATCAAACAAAATCAACACTATGACCTATGTCAAGGGTAAAGAAGCCCTTTAAAATTGCCTAGAACCCAATCATCATAGATCTAATAGATCAACCGAACTTGAATAAAAGCCATTTGATATTGCCCATAGCCCAGCCATAATAAATCAAATAGCTAAATAAGGTGATTACTAATTGTGTTTATGAAACACTGTGCCCCCAACCATTGCTTGTCGATAAGGATGGTGCTTTTTTTTAAGACAAGGGTCATCTTAAGTTTGAAGCTTCTATGGCTTTACTAGTCACCATCCTGTATCTGTTGACAAAATTTGAAGCTCCTAGCCACAATTATTTTTGAAATATCTGGATTACAAGTTTTTCAATGGCCAAATTTGCAATGGGCAATAACTTTTTTTTAAATTTCACAATGTAATCTACTCATCATCCTCTATCAGCTGACCAAGTCTGAACATCTTCCAAATCACTCATTAGCTGAGTAAAGTCTGAAGCCTGACAAATTACTCATAAATTAAGAAAACTCAGAAGTCTGACGAGTCACTCGTAAACTGAGTAAAGTCTTAAGTCTGGCAAATTGCTTACAAACTGAAGTCTGGCAAGTTACTCACCAGTCACTGCAGACTGTGTAAATTCTAAATTCTAGCAAATCACTCATAAACTTAGTAAAGTGTGAAGTCTGACAAATCACTCATAAACTTAGTAAAGTGTGAACTCTAACAAATCACTAATAAACTTAGTAAAGTGTGAACTCTAACAAATCACTCATAAACTTAGTAAAGTGTGAACTCTCGCAAATAACTCATAAACTTAGTAAAGTGAGAACTCTCGCAAATCACTCATAAACTTAGTAAAGTGTGAACTCTCGCAAATCACTCATAAACTTAGTAAAATGTGAACTCTCGCAAATCACTCATAAACTTAGTAAAGTGTGAGCACTCGCAAATCACTCAAACTTAGTACAGTGTGAACTCTTGCAAATCACTCACAATGTTAGTAAAGAATCATTTATAAAATGAGTGAAGCCTGTAGGCTTTGCTCAACTTGAGAGCAATTGGCCAGAGTTAACACACATTCAAGTTATAATGCTGCTACATGGGCTCTTTTCACCCAAAATAACCGCTATTATGTCAGAACAATTCCTATTGGCATAAAAACAAAGCATAATCTGTTAGAAAAAGCTACAGCTAAATATGTTTTATTGTAGATGATATACGCAGTTTGTACCCAATGAGTGTAAAAGATTTGCCTGTTTCTTGAAAAAGTAGAGTCTGTTTTTATATGATTGAATTCACCATGAGATAAGGTACCATACAATAGAATCAAGGTAAGGTGAAATGGTCCAGATTACCTGTAAAAAACTCACATTTGGTGTGTATTTTTATTTGGCCTTATTGGCGGTATAAACAATAAATTGCCAAAATATGAAACCACGAAATACAGGATTCAAAAATTCCGTCACACAATAAGCAATAAATGGACACACATCCTTAGGATGTTGGTATATGTATTGATAAACCAACTTTTGAACTGTAGAGTGTGTTTCAATGTCCTTGAAACCACATCTTAAAAGGGGCTACTATTAAAGAAAAGATAGGGAGCATAACCTTTCCTTTAAGAGTAGCCTATATGAGAAAATGAAAATAAATTTTTAATTTCAGTAAACTATATAACCACCAGAATTAAACTTACCCAATATATCAGTCTTTTAAAATTGCCAAATTTTGATGCAACGCATGCAAAATGTTTTAAAATACCGTATTAATTAGATATCAAATTTTACAATGATTTCAAACACTCATTCACAATCTACCCCTTACCCAATTAAATTTGAATAGTCCATTATACATGTATTCATTTTGAGCGGTCATTAAGTTCCAATTTTCAAAATAATTTGTATTGCTCTGTGAGCCATGGCTTAGCCTCCTTGTGTTTTTGTCTTATACAAAAAAGGATTTTAAACTTGAATGCAGCATCTCATCAGTGTCTGCACGAGGGATGGATTTTTCAAGTCTCCTGATGCCAATCCGTGACCACAAGGGACAGATTTTTCTATCCCACCCTCACACTCATGATGGATTCTTAAAATCATAATCTCACATTGCATATGATGATCATCCATCATGCTTGGTGCATGCTCCAGATCCAATTATAAAATTCCTTCTGCATCAGTTTTGACTTTTTGTCAAAATAGAAAAGAGAAAAATATTTTTTAGGAGGGATTTTTGGCAATTTTAGGGGACCAGAAATAGTAAATTTCCTCATTATTTTAAGAAAGTTGGCAGTGCCGATGCAGTTTTTCTTACAGTTTGATATTTTTATTATCTATTTGTCAGTGTTGTGCAGCAATCTAATCTATAGACATGATATATTACATTTTTCTTACATCAAGAAGCTGGGGTTGCATGCAAGTGAAAAATAGTGCTTGCTTCCAGTACATAAATCCTTTATATAAAAAATGGTGGAATGGTTGTGGCAATGTTATGTCTGCACTCACTGGGGCCTGGGGAAAAATGCTAGATAAGTTTTCAAGCTTTTGTTGTCATCTCTGACTTTTTGTCAGAATTAACTTTTTCAAAAAAAAATTTAAGGAACACTATCAGAGTGATCTAGATAAGGTTCTAAACTGTTTGCAAAGGTTATCAAAGTCAAGGCTAGCAAGGAAATAGTTAAAGTACAGTATTTTGAATATTTAGAATAATGAAAACAGTGTTCAAGAGAGCAGGCCTTGAGGTTATGAAAAAAATTCATGCTCAACTCAGCTGAGCACAAAATTTATCCTGCTCATAAATGCTAAAATGCCAACAATTGTTGGCTTTTTAACATTTATTAGCATGATAAATACAACATCTGAGAGACTTAAAGCAAGATACTTCTTTATTTGTCGGCATTTTAGATTTTATGAGCAGTTGAAATTTCATGCTTATAACCTTGAGGCCGGGATGACTTTCTGGAGTTCTGATTTTTATCACCCGGATCAGAGTAATCTGAATCTCCGAAAACCTATCTGTTTTCCTTAATGATATCCCAAAAAATATTTCCTGCATAACTGACTCTCGGACAATGTTGCTGATTGCAAAATCTCACAGATAAATGAGTGCAAACATCTGTAATTTGAATTTAAGATAGTTTTTGTGGGAAAAAGGAATATGATGGCTTGTAAACAGCAAAACTGAAACAGGCTGATCATAGCATTTGTTTGCATGTTTACCTTGAGTTTCTAATTGGAAATTCCTTCATGTCATTAGCATTTCCATAAGCTTGTTCCCTCCTTGGAGTCTAAAATTTGTGGTTTTATAATAAAAATTATAGAGAATATTTGCGGTCAAAAATATAGGCTGTGGGTACTTATTAGATACAACTACGTTGAGTGCACACAAACTATATTTTCGTCAGATATGAGAAAACTGCATTTTACTGATTTGTATAAGTCAGTGGGTGCGAGTGGGTTGTCTCAGTATGCATGCTGGGTAATTTTACATAAATTTTTGTTCATTTGAAGATTTTGTTTAAATTAACTTTTTTTCAATTCTTTCAGGAATACCAGCAGAGTGTCAAACAGTTTGGACCATTTAGTGGGGCCTGATTTGAGTCCAAACTGTTTCAGCAGGGAAGGAGTTGACTATTTGCCTCCTGGGAAATTTTTCATGAATTTTTGTAATCTGCTGATTTTTTTTCAAAATCAACATTTTTGCAAAAATCTTTTAGGAATACCATCAGAGAGTCAAACAGGATCCAGAACAGGCCCAATATTTTGTCCAAACTGTTTGCAAAGGTTATCAGTAGATGATCGACACTAGTAGGTAAAGAGTTAAGATTGTAGGCAGGGGCAATCAAGGCGGAAAATTAAAAGCCATTGTAACTAAAAATGGATAAAGATAAGCATGGGTGAAAGTTCAAAATATCTGAAATCCTGAACTTTTGAAATTCAAATCTTAAAACTTATTGTATGCTTACAAATTATTAAAAATTTCAATTCAAATGGTCAATTGTCCCAAGATTAACTGAAAATAAATCAGAGAGCTATTAAAATCTACCTAATTCAGCATTTTGAGGCTGACTTTCCATAGAAAGTCAGCCTCACAATCCTGAATTCAGGGGTATTCCTGAAAACTTTCACCCATGGGTAAGCCATTTGCTTTCCTTTAAAGCTTTAAAGCTTTCTTTCAAAGAGCCTATCAGTATAATTCAGGTGCAATACAGGAAGCGGTTCTGGTTATCCAAGAAGCTATGTTCTGTGACCTGTATCAGTTTAAATCATGCATATAAACCCTATCTTCCACTGACAAGCTTTATTTTATATAGATATTCAAATTAAATCAGCTTGTGTCACTGTTCAGGAGAGCCTGGCCATAAGAAAACATCTGGACAATGAAGGTACATATCAGCATGTACAACAGCAGTCTGACCATTATCCCCACATTCTTTAAAAAGCTGCAGGGATATTATGATTGCCTCTATCTGTCCATCTGTCTGCCATTATGCCATCTCCTAGACCACTGGGCAGAATCCAACCAAATCTGTTGAGTGATAAATTTACGCAAGTGCTTGTGGGGCATGCAAGAGCTCATCTATTTTAGGACCCACCGCAGGGTCAAATGCTATTGATAGTGAGGGGATTTGTGATGAGGTGCCATTTACTGTGTGATTCTAGTTGAAATTTTGTTCACCACATCAAAGGAAGTGCAGTGGCTCAGTGGTAGAGTGCTTGACTTGAGACAGAGGGGCCGGGGGTTCGAGCCTCACTGGCGTCACTGCATTGTGGTCCTTGAGCAAGACACATTTATCCCAGCTTAGTACTGGTTCAACCCAGGAATCAGTTTAAGTGAATTGAGGAATCCCTGTTTAACTGAAAGATTGTTGATGGGATGTAAAGAATCAAATCAAACAAAACTCACCACATCAAACGTTTCAAGATTCTAGCTAGTCTCTTTAGCCGAGCAGGCTGATTTGAGTCTACTCCAATTACAAACTCAAAAGACATGTTTTCTTTATACATGGTACAATTAGGACTCAAGGCGAGAAAATATGATTTTGTTGTATGCAAACTGCAAAGATCCTGATCAGCCTGCATAGTCTGTTTCAGGCTTTTGGTATTCACTCCCTCGAAAGTATAATACATGTAGCTGTTCTTTCCTTTACACATTCTTATCTGGAGGCCTGATAACTATGGATTCATTGTCATTGTGTGCATGAATAAAATTGTGGATACTGATCAGCTGGCTTCATCAGAAGCCAGCTGATCTGGATCTACACTGATTTTCAAAATATGGTATATAATTTTGAAAAAAAAATGTTATGTGCAAAGTGTGTATATTACGATAAATGTGGTATATTGAATTCTGGAAGGCAACAGCCCCTATCAAACAATGCCCTCCCTGATCACATAATGCCCTACCATGATGATTTAAGGCCTTTATCAGGGTGCATTTATTAGGATGAATATGGGCCTCAAGGCGAGAAAATCTGTCTTCAGGGGTTGCAAACAACAAAGGTGCAGACCAACCTGCGCATATGCGCAGTCTGATCAGCACATTTGTTATTCGCCTTTTGGAAAGTATCATACGTGCACTTGCTACCGGGGAAATTTCAATATTCTAGCTAGTCTCTGTTGCTGAGGAGACTGGTTTGAAACTTACTTTGTCGGAAACCCCAAAGACAGGTTTTCTTGCGACGAGGCCCATATGATACAGTTAACTCTGGGAGGCAACAACCCCTATCAAACAATGCCCTCTCTGATCACATAATGCCCTACCGTGATGATTTAAGGCCTTTTACTAGTAATTTTGGCATCAGTTTCTGCAGTATCTTATCAAGAAGGCAGATATCATAGAAATTTGCCTACATTATCATGATGAATATCACACTATCTAACAGCCTGTTTATTGCAAAAAGGCAAAAAATATATTCTTATTACAAACCAAAGAATATAACTCCCATGAAAAAGGCCCTTCCAGAAGCTACTTCAGTGTTTGCATGCATTGAATTATTTTGAACTTATTTTCAACTTCCAGTTCTCTGAATAATTTTTAGAGTTTTTAAGGAAGGCTAAAAAAGGGAGAACATTAATTTGTTGTTTGTAGGGGCTTCATTAATTTTTGGCATCCAGGTATTAAGGAAAAATAGGTGGTTTGACAATGGTTGTATAAACTCTTTATCACATGATGTCCCATCTGGGATGGGATGATATAACCCCATGTATTAAATGCCATATCCCACTTGAGGTTTACATATTTGGTAACATTATGATTTTGTAATGGCCATATATATTAACATCCTGTATATTGGGAAAAATGCTAGCATTTTCACACCCAAAACAAAATGATTTCAAGTAATTTTAGTAGCATATGATAAATGGAATCTAACATGCATGCTCCTTTGTTATTAAATTTATTAATATTGTTGCAAAAGCCATAAAATGCTCAACTAGCCTTGCACTTTATCACTTTTCGTCAACTTGTTTAATAAATTCAATTATACATGCACACTCACATATGTAAGATCCTCTATATGCAAATTTATCGCAGGTAGCAGGGTATACCTACTGGACTAGAAGGGGAAAATCCCCACCTTAGTAACTACAGTAAAACCTGTGTAAAATTACCAATCTTAAAAAGACCGCAAATTGGTTTTCAAGACCAATTCTCGATTCTGCAATACTTTCGACCTTCATTAAGCTACCATTCATCATTGAGATCTTTGTTTTGTCTATTTTTGAGTGGCCGTTTTACACAAGTTTTACTGTACCTCTTAATTAAACCCCTCAATTAAGACAAAAATCTTATACACACCATCATTCTGATCAGGCTCAATAACGACAACAGCTTCCTTGATCTCCCCGAGGTGGCCTCCCATAGGTCGAGACAAGATCACCTTGAAGTTTTCCTCGTCTTCGTACAGGGAGTCATCAATGATAGTCACGGTGCAATATCTGTTATCCTCATTCTTGTCAAACCTCACAATACTGTCACGGTCCGCCGCCCGGCTGATGTAGTCAGAATAAGAGAGCACTTTGTTCGGAGGGGTACCAGAAGCAGAGCCTGTAAAAAGATAAATTCAGTTTGTCCTGAGAACTGCAAAGTCTATATCATAATGATCTAAGTCATGACAAAATCAGGTTTTCTAATGACAAGATCAATATTATGCATCTTGTCATTAGAAAACCTGATTTTGTTGCTTATGAACAACGACCACCCATTCTTATGAGCTATTGCCCTTTGTAGTTCTTTTACCCTTCTATGGAAAATTTATAATTAATTGTCATATAATCTACCAGACTGGTAAATTTGACATAAGCCATATGTTTGACACCCAGTTGCAAGATTCTGATCAGAGTGGTACTGTTAAACTTGCTAGATTAAAAAAATTCAATATTCTAGATTGTAGCTCAAGGTTAAAATAACTTTATTCATGCTCAACTGAACTGAGCATGAAATTTCAACTGCTCATACAAACTAAAATGCTTAAATATAAAGACTTTTCTTGCTTTCAAACTCTGATGTTGTGTTTATCATGCTAATACATGTTAAAATGCCAACCCAGAAAATGAGCGAAAAGGCAGGGTGTACCTATATAATGTTTTTCATTAAAATAGTTGAGGTGAGGCAAGCTTTTTTGTGAAAGCTTATACTTGTAAACCATTATGGTTTGGGATGAATGATCTACCCATTTTTAATATCAAAGACAAGATGGTCTCTGTAGCTGAACAGGCTGTTTAGGTCTTACCTTAGACTGGCATCAGTCCACTAAATGCATATAATTACATTTATAATTATTTCAAACTATGAAAAATCATCTTAAAATTCTATCCTCTCTGATAGTCAAATCTTATGTCCGAGCCCAGAACTACTCCAAGCACAGAACTACTCCAAGTAAAGTTTATAAATTGCTATCTTAGAGAGAATATCAGTTTTACTAGAAAAAAAAATGACATTAGAGACTGGTACCAGTCTAGTCTTACTTGGTCACAAAACTGCTTTCCTGTGACTTTGAATATTTGAATATCTGCAGTAACTGTTGTTAAGTGTTTTTGCCTTTAATTTTTAGTGTTAAAACAATCTTAAATGACAGCTATAGAGGGAAAAACATATTTCATATATCAAAATTAAATTGCTATAAGTGAATTTACTCAGGTGATAACAATGAGGAGTTTGTGAAAAACTGTAAGCCTTCAACTTCAGTCAGAGTTTTGCCATTATACTAAACTCTTTAACAGCTACAGTAAAATCTGTGCAAAACGGCCACTCAAAAATAGACAAAACAAAGATCTTAATATCAGTTTGTAGACTAATGAAGGTCGAAAGTATTGTAGAATGCTCCACTTCTGCATTAAGCGATAATTGGTCTTGAAACCCATTTTTAGGTCTTTTTGAGAGTGGCCGTTTTACACAGGTTTTACTGTAGTGGCCACTATACATTTGCATACAGTTTGGCCTCAAAAAGATATTTTGAAAAAATTAGATAAATAAGTCAACAACTTGTTTATAGAGGAGGTCCTATTGCTTCTTGCTTCTCGAGAAGGGGCTCATATCAGTATTCCTATGGAAACCTATGGAACTTGTTATTTTCCAGGGATCCGCTCATCAGCTTATTTTACAGAGGAGGGGTGCTAGTCAAGGTGGGGGAGGGGTCCATACGGTATAACCATTATTCTTATGGAAACCAATAGCACTTGTGATTTTCCAGAGGGTGGGGGTCCAGACACCTGGTCCCCAGGGGGGGGGGGGCTTCCCAGCATGCAAAGAGTTAACCGCTATACATTACAATGCAATATATTTTTTATATAATCATTTTTTGATTAGCCTGTGACTCAAAAGTATCATTAAAATGTTATATGATCTATGAGATACAATATCAGGTCTAAAGAAGACAACAAAGTCAACATCTATACAGGCGACACTGGCACAGACACAGATTCAATGACTAGTTGCCAAACACCATAAAAAGCCGGTTAGGTCATTACGTCCATTGTTCAATGTAGGGAATGCAGGTTGAAATTAAAACCTTGCAAAGTAGAGCCTTATATTCTCTATTATATGCTATAAAAACAGATGTTCTCCCACCATTTACACTATCTAAAAAGTTTGCTGTGACCTTGAGAAATTAGGGCAAGGTCACCAAAACCTAATCAAGAATGTTATATTCATGCAAGTTTGATTCTAATCTGCCCACTTGTTCATGAGATATCTTGGATAGAAGAAAAAGTCACACAAATGCAATCAGGATTTACACTAAAATCAAGATGTCCCCCTCAGCTTTGGTTAGGGAAAATAATTTGTTGCCTCTTGTAATTGTGATACGAGGTTTTAGGCTGATTCTGTTCAAAGCTAGATAAGATGAAAAGAATTTGCTCATCTTGGTTTTCCGTTGTTTGTTGGTGTAACTGACACAAGGCATTATTGAGTTAACATGGACTTCTTATTTTTGCAGACATCCCACTGTGTACTTAACCCTAAACTCCATAGGCTATTTTTAGATCATGACATCATTTTCTATTTTTAGACAACATTGAAAAAATTTAAGAAAAATTTAAGATTATTTTTGAATACTTTTGAAAATATTATGGAAAAGAGCAAATGCTCCAAATGAGCAAATGCTCCATTTTCCATATTATTTTCAAATACATGATATTTCAAAGGCGTCAAAAGGCGTTACTATGGAGTAAATGGTTAAACAAACTGGTGTAGATCCAGATTGTTCAGCTTATCTGGATCTTACTGATTCAAAGATATGAACCTGGGCTCAGCATGACACTGGTGACACTCCATATATCAAGTACTTTGTTCCTTGGTGTGAACTACATAAGATCATATTACTTTATTAATCATATTTTTTGTTCATCCTGCTCTTCAGAGAAAAAACAAAATTATATAAATATTCACATGGGAAAACAGTCCTTCTAGTATAGAAAGACAATGATTGCCATTATATGTGCAACTCCAATTCCTAAATGTTATATACTTTCATACTTTGTGCATGCGAGCAGTGAAGGTTCAGCTTGCTAGTTCCCCATTCAGTAAGCACCAAAATCTCTCATGCTCATCACACAAGTTTTGTTCAAGAGCTGATAACTCACAAACCAAGCAAGCATAGGTTAACCCTTTACCTCATAGAGATGCCTGTTGATGCCTTTGCAAACAGAGCAGACCCAGATTAGGCAGCTCTTAAAAGAGCTGCCTGATCAGGGTCTACTCTGTTTGCTGATGGAAATATGATCCTACACTAGTGGACATGACAAGTAAATACCAACATGAAAGTTTATTTATATAATTATTCATAGAAGGTGGAGCCTAGCATGAATATTCATGAGGAAAAAGGTTAATTATCTTGTTCAAGAACCACCTTGAATATCTCCAGTTAAGCCAACATTTTGAGAAAACATTTTGAATGATTTTCTCGTGTCTCAACCCAAATATGATCATGAGCCAGCTTTTAAGATGTTAGTTAATAGTACTTATCGCATATGCATGCATCCAAGGTTCACACAAGGCTATGAAAAAGTACAGCCTCCCTAAAGCCTTCCCTGTGTGCACACATAAAGTCAGGGCGTCAATGAAGGCTCAGCCCAAAATTTAGATTTTAGCTAGCCCCACTAGGTAGCAGAGCTTGCATGTTGAAAGAATGACTTTATGCGTAATATTATTTGATAAGTATCAAACTAAGTGGGTACTCAACGAGATGGGTTTTACCAACAACAAAACATGTTTTTCTTTGAAGAGGAATTTCAAGTATCCATTGTAAAGTCAAGTATGTAGCAGCTCACATGATTCTGTTGCAAGCAGCTCACATGATTCTGTTGCAAGCATGTAAATTGCCACCTATAATTTGCTGTAGACGATATTTACAAATTCTGTTGCTTGTCATGGATAATAAGGTTTGATATTTTATAAGAATCATATGCTAGCATATGATTCACATGAAATATCGAGCCTTATTTCCATCAAAATCTAGAAGCATTTCCAGTGATTATTGTCTGTTATAGAAGTAAATGGGGCATTCAGGGGTTAAGTATGTTTTGCTGCTCATCCACTAAGCAAGCATGCTCAACTCAACTCAACTCAAATTTATTTGCAAATCACATAACATGCAGTGTTGATGTTTGCTTGTTTGTTTGTTTGATTTGATTCTTTATGTCCCATCAACAATCTTTCAGTTATAAAGGGACAGGTCTTCCTGGGTTGAACCAGTACTAAGCTAGGATTAATGTGTCTTGCTCAAGGACACAACGCAGTAAAACCGGTGAAGCTCGAACCTGCGGCCCCTCGGTCTCGAGTCAAGCACTCTACCACTGAGGCACATAGCTCCCTCGTGCAGTGTTGAATCAACATCCAATCACTGTGCTGATTCATCATCATGTGCACCCTTGATAGTGGTATGAGAAACCCTCAGTTTGTTCAGTAGTCTAGAAGGTAAACACAGTAGCCGTACCTCATTTTGAAGTAGTGTGCCTATAAGATCTATAGCAGATGTTTATCAGCGAACGGATTTCTCCCTATGGCTGAGTAGCAACTTACTGAGACCAAGCATAAACGTTTTGACCATCAATGAGCTTACAGCAAGTAGACAGATCCCACAAAAGTCTATTTTAAGCTTACAGTTGATGTTCTAAATTCCGAACACTAGTTGTCTGTCAAAAAAATCTATCCAAACAGTGCAGACCTTAAGACTGAGTAGAAACTAACCGAGACCAAGCATAAACATTTTGACGGCCAATGAGCTTAGAACAAGTAGACAGATCCCACAAAAATATATTTTTAGCTTACAGTTGATGTTCTAAAATTCCGAACACTAGTTGCCTGCCAAAAAGTTCCAGACAAACAGTGCAGACCCAGATCAGACTGCTTCTGAAGAAGCAGTCTGATCAGGGTCTTCGCTGTTTGCTATTCTGACAAGCATTTAGTGAATTCCAGCCCCGATAATCAACACATCATTTGAGAACAGAAAGAGACAAGTGTTCAAAATTTTTGAACATTTACCGTACCTGGTTCTGTGTAACATATGACAGTGAGTTCCTTTGACAGGTCCCCTGTTCTGTAGATGGGTATCTGTAGTGGACCGACTTTCTCATCCACTCTGTACTCAATCTCTGAGAAGAACACAGTAGATTCTGTAAATAAAAAATTTGAAATTTTCATCAGAACGTACCAGTACACACTGGTCAATGGAAACCCACATGCTTCACAACAAACATTGAGCTTCTAAAATGGGTCTCGACGAGAGAAAACCTGTCTTCGAGGGTTTACAAACAACACAGGCGCAGACCAGCCTGCGCATTGGCCCAGACTGATCAGCGCCTCTGTTATTCGCTTATCAAGAAGTATCATATCTAGACTTGCTAAGAGCGAAATTTCAATTTTCTAGCTAGTCTCTGTAGCTGAAGAAACTGGTTTGAAACTCGCTTTGTCAGAAACCCCGAAGACAGGTTTTCTTGTGACGAGGCCCAAATAGGATGCACAGGCTTCAATCATCTTGATGGGAAAGAGAGAGCTGGTTGCTTTACTTTGTTTGTCTGCCTGGTGTCTTGGGACTGTTATTCTTCTGTGGCTCTTCCTCATGGTGCCGTAGGTTGGTCTGCAGTGTGTGATTGTGGTATTTCCTGATCATATTCACATGCTTTTTTCGGGGAATGCGGATTATTGACAAGTGAAAAAGGTATGGGACATACTTTCTATTTACCGATCATAAAATATGAAAGTACTACTTACAATGTTAGTAAGTGCATAGATTTCAAACTGAAGAAATATACCCAAATCTCAATGTTGACGTAAATGTATTTTGTCCCTAGATCCAGATTTCTGTCTTGATACAGCTCAGAGAATTATCAGTCAAGATAATGAAGTCTAAAGGCACTCACCAAAAAATGTGTCCGATACTGTTAGACATTGTAAGCCTTTCACCAAGGAGCAGTTCAACGCACATGGCTTCTAAAACTCAGGATGTTTATGTAATTCAAGTTATCTTATAATTGAGCCGCGACATGAGATTTCCAACAATGCAGTATGTCTGACCAGCAAAGCCTCAGATCAGCCTGCGCATATGCGCAGTCTGATCAGAGCCTTTGCTAGTTGCTTGAATATTCTGTGAATATTAAGCTACTGATCGAACATCATTTTAAATTCTAAGCTTAAAAGGAGGCTGCACAGGCTAGTCTGAGTCTATACATGTCAAAATGCCACATTGTTGGAAATCACATGTCACTGCTCAGATAAATTCTGTTATTCCTTACCATCTTCAGGATCTACTATGGTGACTTCAACTATGTCAGGATGTTCAAGAACCACAAATACTGGGTCTATCAGCTCTATGAACAATGTCTCTGATTCTTCATAAATATCATCATCTCTCAGTCTAATACTCCAAGTCTTGTCAGTCTGGCCTGTCAAAGAAAAAAAGGATACAAGATTTTGATATTTATCGCACACATACTAAGTAAAGCCTGTGTAAAAGGGCCACTCAAAAATAGACAATTTGAAAACAAAGATCTTATAATGACAAATGGTAGCTTAATGAAGGTCGAAAGTATTGCAGAATGCTCCCATTGGAGCATTCTGCAATACTTTTGACCTACATTAAGCGATAATTTGTCTTGAAAACCACTTTGTGGTCTTTTTGAGAGTGGCCTTTTCACACAGGTGTTACTGTATTTGCAAAAGTCTCCTTTAAACGCCCATGCTAACATATCCAGCAAGGCTAGGGATTTAAGTTTTGGTCTGAGTCTATATCTATATCCATGCTATATGTGTATCCGAAGCAAAGACTCTGGCAAATCTGAGCCAATGAGCAGGCTCGTCTGAGCCATGGCTACTCACCAATGTGATCAGTACCAAAATCTTGCGTACCGGCCCATGCTTATTATTGCCCAAATAATGTTGCTATCTGGTTGTAACAGTGGTCCAGGTTTTAAATGGTAAAATGTTTTTGCTATTCTAGTTATAAGAAAATAAAGGTTATTTAAAGGTTTTATGAGCAAAATAAAGGTAAGGTTTTGACTAATAGTTTGTTATAGGTTTTGCTACGAGGCCTGCAAATTTAGTCCATCCAACAGTTTTGGATCCCCTTTGATTCAAATGTCATCTCTATAGATGAGAACAAAATTACCTTTAAATATGCATTATGAGCAATGAGCATTATAAGTTTGCAAGTCAATCTTTGGCTGAAATATTGGATTTAAACATGGAATTGAGATGGCATACATGTGTTTATAAATTATTTCTTGTGTTTTCTACACTTGTCCAGGTCATCATACAAAACATGACATAATATTGTGTTCATTTTAGAAATGGCCACAGCGCATATTGATAAAATTTATAGCTAATCTGTAATGGGCTTGTACATTATGGTGATGACGCAAAAGGATAAATTTCTAATTTTCAAAATTGTTTGGCTGAAGTTTTATGTAATAATGGAGATAAAACATAGCATTTCTTTCATTTAATTTCACTGCGGAAGTCTGTGTCCTCAGTTTTAAAGAGTTCCCTCAACACCTGGCTAATGCTTATGCACTAAATATCATGCTTGATCCCTATAATGCTTACATTAAACTGAATTACTAGCAAATAACTGAGACTTTAGCTCTATAAATCTGTTGTGTGCGGTGTCACTGAAAGTGTGTGAAATCAACTGGAGAAATAAGAAAAATAATTAACAAGAGTGTGAGGGTGGGTGGAATAGAAAAATCTGTACCGAGAATCACTGTTAGGCATCACAAGGCTAATGTGGTCTCATTACATTTCATTTGAGTATGCACATATTTCATTTTAGAAATAAGAAAATTATTTATTTATTCTAATGCAATATTGCTTTTGTAATGTGAAATCTGATTGGATTATGAATATCAAAAATTTGCGACTGTCAGAAATAGTTTGACATCATTAATTACTTCACATTTCATTCGATGACATGTGCTTTTATTCAACTTGCAATGCTCCAATTTGAGACAAAACTGCAGAAGTCCATTAGAATGGGGATACCCATATTATTCAAAAATTTCATTTGGGAAGGTATACCGTCAGATATACTGTCGGAAGTTTAGGTTTACAGCGACACACAAGACTGAGTGTCACCGTAAAACTAAATTTCCGAACGTAATACGGACAGTATACCTTCTCAAATGAAATTTTTGAATACAGTCATACCCTTATCTAAAAGCCTATCAGAAGATATTGTTGTGCTTTAGATCAGTGGCCATTCATAGTGGATTCTAAGCCCTATTTTGATGATGCTGTGTTTATCACCAACTCAGTTTACAAACCTGGATTAAACTGCACTTGTTGAGCATACTGCTTGGACAGATCATTGCCAATATGAGCAGTTCTTCCTGTGATCTGAAGAGCTGAAAAAGAAGACAAAATTATGTACAGTAAAACCCGTCTTAAGCGACCACTCAAAGATAGACAAAACAAATGTCTTAATGGCAACCGGTAGCTTAATGAAGGTAGAAAGTATTGCAGAATGCATTCTGCAATACTTTTGACCTGCATTAAGCGATAATCTGTATTGAAAACCGAGTATTGGTTTTCTTTTTGAGTGGCCACTTAAGACAGGTTTTATTGCATGTCAAGAGATGGAATGTTTTTTCCCTTTTTTTAACCCTTTGTATACTGGAAACCCCTAAATGAGTACTTTGGAAAACAGTGTAGACCCAGATGAAATGCAGCATAATGCTGCATTTCATCAGGGTCTGCACTGTTTGCTAAGATCAAAAGAACCTTCAGGAACAGAAATGCATCATGAACAAGGCAAATTCGACGAATATATATCCCCCGACGAAGGGTTATTTGAGAGAAACATGTAAATTACAAAACATAAATCCCACCCTTAGTTCACCTACAGTATCATTCAGATCATAACAAATGCCTGTCAAGTATGTTTTAGTGCTTAGTTCAATAAAAAATATACTTACATCTGCACAATTTCAATATCTGACCATTAAACCCAACCTCAGAGGTCAAGATTGTGTGTAAATTCAAAGTGTTACCTTGCATGTAGGTCTACACTTCTTCCACTTTACTTTGATATGCAACATGACCACTTTTAGAAAAGAACAAAAAATGACATTTTTGACCCCACCCCAGGGGTCGTTGGTGTGTGTAATGACAGCATACTTGCTTTCATGGTACTCTGTGCTCAATTCCCTTTAATTTGATATGCAACATGACTCCTTTCAGTAAAAGATATAGTTTGACCTTTTGACCCCACCCCCTGGGTCAAGGGTGTGTCTGTGGGCAAAATATTTGCTACCATGTTGCTGCCAGTGTCATCAGCTTTAATTTGATATGCAACATGACTACTTTCAGAAAAATATATAGTTTGACCTTTTGACCCCACCCCCTGGGTCAAGGGTGTGTCTGTGGGCAAAATATTTGCTACCATGTTGCTGCCAGCATCGTCGGCTTTAATTTGATATGCAACATGACCATATTCTGAAAAAGTTTAATTTCGGCCTCTGCCCCACCCCCTAAGTCCACTCAAGTGACTCGGAATCAGGCCTTCAAACTGAAATCCCGTTTAATATGTTTCATATCTATTACTGCTCTGCCTGCATGCAAAATTTCAGCAAAAAATATCAATAATTGCCTTTGTTATTGCGAACTTTAAATATTTGACCTTTGACCCCTTAGGTGGGGTCAAAGGGGGTGGGGTAAAACTTTGACACTGTCATTCTTATCTACAGGCACTTGGCAATCATGGTCTACAGCTAGAAGTTGTTAAATATAAAAGCTTTGATGAAATAAGAAGATCATCACACAAAAAAGATAATATAGGTTTTGCCTATACTTAAACAAGGGCAATAACTCTAGTGTTAAGGGGTCGATTTTGACCAAACTTATAGGATATCGAGAGTTCATGGTACTAATCTTTTGTACCAAGAATGAATTAAATCTGACCAATAGGTACTGAGATATGGTTCCGGACAGACAAAAAGTGCGGACGGACGGACGGAATGGATGGATGGACGGACAACGCCAAAACTATATCCGTCAGGGGATAATTAGAAAATTTTCTCTTGGACCCCTTAAAGTAGAGAATGTGCAGTCCCATACTTATTGTATCAATATGTATGGGAAAATCCATCAGAATACAAAGGGGTTTGAACATTGTATGATAGGAACAAATACAGTTAAAAAGTTTCTAGCAGGTTTTAGCAAATTGTTATGCCAAGGCAATTATAACTGAGCTAAATATTATGAAATAATTTCATGACAAAAAGATATTTGGCTCTGTACACCAGTGAAAAAGGATCCATGATTTTGCTGAATTTCCATTGACAGAATGATGATGTTATTGCTTCATATGCATTATGGCTAAACTTAAAATGGCTGCCATAAATAGAAGGATATTGACAATGAATTGTGAAGTAATATGCACCAAATATACACTGAAAATTTCAGTGAAATTTCACTTACTTATCGTATGACATCGTGTCTGGATGTGATATAATGCCATGTAAAAAGTGATAAACCACTAGTGGTTTAGATCGTTAATGTTATGTAACGACAACCATTAAAAATGTCACATTTATGTGGTAAAATCTTGATTTTTTTCACGACAAAAATGTGTTTTCAGAGTAATTTTAGTGTTTGTAATACGATAATTAGAATCTATCATTTTGTTATCCAGTATTATTGAAAAGATTAAACTTGTTGGGAAAAAGCATTATAATGATTGGCAAGCCTTGCATTCTAGCACTTTTCCTTAACTTGTTTAATAAATTAAATAATACATGAGCACTCATGTAAGACCCTCTCTCTCTATATATATATATACAATAGTCAGGCTGGATTATCAAACTGTTCTTCATTAACCCTTTACTATTTGGCTATTTTTAGATCATGACATCATTTTCTATTTTTAGATAACATTGAAAAAGTTCTAGAAAAATCTAAATGTTGAATACTTCTGAAAATATTATGAAAAATGGAGCTTTTGCTCCAAAGCAAATGCTCTATTTTCCATAATATTTTCAAATATGTTGTAAATATTTCACAGTTGTCAAAAGGCGTTATTAAGAAGTAATGGGTTAAAAAAAAGCTGCAAGCTACTCACTAACAAAGCAGGTCTCTCCCAGGTAACCTCGCCTCTGAAGCTCCACTTCCAGTTTCTCCGCGGTCTCATTGACTGTGATCTCATTGCGGACAAAAGAAACCCAGGCCCAGTTCAGATGGAACGGCTGATTGGCTAAAGCATTTCCACCTGAAATAAAAGAAGTGAAACTAAAATAAAAATTCTCGAATTATTTTAAAGTTGAAGCAACTTAATCCTCAGCTCAGCTCAGTCTGGTCTGCTCCTATCATCAAACTATTCAGTTGCCATGGTAACAACTTCATGTCAAAAAAGATAGATGCTAGACTATGTCCTGCCCTCTGAAGCAGGAAGAACTGTCAGTTCAATGGCAATTGAAATTTTTGCATAAAATTTTACATAAAAGTATTCTCAGATCATATTTTCTGAGCGAAGTGAAGTCACACTATGATCTGCTGAATAAACTTTTGCAAACAGTTTGGACCCAGATCATTTTGAAAAAAAATCAAACAAATCAGCAGACGACAAATAAAATTGAAAAAGTACCTAGCCTGCATACATGCAAAGAGTTTGAGGGGAAAAGCTTTAAATCACAAGTTTGCTGTTTCTCTCTAGAGAGTTCTCTGCATTTTCCTGTTGAAATCAAGATATTTCAAGATTTAGTAGTCTCAGTGTTTTGCAGATTTAATTTGCCAAGATTTTTTAAATGATTGATTCCATCATTTCACAGCAGTTGCATATATCAATATATTCAGCAGTACATTCACTGCCAATCTTTATTATAGAGAGAAGAGAAAATAACATTGAACTGAAGACTTGATGAGAGTTGTAGGAGAAAAATTTAAAGTACAAACTGAGCAAGAAAAGCATCTATTTTAGAACTGTAATTCAAGCAATCTTTGTTATCAATTAACTATTGAGCTACCCAGATGGACAACAAAGCCTTGTTCAGGAGCACGGACTGATCTGAACCTTCTTTGTTCATTTTCTCATGCTCTCAAACGTTTTGGATGAAGGATTTGCAGATCTGGTTTGAACCCGAACTACTTTTTTTGGCAGCAGAAGACCACTTCAATTAGACCAGGGGCATCTGGAGATACAAAAAACTTGAAAAATGTTCACACCAGCTGTGTTATGTTTTGTTCTTCCAGACAAGAAATGTATCTGGATAAAGAGTGTTTTTTTTCTTTGCAAAAAAAATATGGTTACTATGATCCCAAAGAAACCCATTTTAGATAGCCCCCATATGATGAAGGGATTCTCAAAACTTGACAAAACCCTTAAAAATAATGTTGCGATGCAATCACAACTTCTTGGGGCTTTTTACTCAGTCTTTAATTAAGCTCTGAATTTCTAAAATGAAGTCTTCCAGTCGATGAAATGAATTAACTAATCGGGTTTAAGTTATCAATAAATCATTTTCTAAAGAAAGCAAACAAAATAGTCCCAGATCAGACTGCTCCTATACTATTTTGTTTGCACATGCATGCTTTTTCGGACTGAGCACAATGTAATTTGGTTCCGGGGACTTTCTTCAGACTCAAGCTCGAAGAGTTAAAAAGTCAGTTTTCCCCGAGTATAGAAGTTTTGATATTATATCAGGATTGATTAAATTGGTGATACATGATGTTTTACAGACCATCTAAATTGACTCACTGATTTGCTTTGATCAGATAGATACCTTGGAATGGAATTGGTTTAGATCTTAAAGAAACTCACACACATGCAAAGATAAACTGCCTAAACATGAGAAGCCCTGTTGACAAGTACAGATTGCATTTGGGTACAAAAATATACCATCAGGGTCCACCATGGCTGATACACATGCATTATACTATTTTATAATGTGATTCACTGTTTTTTGGTGGCTTACATGTTGTGATATGACCATACAACATTATAATGTCACTTTTCCATGTAAATGTATTAATGTCAAAGGACGTCCTTGTTCTATTGAGCTGAATTGTCTTCTTTAAAAGACTGAAATTTAGTTAAAACTGTCATATGTTAAGTAGAAAACAAAAAAATGTATTATCCTTGGTTTCATATAGGATGGCATTCTGTTTGAGCTCCACTGTTCAAACTATGATTACACAATGTGAAGCTATATAGTTTCTGTTGTCATTCATAATGGTGCAGTTCAGTTTTGTTTTGATTCAACTGCTGTCATGCACTCGGTACCTTTTAATTTATAACCTCTTATTAATTTAGATCAAATAGGTATTTATAAAACATTAGTGCTGGGATTAGACAGAATTATCTTTGGTGCAAAATAGATTTTTCTAAAAGCTAAAAAACATTTGATGCAAAATTCAGTGTTTAATGGGGTACAGTCTGGATTCTTATTACATTTGATGATGTTTCTGTTAATCTGCTGCAGTTCACAAATCACTGCTACAATTAACCCTGATAGAACATCTGCACTGACGGCAAAAGGGTGTTGGAAAGCCTAAGTGATACATTGACATATCCAACAGACTGCAGTCAATATTTTTTATGGTACATACACCATCACAAATACACACTTTTTTTATCTGGCCAAAGCATCGATCTACAAAGTTTGAAGTTGCCACTTGGAATGGTTTAGAAGGAGATGCATTCACAAGAAAATACAAATGCATAATACAAGAAAATACATTATTTGACCCTGAGGCCAATCAAATAATGTATTTTCTTGAAAATGCATCTCCATGGGGTCAAGGTCGCATGAAATGTTGCCCAATACCCTCTACATCATGTAACCTATGCACCTGCACAGTTTGAAGCTACCACATCCAACAGTTTAGGAGAAGACAGATGGAATTGGACTGATGCAAGGTCACATGATTTGAATGTTGCACAGTATCCACTACATCATGTGACCAATGCATTTGCAAAGTTTGAAGTTGCTTTGTCCAACGGTTTAGGAGAAGATGCTTTTACAAGAAAATACATTATTCAAACCTTGGGTTTGAGGTCAAGGTCACTTGAAACATTGCACAGTACCTTCTACATCATGTGACCTATGCACTTGCAAAGTTTGAAGTTGCTTCTTTCAATGGTTTAGGGGAAAATGCTTTTACAAGAAAATACATTATTCAAACCTGGGCCCTATTGAGGTCAAGTTCACTTGAAGCATTGCCCAGTACCCTCTACATCATGTGACCTATGCACCTGCAAAGTTTGAAGTTGCTATGTCCAACGGTTTAGGAGAGGATAAATTACTGACGGATGATGGACCAACTTCAGTGGTACCAAATTAATATTCTTTTTTATCTCAAGTAAAAAATGGGTATTACTAGAATTTAATGTATTCAGATAAAAGTAGAAAAGAGTTATAAAGCAGGGACATATACTATTGCCATAAAGTTAAGCATAATCCATTTGATAACACTACTTAGGTTTTAGAAACGGTAGGAATGAAAACTTTTGAGAGATGCCAAAAATTTATTGTGGTAGACAACAAAAACAGAATAGCAGCGATTTGATAACAGCCGTGAAATCTCTGACCTGTTTTGGGGCTGCAAACACCTTACAAAAATACCCATAAATTTTACAAAATTCAATGGAAACAACGTGGAGGCCAAGAATCAGCAAAACTTTTACACTAAGGCCGCGATAGCTGTAATTTCTTCAAAACTTTCTCTTTGGAGCATATACTTTCAGGATCTGGTGCAAAAAGTCACAAAATGGCTCTTAATAATCCACTTCTTCCGGTTTATGTTGTGTATAGCCTTCACACTGTTGAATAACAGCTTGGCACATTTTCATCATTAAATTCACTGGGTACATGCGTTCAAGACATGAAATCCTGTCCCACTCATGCAGTAGAGTCTAGCAAAATTCACAATGGTTTGGATACGGCTGGTTCCTGGTTTCAAACACGTCAGCCGAGCTTGTCCCACACGTGTTCAATAGGGTTCAAGTCGGCAACAAGCTCAGCTGTCGAAGACTAGCGATGTTCTGTTGATTTTTGTGTTCCTCGATGATGCGAGTACAGTGAGGTTTTGCGGCATCTCGGAGCACCATGTTCTGGCCATCTAGGGAGTCCAAGGGTGACCTAGCACCAGATTCCAGGATTTCGTCCTGGTACTTTTGAGCGATTAAAGTCCCATTAACCACATTTAACTGTATCAGGTGGTCGTCAGATAATGCACCACCTTCCATAATGCTTAAGTATCAATTCCTTGCACTCAAGAATCAATGTAAACCGTTTCCTTTTTCTTTTACTGCCACTCTCTCTATGTTCTTTCAAAGGTCTGCTTACAACACTCTGAGACACGTTTAATACCCTTGCAATGTCATCTTGTTTCATACCAGCGTTCCTAATGGCAATTTTACACATTCTGTCCTCTTTCTTCTTTGTAGATTTATCCAACGTTTTAAGGCTATTCCATGACTCAACAGCAAAAGAAATTCATTCTTGCATATTAACTCCTGGACAGTACTGTGTCGTAAGCTTCCCGTTCATGGACAGTAGCGAATGAAACTAATCGAGCATATCCAAATTTGGTAGCCAAAATACAAGTGTACATGTCGAATAAAACCCAAAACTCAAATTATTTTTCATTACTTCGAAATTCCGGATCGTATAAAAATATGCTTAACTTTATGGCAATAGTATATCTACAGCAATTGGACAGCATCTTTGTGGTAAAGTTCCTTAGATTGACTTTAAGCATGATATATAGAATTGTTGCAATAATGCATGAAATAATTTAAATACTAACTTAATAAATATTAACTATTTGCTGCCACAGCAAATTTAACAAATGACTAAATAAGCAAATTCATTTAATGACGGTACTTATCGCATGATGCATATTAGTCATTGATTTTCAGATGTGCTTCACTTTGAACCTGCATTGACTTTTAATCTTTGTGTTTATGAGCAAATAAGGCGCGCTTTTAAGAGAGACTGACACATATTCGCAGGCTGAACTGTGCCTTCCCTGCTTGCCAATGGGATATAAGTATCATATTTGCATGTGCAGGCTTGAACATATTATTGAAAGCTTAAATGTAACATCCTGAGACTACAATGTAACAGATTGTGTCTCAATTAACCCTATTATAAAGCGCATGTCATGTGAAAAAATTGGATGTTACATTAAAGTTTAGCCTTTAAATCATGCTGCATATTTTTTACGAAATATTCTGAGACTCTTTCCCAACCTTAATGCAATTAATTTGCAGGATCCCAATTAATGCAATCATGATGATGTTTCACACTATTTTAACTCTTTGCATTCTGGGAAATTTTTCATTGTCTGTTGATTCTTTTCAAAATTAACTTTTTCAAAAGGCCTTTCTTTCAGGCAAACCATCACAAACTTGTCAAACAATTTGAATCCAGATCAGGCCGGACATTTTGTCCGGCCTTATCTGGGTGCAAACTGTTTGCAAAAGATGATACTCCTATAGGCAAAGTGTTAGCTCTTAGACTACCTGTGAATGGCCTGAGTTTTTTGTCACTATTATAAAGATATGTTCTGTTCTTAGCCAGTCAGTCAGTCAGTCTTTTTTATTTCTTTTTCGGACATGCAGAGGCCTTCATAACTATCTGAAGTGCAGTCCAATTTCTATGCCTTCTAAGAGATGATACTGCCTGAGGAATCACTCATTTTATCTTGAATTATATGTGAGTTAACAAGGCCAGACCACATGGAGGTTAAGAAGCTCTGATGTGATGGGCTTATCAGCAATTCCTCACCTGGCCCACTACTGCAGATCTCCCTGTTAGTTATCCAGATTTCTGGCAAATAATTAAAGAGGACAGGAAGGATATTGGAGGGGGAAGGGGGTCTAATATTGTGGCATGTTCTTCTTTCTAACCTGGCCCGGTCTGGTTTAATATGGCTCATTGTTGGACCAAGAAAGATGTAATTTCAAACTATCAATGAAAATTAGACTTTTCAATTTTTAAAGTGTTTGATTATATTGGAATGGCCCATTATATTCATTGTAAGTGGTTGCCCATATCAATCTATGCCTGCAATTTAACCATTTTCAGACTAATGGAATTTTGCCATAAAGCTACAAACAATAAAGTCAGGATGCAGGTCCATTGTATCTATTGAGGGGTCATATGTTATAGTTTAAAAAAAAAATCTTTCTCTGAATATGGATTTTGTCTCAGGAAACAGTGCAATTGACGCTGATGTAATGCGGCATTCTGGAGCATTTCATGTTAGTCTTCTCTGTTTGCAAAAGTAACCGTCAAAGAGTTTTATATAACATTGGAATGGCCCATGGTTCATTATAAGGGGTCCCCAGTCAAATTTATCCGGAAGTACATGTGCAAGTCTGAACTATGCAGCAGTTTCAAGTTAGATTACCAAGGCTCATTCAGGACAGACCAGGACTGGTTCTACCTCAATCACAATTGGTAATCCTCCATGCAGTGCAATAAATAGGCACCATAGAGGTTTCAGTTAACTTGGAAATAATCCACTTAAAACTTTCTGAAATTGATCTTTTTATGCACAGTATGCTTTACCAGACAAATACAAAAATATTGAATAACTGGCTGTTTATAAGTCAAAGTATAAAAGAGACAAAAGACAACATTCTCTTCAAAAAACCACCTGGCAATCCTGGAGTAGATTCTTCAACAATCATAACTTGATATATATACGGATCCATGCACTGACTCTCCAGCCACCATTCTTGTCTACGAATCCTGTCATGAAACTGCAGTAAACAAGTGAAAGCGACAGCATACACCACTAAGGTCAGGCCTACCCTTGAGTACTCATCACCAGTATGGGATCCAAAACCCCTACCCTTGCGCCAAAAATTAGAGCAAGTTCAACGGAAGGCTGCCAGATTTGTCCACTCAGCATATACAGACAGAACCCCAGGTTGTGTGACTAAGATGGTGCAGGATTTAGGCTGGGAATCACTTGAACGCAGAAGGTACATCTCACGGCTAATGATGATCTTCAAGATACACCACCAGATTGTCGAGGTCTCTGGCGCAACTGAATTACTACAGCTAAATGACACAAGAACCAGGGGCTCACACCGCTTCAAACAGTCAACTTGTGCAACCACCAGCTACAGGGACTCATTCTTTCCTCGCACTATCAGCGACTGGAATCGCCTACCGACACAGTCCACCGACTGCACCACCATAGAGGCGTTCCGGGCAAGTCTGGGATCCCTCAAATCATGCCACTAGATGACGAGACACCTGTATATAGTTTTAATCATGCACACACAACTCTTTTATTGGGCTGCACAGATTTTACACATGGTTTTCAACATTCCAATCTGGATTCCAACCCTTCACCTGGATGATGATGATGATGATGAAACAAAATCCGAATGAATCGAAATAAGCTTTTTCTTTTGACACCCCAAATTGCTATGTGCGGATCTAGAAAGTTTTTTTGGATGAGGGGAGAGAGGATCCAAATAGCACTAAAAAGGGCCATCATCGGCCATTTAAATGGAGTTTTGCTGGCAGGCCGATAATGGCCCAACATTGAAATTGCTGGCTTGGTAGCTTTTTGATTTTTCAGGGGATCTGGACCAGTATTGCTAAGAAACCCTACATTTTGTGATTTTTCAGGAGGGGGGAGTTGGGACCCCCTCCTTGTCACCCCCATCTGGACATGCGCATGCATGCAGCCAATTTTTAAGTACCTATTGGTTAATTAACCTTAGACCACATTTTTTCTGGCCAATAATTACCTTTCTCAGCACACATCCTTTTGTTAGTAACTGACAACTGCCTTACATGAATCAGTGATAGGTTTACATAATCAAAATTTGTGAGCGTAAAATATTATATGACAGTAAGGGTAGGGTTATGTGACAGTATGGACTATAATAGAGACAGTTTCTCAAAAATGCTCAGAAATTCCATATGTTATTAATAGTGCATGTCCAGTGGAAATTAACAGGTTATAAGAAGGGTAATTGGGTTTTAATGGAACTTGTCATCAAGATGAGTATTGGCATCTGTCAGTTGATGCATCTATCTCAATTTCAACTGCACTATATCTGAAGTGAAACATCATGGCCTTCTGTAAATCATCAGAATGAATACCAGTCAATGAAATATATGTTACCCTTACAATGCACCATGATAAACCTGCATATATCCAGGGCCTGTTATCTGCAAAACAGTGTAGATCCAGACCAGCTGGCTTCTGATTGAAACACATGTTAATAAGTTACTGGAATCATGCAAGTTAAAATTGGGGAGGAGTGTATATATAAATGTGCATAAAATATTCAGCATGATAAAGGTCTATACATCCCTTCTAAGACTTGCATGTACTAGACAAACTGAAACTAGTATCTGAATCTGCTTCTAAAGAGATTCAAAGCTGAAACAGACTCAGAAATGTCACTGATAATTCCAGGAATCATGATACTATAATCAAGCTGACATGATTTTTTTTTAAATATTTGCTGATTTTAGACAGAGTGTATGCTTGAATGGCCCTTTTCTCTAGTTGCAGCTGAACAGATGTAGCAGATTCAATACAGAATGCCAAATATAGGAAATTATTCAGACAAACTCATAAAGAGAATCCAATTTTCCTTATCTTTATGAAAGCTCAATACTTATCTTTTGAAAGCATTGCAAGAAATTTATATTATGCAGAATTGCTATGACTCAATATTGTTATGCAACAGGTTGACTTGCCGGTCTAGAATAGTCACCTCATGATGATGCTACAGATCATTCAGCTTCAATGGAAGAAGATGTTACTTCATTTTTACCTTAATTGTGTCTCATTATATTCTTATCTTTGCAGAGAGCTAGTACAGATCTTGATGAGATCGCTCATAATGCTAAAACATGCTATTATCTGTAAGATCTCATTTCAGTCTCATGTGCAGATCCAGAAAGATTTGTCAGAGGGGGTCCAACTCTGCATGATAAGTGTTTTTTTTGGTTTTTTTCAGGGGAGCGAGGCTCCAAAAACCACCAAAAGCGCGTAATTATGGGCCTGCCAGCAAAACACAATTGATCAGTTGAATTGAATGGCTTTTCGCTGATGGGTCGATAATGGGCCTCATTGAATGCTGCCTAAAAAAAATTGGTCGCTTCGTGATTTTCAATATTACTAGGAAATTAACCCTATAAATTTGTGATTTTTCAGGGGGGGTCCGGACCCCCTGTCCCCCCCTCTGGATCCGCACAAGAGTCTGCACAGTTTGTCAGCAAATCTGAAATACAGCTGGCTTTAATTTGTCTCAATAGTTCAGAAATAGTACCCTTTTCTTAAATGCTGCACTTATGTGTGCACATCTCAATTTCATCCTATCTAAAAGGCAGAATCAGTCTTATCAAGACTCACCCTGGGGATTACTTTCACAAATTTATTCATTAAGTCGATCCTTGGAATTGAAAAACTTACTCATTTTTCCAATCATTTGAACCACATCATGAGAAAACCTCTTTTATGTTTGCTTGATTTGATACTTTACGTCCCATTAACAATCTTTCAGTTAAGTAGGGACGGGTCTTCCTGGGTTGAACCAGTACTAAGCTAGGATTAATGTGTCTTGTTCAAGGACACAATGCAGTGACACCGGTGAGGCTCGAACCTGTGGCCTCTCGGTCTTGAGTCAAGCACTCTACCACTGAGCCACTGCACTCAAAAAAATGTGAGTCTTTTGCGATCAGCATCTGTCTGGAGCAATATTACCATACATTAAATATAAACAAGCACATACGATCAACCACCATAACCCAGGCGTGATCCATTCAATACCCACTGCATTCGAAAGCAGGGGGTACGGAATGGCTCATGCCTAGGTAACTGAGGATGGCACATGATTGAGGTTTCAGTACTTATCGTTTCGGGCAGCAAGGAAGGCTCAGGAGTGTCTGCGCATAATGCGCAGACTCACCAGAGCCTTTGCTGCTCACATATACAAAGTATGGATGTAGATGAAGACTCAAAACCAAGTCAGATCTCTAACCCTGCTGGAAAGGTATTTAAGAGGCTACCATATCCAAATCTTGTGTGCTTTAAAACAAGTTACTCATATATTTAGATATTAAAGATTCTAGCTAGTCTCTGTAGCTGATACCAAATACCTGTCACATTATAAACACCAAAGACCAGACTGATCTGTTTAACATAATTAAGGATCAGATAGATGCATACACATTTAATATCTTGTCTAACGAATGGCTGTAAGCAGAGGCAGATGATACTATAGGTAGTATCATCCGCCTCTGCTGTAAGTGACTGTAACGAATGGCTGTACGAATCACCCATAAGTGACTGAAAATCCATGTTTTTAAAAAATATGAAGAAAATTACATAAAATCAGCTAGCTAGGTCAAGCTGTTCTGCAGGTTAAACATCCTGTGGCTTTTAGAAATCAATATGAAATACAACTTTTTTCTAAAAACATGAAAAATTAATGTATTGAAATCATTCAAGCTTTATGACATGTGCCATATCAACAACACCTGCCGCCAATTTAAAGAACATAGTCAAGATTTTCTTTTTGTTTCTACAATGCATGGTGGGGTGAGATTTGTTGGTAGACACAAAAAACTTAATTTAGTGATTTCTTTCATACAGTTCAAAAGAAGACTCAAACCAGCAGAGTGAGACAGACAGCATATACCAACAGCTGATGCAGGGGAAAGAACATCAAATTTGTAACAAAGCAGCAGATTATGTTTCATGAGATATAACATAGAAGACAATATTCATGTCACAAAATGCTTGTCAGAATTGCAAACAGGGAAGACCCTTATCGGCCTGCTTCTTCTTTATACATGGGTGAAGGTTTAAAATTTTCAAAATCCTGAACTTTGGAAAACTCCAATCTTAAAACTTGCAGTATGCCTACTAAATATTCACACTTTAAGTTTAAAATGGTCAATTGTCTTTTAAGACTGACTGAAAATTAATCAGAGAAGATATACTCATGTCCAATGAAAACGCACCACTCTTCCGATGCGCATATTTGTGGCCTATCAAAAGCTGTGCTAAATTGAGTTATTTATAATTACTATTTAGGACAAATGTGATGTAATCGCACAAAAATTTAAATTCCAGTGACTCCCTAAACACATTACGTAACGTCAGCCTCAAATTTGCGTAAATCGCATTTTGGGTGAATACAAAAAGACCCCAAAATATCGTTTAAATGTTTTCTGTTTGCCAGTAGATACCCTGTCATTTCGCCACATTTTGACAGTTGTGACGCAACAGCTAACGTTACACTAAAGCGAACAATGTCACTATGTAAGCTTAAATATGGAGTGGTCCGACAAAAATTGACGTAAAATGATTAATTGCGATTTCTACAGTACTAGTGTTCTACACAATGCTTATTTCCAGCGTACAAACTCACACACATGCAAAACGTCATACAAATCCTCCAAAAAATTGACGTTGCATCATTGACGCGAACTTTGAGTGCGTTGCCAGCCATTGTTCGCAACGCTAGCGTTTTAAATCTTCACGTTATATCCGCTTTCAAGGCAAGATTCATATTCCAGGATATCAATTTAAGAGATTCTTTGCAATTTCTACAAAGAAAAATGTGAAAATGATGCTTTTGTAAATTCTGACACATTCGATGGCTGGTTCTGTGACTCTGTTTTGACCGTTGTTTTGTTAAATGGTTCCAGCACGTGTCATCAGTGCTCATTCGGTTTTAAAGACCTATCAGTAACTTACAGAATTGCTACAGTACAATAAGACACAATTGCAAAAATAAAATGTTATGTTGTTAAAAAGATATAGTCATTTTTGTAGGTGGTGCGTTTTCAATGGACATGAGTATATTTTAATCTCCCTAATTCAGCATTTTGAGACTGACTTTCTGTGGAAAGTTGGCCTCAAAATCCTGAATTCAGGAATAACCCTGAAAACTTTCAACCATGGTTATAAAAGAGCAAAATTAATATTTAAGCAATACTGACTTCCCAAATCTAACAGCATATGACACTGAGAGAATACCCAGGTTTTTTTTCCCAATGAACATATGGCAACACAACATGACATGTGCATGCTGTTCTCTGTCATAATGGAAGAGAAAAGCACCTGTCATATTCAGATCATTTATCATTTTCTTATATTAATGATGTTGATAACCATGTTTAACCAGGTTTCTATTTTCTTTCATCCTCCGAGAAAGCATGTGTTGTCAGTCACTGCTACTGAGCCATGATGGTTTACAAAAGGCAGTAGCCCCATGAGAAAACAACAGAGACCTTGGCATGGCCAGATGGGGATTGTAGTGTCCATATCTGTCAGTCAGTAACACTGATACAGCAGGAGAACCTGTCATTCAAAGCTGTAGTCAGAAGAGCCTTTTTGAGAAAAACAGATGTCCCTGCAGCATTGATCTCTGATTCCAGGAATTGGCTCAAGACAAGGATGATCTTGGTTAAACCCATTTATGCCAAATGGAATTTCCCACTGTTATCAATTGGCCAGTCAATTTCCATTTTAGTACGGGATTTTTGGTGGTAGTTTTCATTTTTATTCAAATTTTGATACATTATTCTGTAAGCAAAATGTTGAGACACTGATCAGACGCCACGTTTGGCAGTGTCTGGTCTTGTTCTCCACTGTTTGCCTTTGTCCCACAAAAAGAGTGCTAGGCTTAAATTGGTTTAGTTAAAATTTATTTTATAAACTTGTAACTGCTGTTACCTTGAAAAGAGTGTCAATGCCTATCATCAACTAAACGACACCTTTGCACCTCTCCTAACCACACCTTTGCACCCCTCCCAATCATATTCCATGATGCAAATAAAGTCATATTATACATAATAACATCAGGGGCTTAGCATATATACGCAAAAACGCACTTGCGACTACACATTTGTACCAAAGATATGGAAAGCTTAAGATTCTATCACAATTCTGATGGATTCTTGATGTTATGTGCCCGGGGTTATGTGTACAAAACGTGTGCCTAGCACCAATATTAATATCTCTAAATCCAATTTTGACAGAATTTATGATAATATTGGTGTCACCTCCCTATTAATGAAAAGTGAATGAGGGCCTGGTCATATACAATGTTTAATTATCTACCATTAAAAAGAGAGTCTTCATCTTGGCAAACAGCGAAGACCCTGATGAGACACCGCAAATCACAGCATCTCATCTGAGTCTACGCTGTTTGTATATGTTCCTTTTTCACATGCATTCAGCCTGTTCCACAAGTGCGTACTTAGAATTTGAGACTAGCTACACCCCTGAACATCATAGGTAACATAATATTACTGTGATTCTTGACACATACTGATCTTGCAGCCTAGTTGTATCAAAATGGAAAATGAACAGAGGCGCTTTCTTTATCATGTTTATATGGAAATAAATCAAGGATTGGTTCTGGGACATGTATGGCAGAATATTTTTCTTTCTTTTTGTTTTCTTTTTTTTTCAAATGAGAGGGAGCATTTTCTTAGAGACGAGTAAATATGATATGACTCTATGACCATGATGACTCAAAAAATGCTTCCCAGAACAGAAAACAGTGAAGTTCCTGCTTATACTGCTCCAGGGGCATAATCTCTAAGTATTTTTACTTGGAAACCAAACTCAGGTAAAACATTTAGTAAACTGAACCATGTTAGTGCTAGGGTCAAGAGGTTTGACACATGTCATTGTAACATCTGGCAAATAGATTTGCTTTTTCCATCAAGTAATAAGTGATTTGTAATTGCTTTGTGAAGTTCTTTTTCTGATTCATGTGCTGATAAGCCTTTGATATAACACTTCATTTTGCAATAATGCCCCACTTCATGTTTTGATGGTTTATTAAATTCTAGATTTGATAAAATGTAATATGTTTATGGTCAAAATTTGCAGTATATGAGTGAGAATCTAACAGACTTGGAACAAATGCACAGTATGTATACAGAGTGCCCACTGCAAGTCTGTTAGTCATATAAAGGTAATATCAGTTCCTCATACATTCATCATAAGATTTGGTGATTTTAACAAACTGACATTTCTCGATTTAATGCCCTTTATATAATTTTTTTCTATTCTCATAGGGGCTACTCTTAAAGGAAAGAACATATTCCCCATACGGAGCCTATCCTTTCCTTTAATAGTAACCCCTTTTTAGTCATGGTTTTCTCTTCGTTGAAAGATACTATACCATTCAAAAATTGGTTTTTGATGATACTAAGGATTAAGGGTGCGTGTCTATTAATGCATATTGTAAATGGATTTGAAACTGTATTTCGCTGTCTCATATTTTTAGCTATTATGTTCTTACGGACAATAGCGCTAAACATGATATAAGTGTTTACAGTATTGATTATAGTAGGCAGTAGGCATTTTAGGAGCATATGGGCTTATTAGATCAAAATTGGTAATGTTACAAATATCAGTATCAAATGTGTGAAATTTCCGACATCTATGTTTAATGTATACTGCAGAGAAATAAATTACCATCATTATCCTTCATTCATCACCACTAATATGTTTATGTATAAACATCAGTGAGAGGTGGCAGCAGGCAGGTGGCCTTGTCTACCCTTTTGTAGCTGTACATTACAGGAGTATAGGCACATGTTGCTTATCCATGTGATCCAAACCACATGTCAGGAAACTTGTGGAACTTTCATCACAAGATTTGTATCAAATAAACAGAGTATGATTCCAAATGATGATAAGAATCGGTTAAAATTTTAATTACTACTCAATGTACAAAATGTATTTATTAAATTTAAATCTAAATAATACAAATCAAATAAATAAATTTGGGGTGGGGGGGGGGTGGGGGGGGGGGGGGGGTACATAATGCAGCAAGCCCGCTCCTGGTTTGCTGGTTCACGTTGGCTGCTCTGCTTTTACCTTTTAGGCCAGAATTTTTTTATTAGTTGATTTACGAACCCTCCTACTGTAATTTTCCGGAAAGTAGGAAAAAAATAAAATTTAATTTCTAAAAAAAATTATTATTTTATCCGCCGACACTAAATATTATTTGTTTGGTTGAAAAAAATAATATTTTTTTGAGATTCTGTCTGTGCATTTTTGAGAATGACACTGTTAAAAGTGATTGCCCTGTCCATTTTATTTAAAGATTTAACACAGACTGTTGGTTTACCTATTATCTAGAGATATTTAAAAAAAAAAAAAAAAAAAGCTCTGAAAATTTAAAAAAAAGAAAAAAAAAGCTCTGAAAATGACCAGTTAACTGGTCATTTTCAGAGCTTTTTTATTTTTTTATTTTTGTCCCCGCGACCCTAAATCTGAAAAAAAATTCCCGTAAATCAACTAATAAAAAAAATCTGGCCTTACAATCCAACACAACCGTTAATATGATAAAAAAATAGAATAGTTAATTGTTATTATCTTTAAGTATGAATAAATTCTATACTATATAAAACTTTACAAATGTAATCATAAGAGACAGGACTTTAGTTAAGAGTGCATAACAGAAAAATAATTTTCTTATTTCTCAACCAAAACATATGTTGTGGGTACTCAAAAGAACCGTCTCAATGAGACGGTTCTTTTGAGCACCCAAAACATATGTTTAAAGCTGTGGGTAAGAAAATATTTACAATTTTAAGCTTATCTAAAACTGTGAGAGATGAATTTCATTTTTCTGAGGTTCAATTAAAAGGATGAATGACATCGTTAAATGTGACATCCTTTGGATGATGTGAATCCATGGCATTCAACCTTTCATGAAAATCCGAAAATTAAATTCATTTCTTAAAATAGCAATAACAGCCATGCACGGATCCAGAGGGGGGACAGGGGGTCGGGACCCTCCCCCCCCTCCCCTGAAAAATCACAAACATATAGGATTTCTTAGCAATATTGGTCCGGATCCCCTGAAAAATCACAAAGCAACCAAGCCAGCATTCAATGTTGGGCCATCATCAGCAAGCCAGCGAAACACCATCTAAATGGCGTTTCCCTGAAGGGCCAATGAATGCAATGTTGATCAGCTTATAGTGGTATTTGGATCCTACCGCCCCTCATCAACTAAAAAAAAACAACAACACAAATTTGGACCCCCTCTGACAAAACTTTCTAGAGCATCACCATGAAAATGGAATTGTGCTTATCACCTTAACCTGCAACTTGCAGTTTTAATTGCAATTTGTTTGACTTGACACAAATTCAGAATGTGGGAAGAGAAATTTTCCAGACAAAACAATGTCCTTTACGTCAATAGTAATTATTACTCACTGTTAGTCACCACATGCACTCGGAAATACCTCTTTCTTGGCACTGCATAAAAAGACATGTTGCATATTCAAAATGAGCCATTCTGCAAAGAGACTTAACCCTTGTCGTGCAGAATAGTTTTATGAACAACACTCTTCCCCAATTTGTATCCTGTTAATCTGCAGTACAGTCAGAAGCCAGCTGAGCTGGACCTACAGTATTTTCAAACATTG
Organism: Loripinus fragilis; assembly: GCA_964019695.1. Lineage (NCBI taxonomy): Eukaryota > Metazoa > Mollusca > Bivalvia > Lucinida > Lucinidae > Loripinus > Loripinus fragilis. The sequence continues at coordinate 88,669,042 of OZ026521.1, read as the reverse complement.
ATAAATTCAGATTCAGCAGAAAACTGGTTCAGTTCCAAATTATTCTTTATATTTAATAAAATGTGTGGATCATACAATTCATCTTATAATGTATCCAATTGGTTCATGCTCATTCATTTGATTGTTTATCCTTTGCTTACCTCAACAAACTATATTACTGTCGTGCCAACCAAGAGTGACAGTGACATAGTACTTTTTTTATAATAGCTAACTTAAACACTAGCGTGCACACTTCACCTGAGCTAACGCAAATCGATAAATCACTTGTGTATTAATCCTATCTTTCGGATAGGATTAATACACAAGTGATTTATCAATTCTAAGTCCCTAATAACTTTGCAAACAAAACATGACGTCACTGTCACTCTTGGCTGGCAGGACAGTAGATTGTTTATCCTTTGCTTACCTCAACAAACTATATTAAATCATGTGGCTGTCATTATTCATGTGGCTATTCATCTTTACCCTCTGCATTGTTAATACATATGGCTCTACCTCTGCTAGTACATATGGCTATTCAGTTTTCATGTGGGTATTCGTCTTTATGGTTTACCTCTATCTATCTCTGTTAGTACATGTTTCATATCAGTGTTTACATGGCTTTCCATCTTTCGTTTATCTCTACCTCTGTGTGTACACATGGCTAATCAGTCTTCATGTGGCTTTTCATCTTTGGTTCACCTGTATGTTTCTCAATATCAGTGTTCACATGGCTATCCATCTTTGGTTTACTGCTACCTCTGTTAGAACATGTTTCTAATCAGTGTTCATGTGACTATTCCTCTTTAGTTTACCAATACCTCTTTTAGAACATGTTTCTTTTCAGTGTTCATGTGGCTATTCATCTTAAGTTTATTTCTACCTTTTAGAACATATTTATTATCAGTGTTCATGTTACTATTCACCTTTGGTTTGCTGCTAGGTTTAATTCTTATCAATGTTCATGTGGCGCTTTTCATCTTTCGTTTACCTCTACCTCTGTTAGAACATGTTTCTTATCAGTGTTCATGTGACTATTTATCTTTAGTCTGTATACCGCTACCTCTATTTGAACATGTTTCTTATTAGTATTCACATGGCTATCCATCTTTGGTTTACTGCTACCTCGGTTAGAACATGTTTCTAATCAGTGTTCATGTGACTATTCGTCTTTAGTTTACCAATACCTCTTTTAGAACATGTTTCTTTTCAGTGTTCATGTGGCTATTCATCTTAAGTTTATTTTTACCTTTTAGAACATATTTATTATCAGTGTTCATGTAACTATTCACCTTCCTTTGATTCTTATCAATGTTCATGAGGCTATTCATCTTTGGTATACCTCTACCACTATTTGAACATGTTTCTTATCAGTGTTCATGTGGCTATACATCTTAAGTTTATCTCTACCTCTCAATATCAGTCCATGGCTTTCCATCTTTGGTTTACTGCTACCTCTGTTAGAACATGTTTCTCAATATCAGTGTTCCCATGGCTCTCCATCTTTGGTTTACTGCTACCTCTGTTAGAACATGTTTCTCAATATCAGTGTTCCCATGGCTCTCCATCTTTGGTTTACTGCTACCTCTGTTAGAACATGTTTCTCAATATAAGTGTTCCCATGGCTCTCCATCTTTGGTTTACTGCTACCTCTGTTAGAACAGGTTTCTCAATATCAGTGTTCCCATGGCTCTGGATCTTTGGTTTACTGCTACCTCTGTTAGAACATGTTTCTTATCAGTGTTCACATGGCCCTCCATCTTTGGTTTACTGCTACCTCTATTGAACATGTTTCTAATACATCTTTAGTTTATTTCTACCTCTATGTGTACACATGGCACATCAGTCTTCATGGGGCTGTACATCTTTGGTTTACCTGTGCCTCTGTTAGTATGCATGGCTCTTTATAGTCTCTATGTGGTTATTCACAATTGGTTAACCTCTACCTCTGTTAGTACATGTGACGGTAGCTATTTATCATTGGTTTATCAAATCATCTCATGGTACATGAGACTATTCAGTTGTGTGCAGCTATTCATCATTGATTTACTTCTACCTATGTTAGTATATGTGGCTATTCAGTTTTCATGTTGCTATTCACCTTAGGTATACGTCCACCTCTGCTAGAATATGTGGCTGTTCCATCTTCATGTGGCTATTATTCATCTATGGTTTAACCTCCCCTCTTTTTATACTCTTTATGTGTGTGTAGGGGGGGATGTAAATACTGGAAATGTTACAATGGAAGTAATTCAATTAGTGTCTGCAGAGAGTCAATCATTGCTGTAGAATTTAATGCTTAAAGACAGGCTTTTGTCTGACTTAAAACAGGCCCACATTTTCTGAATGCTCAATGTTCCATATTTCGCATGTCTAGACAAATAAGTATCTGAATGGCACTTTTTATTGTTCTCACAAAAAAAAACTTCCCTGTAAAAAATAATCTTTGGAAATGCCTCAAGGGCAAAATCGAAATTATCTCTAAATGATTGTGTAATAAAGGAAAATGGCCATTTAGGTATCCCTACCTTCTATGATTACGAATCACTCCATAACATGAAAGGTGCTGAAATTCCATTAGAAGATTACTGCCGTGACTGCCAGATAATTCTACAAGCATACATCTGAGTATATAATTATGATCTATCCTAACAGCATGTCTGCCATATTTTCTCAAATTCATCTAAATGTTTTGCAGAAAAAAGTTAACTGGAATCTTGTTTTGCTAGTTGCTGTGGATGTTGGTACATGTCATGTTGCCATGTAGTCTGGTTTCAGTCATTCCAATATATTTAGCTTTGTTATTAGTTCAATTAAGTCAGTTTTAAAAACAGCTATTAACCCATATAAGTCTAGCCTCCTTTTCGTAACAAGGCAGTCCCCAGATCAGGGTCTCCACTTTTTGCTTACAGATTATTCTATAATACATGTAAATCAAATAAAAACAAAAAATACCACCCAACATTCCTTTAAATGGAAAAGGATTGGTCCAATTGATAGGAGTGGGAAATTCCATTCTGATTAAATGGGTTAATGCTGCCAGTGAAATCTTTTGTCATCTAGCTGATGACAACCTAAACGCAAACATTTTGTACCTAGATCAGGCCTGACGAAACAAGGACATATCATAGAGCCTCAGGTGGCCCCAATCCAGGACCTTTAAAGTATGATTTGGTACATATATGGGTGAAAGTTCAAAATTTTCAAAATCCTGAACTTTCGAAACTTAAATCTTCAAACTGGCAGCACTAAATATTCACAATTTCAAGTTGAAATGGTCAATAATTGTCCATAGACAAACTGAAAATAAAACAGAGAAGCTATTATGACCTCCCAAATTCAGCATTTTGAGGCTGACTTTCTTTGGAAAGTCAGCCTCAACATCCTGAATTGAGGAATAATCCTGAAAACTTTCATCCATGTTCATATACTATGAGAACCATTATCCCAAGGGCTGGCCCATTTGTTTTCCTGAGTATGATCTATAATTGTGAAATATCTTTTGTCATATTCGTTTGTATAACAAATGATATTGACAAGCTTCATCAATGCTGGGGTTGAGAGGTTATTACTGACCATTCATTTTGCTCAGTCCAAACTGTGCCTGCAACTAGAATTTCAAAGAATTGAGGTTTTATGTGGTATTTACATACATCTCCACTGTTTTATTCAAAAGATAAGGCACTGGTGTTTTAGCTGGTAAAATATTTCAATAAATACCTTTATAATATTATTCCATCTGAAGACCCATGCCATGAGAAAAGGGTACTTAGGACATGGCATCTGACATACACATCAGAAGGCTGTTTATTATAGGATATACAGTGGAACTTCAATGGCTCGAAAAGCCTTTGGACCATGAAAAATAGTTTATAAAGCCAAGGGTAGTTCCAGCCATCCAAGGTGGATTATGCATAAAATGACCTGTAGGGACTGTGATGATAGTTCTAGCCAGCTCACTAGGACTGAATTAGCCATCAGATTTCGAGCCATTGCAGTTCTTCTGTATTTGTCTGCTTTGGTCCGAATTATTGCATCTTGAATCAATGTGCCAGTAGCTCTGCGTCTTACATACTATAATACATGTATATAAATTATAGGCCATGCAACAGGTGAGCAAGTAGCACTTATCACATAGGCAAGCATAACATCCAGCAGGCACATGACATCAAAACAACATCATATCAACGTTGATGTGACGTCATGACATGACGTTGCATCTACATTGATATGATGTTGATGTCACAACACAATGTTGATACAACTTGTTTCAATGTCATGTGCTTGCTGGGTAGCATTTGATTTGCCAGTATATAAATGAGCAGCTTATATATCCAACAGGACTCAGTCTGAATGATACACATACTGCAATAATGAGGTACCGGCTGGAGATTCTGAACCTATATTTACCAATTACTACAATATGCTGAAATACTGGCTGGAGATTCTGATTGAATGCCTAAAAACTAGACTGGCTCCAGTCCTTAAAACAATTTTTCACCAATGTGTCATATCATATACTTGTAGCTAGTCTTACTCTGATGGCTCTGTATTAAGAGCCATCAGAGTAAGACTAGCTACAAGTATAAGATATGACACCTTGATGAAAAATTGTTTTAAGGACTGGAGCCAGTCTACTTTACCAATTCCAGAATAATTCTCTCATAAACTGACAATAGTATCGTGTTACAGACAAACATTCAGTGCATGCTGAAAGTCAACAAACTGTAAAACATATGGGCTATAGCTTAAGGTAATACAAACATAGGTTTGTTTGGAATCAAAACAGCTTCTGTTTACAAAGTCCTGAAGTCTATTGCTATTTCAACAGGTAAAACAAGGGCCTTCAATAACAGAAGCTTTCTGGAATCACATCAGGATGATCAAGATTAGTCTTTGATGTTGCAGAAAGGTGTGGAATTAGCTTGAATATTAACCATTTTACTTTTAGGCTGTTGGAATCTGCCATCAAAGATGAATATATAGTACCATAGTAGTCAGAGGCGTATGATACTACCATACGCCTCTGTAGTAGTACATTGTCTGCCGAAGTTTCTCAAAAAATTATAAACCTTTTGAAACAAATGTAGATCCAGATCATCTTCAGCCAGCTGATCTGGAACTACATTTTTTTCCATCAGCATAGTGAAACCATATTAATGACTGAAGCAACTGGAATCCATAACTGGTAAAGCCATAAAGCTTCCCCTTGTATATGCTGATAGTAAATATTTTGAGCAACTCTCAAATTAAATTTTGAGCAACTTTCAAATTAAATAAAATTAAGTCAGGGTTCATACAGGCAAGTTTGAGTCAAATTCAAGGACTTTTAACGGACTTCTAAGATACTTGTTAACAGTTTTTCAAGGTCTAAAGTTTATGAAAAATACAGATTTAAGTGATAAATTCTACTTCAGAAATGCTAGACTGAGATATAATGGAGAAATTAGTAGTTAGAAATTAGTATACTGAGGGAAAAAAGTTTAGCAATTATTTATAATGGGGTTTCCCATAGGTGATCTTTGAAGCATTAGATCTTTTTAATTGGCAGGTTCGCAAACATGCCAGTTGTTTGAGAATGACCTGATGGCTACCCGCAAGTGGTCAAAAGAAACAAAATCCGACTTCATAGTGAGAATTTGATCTGCTGAGCATTTTAATTTCAAACGTTATTCAATTGAAAGGGAGGTAATTTGGAAATATACGATTTTCAACTAAAATCTGTACGAAAATGGTAAACATAACGTTCAGTTTTAAACCGTTTTTCACTTTCTTGCTTTTGGATCTAAACATTTGACAGAAAAATGAAACTTTTAGTCGAAAACTATTCACACTATTGCCAGATAAGCTGTTTTAGCAAGGGGGCATAAAATCCGACTTTACATTATGTGAAATGTCAACCTGTTAATGTCATCGTACTCGTGAACGTTTGTCAACACATATTTTTGACGCTATGAAATAAAAAGTCATATTTCTTCTAAACTGTGAATGCTCAAAGTATATTGCTAAACTTTTTTCCCTCAGTATATAAAATTTCTGTGCCCTTATTTGGTGAAGCATATGCTGCACCAAATAAAGGCATAACAATTATATACTGATTTAGGTCTCTATCTACTGTGCTAAATATCAGAATTTAAGGACTTTTCAAGGCTTTTGAGTGATTTTCCGGTACTTTTCAAGGCAGTTTAATTTTCAAGGACTTTTCAAGAAAGCCCTCTAAATTCAAGTACTTTTCAAGCCTGTGCGAACCCTGTAAGTGTATTGCTCATTTATTCTCTCTCCTCAACATTTCTCTCTCAACTTTTCTCTCTCTCTCTCTCTCTTTCTTTGTCCATCTGTTCTGTCTGTCTGCCTGTTCTGTCTGTCTGTCTGATGAATAACAAACTTTAATACATATATGTATAGGTGAAGATTGTATTTTCCCTGGCGCCCATATGTTTTTTCTACTACCAGCTGATTGAGTGCACTAATGATTTGCCCCCAATTTCCAGTTGTATTGGGTTACAAAAACTATGGAAATAGTTGTGAAAATTACCTGGTGGGTCTGTCAGAGTGACAGAAGCAATCAAAGAAGAGCTAAATGATATTTACACCACCCAGCAACTCATAATTTATCACTGAATTTCTCATAAATTTCCCTAAAGAAGTTCTAACTTTCATTTCTAATCTTGAAACACTTTTTCACTGCTAATATACTTTCTATCTTTCTGAGGCCAAATAAAATACAATCTTTTTTCTGCCAAAATCAATAACTTAGCCAAGTTGTTTGAAAAACAAATTTTTCAGCAAAGACCAGCCTGCATACCCTTGCTGTCTGATCAATCCAGTTGATATTTGCTTTTTCGATCCACTGTTCCTATGATATCTGAACTTTCGACATACAAAAAAAAAAAGATTCTAAGCAAGTACCCATAGCTTTGTAGACACATGCTAAGCCCAGACTACATGGTGAAACTTTGTTCCATGAAACTTGACAGTTGTATCAAGTCTGCCTTAAAACTCTGTTCTATGGAGCTTTTTGGAGTTTCATGAAACACAGTTTTGGACAGAACATGTCCTATTCCATACAACTTGTTCTATGAAACTTTTCACAATATATCAATGTGGCCAATGAAAAATCCAGCGTATGGTGTCATGGAACATGTGTAATTATTTGCAAACATGATTCTGTAGAAATAATACAATTGAATCATGTCCAAATCATATAAGACAGAAGAAAAGATAAGGTGTGTATTTGATGATAATCTAGGGATGGTTTTGCTTATTTCTTCATTGAAAACCCTATGTTGTGAGTGCTCATTAAGAAGGTGATTCTAATGAGCCCCCACAACATGTTTTTTGTAAAGATTTGACAGAGATTGTCTTTCAATTATCATCAAATGTTATAGATTTATGATAAAGTAAGTTCAGGATGTAATAAGTTCTATGAATCAAAAAGTTTGATGAAACATGCTTCATGAAACTTGTTTTATCGTCTAGCCTGGTCTAAGGTTTGAATTTTTCCTGGTAAGGCCATCTTGTGACAATATCCATAAATCTTTGAGATGTAAGCATATTTTAGCTATTTTGATGCTTTCAAGGGACAATTTAAATAGCAATGAAGTAAAACCTTCTTCTGAGTGCAATGCACTGGATCATCCAGTCATTGGTAACCATGTTCAGTGACTGTAGTAAATTTGGTTATATTTATATAACCTTGGTGACCAACCCGTCACCGTTTGAGGCACCCATTTCACTTATTCTTCCCAGTTTTCAACCCTCCTCTAACCACACCCCCACTCCCCCCAAAAGGATTTTATTATGTACTTTTATTTAGATTCAAAAGCTGTTAATCATCAGGATTTAACTATTATGATGGAACAACAAGGTATATCACACAACCTCAGAATGTTTGCGGGTTGGGTGCCTCAAAAATATGATGGGTTGGGTAGTCCAATGTTATATCTATATACTACTATTAACAATGTGATTGTTTACATGTAAATGGTGTAGTGGTAGGCGAGTATTCTATTCTATTACAACCGGAAGGACCACGGAGATAGCCGAAGTATCCCGAAGACAGCCCCTGGAATACTGGAAGATAGGACCCAGGGTTCTGGCCAATGGGAAGCTGAGGCGAGAACAGCTGATGCTGTTAGAGAGCATGATGCAGGGATTCTGTCCTGAGACGTTGAACGGAACAGACGGATCTACCGAGCTCTGAGGTGCTGTCCAAAGACTAAAGAAGAGTTCATCCCAGAGCAAGCAAGAGTGTATTTAGCAGGTAACATTACACTTCACTGGTGTCAGAAAGTGTCTGGTATGCGATCCCAGGCCTGAAATTGTGGAAATTTGATTGATTTTGTAAATTGTGGCCTTTGCTGATTTTGTTCGCGGTTGCAAATTCCGCGAGCAGTGTCTGAAATTTCCGCCTATTTAGCGATCGTTGGAGGCAATGGTTGCTGGCTCTGCAGTCTCAAATTAGTAAAAACAGCCAAACAATTTAATGCACAGTCACTAAAGAGCATAAATAGCGGTAGATCGAACTTTTGAGAGAGAAAAAGTCGATCGTTGTGGACTTGCGGTCTCAGGGAAAGCACATGGTTGAACCTTGTTGGAGGGCCAGTGAGTGAATAGAACGGAACAGCTGTCCGCCATTTTCTAGCCCAGAATCCTTTGTCAAGATGGCGGATATGGAGGAATAAAAACACAGAAGAACAGGCCCGAAGAATTTTTTGTACTTTATTGGCCAAACTGTGGTAGTTGTTAGTAAAGCAATTGACTTGTAGTTGTCGTCATGTATCCCCCCACCAGCGCGATTGTCGAATAGTGTTGTTTAATCGAGATTAGCGATTATTATGCAGTTGTGACACATTCGAAAATTGATGATGCATCGGGCTGCCTTGATTTTCTAGAAGAAATCGCTGGAGAGCGCGTTTTTATTAGCCCACAGTGTTTTAAATAAAGTGGCCTTGTGTTGTTTATTGTGTTCCCAAACTAAGGGTTGAAATAAATTCTCACTGTGTTTATTTTTCTGTGTTCGAATTTCGTGGCACCCTATTTTCGTGACATTGCCATATTCGAGGCATTCGGTTTGTTTTGATTAGTGTCTGATAGTTCAGAAAACATGTCTGCTGTTGCAATTAACTTTGCAACTCTCGACCAGTTGCAAACAATTCCGGGAGTGAAAGAGAAACTGGCCAGAGCCATTCTGTCTGTTAGGGAAAACAGCGGAAATATAACTCCGGATGTTTTGTTGACGCTCACGCGCGGTAAAATACTGTATAATGTCATTGACAATATTGACTTCACTTTTGACGAAGCCCTCGCCGACGAGGAAGACTCATTGTTTGAGACGCTAGAGTCCACGGTAAAGAAGGACCCGTCGGAAGGTTTACGTGCGCAGTGGGGCGGTGCAGCTTCACTTTTCGCGTCAGCCCATAAGGCTAGTGAAAATCTCGGTACGCTGAAGGGGTTCACTACCCCTAGCAAGGAAGACATTATACCGGACATGAGTTCTTCATATAGCATGAAGAAACCGATTCCGCCAACGGCCGCGGAGACACCTAGGGTGACTCATGGCGATTTTGACAATTTAATTGGCCAACTTCGCAAAGCGCAGGAGATAATAAGTCTCACACCCTTCCCAGATGTAAGAAATAAGCCAGCCGAGTCAGGTTTAACCCACCAGGCTACCTCGGCTTCATATCTGTCTAGGCCTGATGTGTTAGCGGGTGCCACGGTCCCACCCCTTGAGCCCAAAATACCGGTATTGCGTGACGGTAATTTTGCGCGTAATTTTACTGTGCCAGAAAGACGGAGGCTGCAGTTTGAGGACAGGTCTAATCCTCAGGTTCCAAAGCCGGAACCAACGGTAAGCTTTGATTTGGGTGAACCGGCGGTAAGTGATATTGGTGGAATAGCCCCTATGCCATATATGAGAGCCATTGAGAGACAAAGAAAGCATACAATGGATGTGATGAAGGCTTTGCCCAAAGGGCTGATTTTTGATGGGAAAAGCAATTGGTTTGCTTTTAAGCATAAATTTTCGTTGTTTGCGTCTCAGCTAGGCTGGACGCCGGAAGATTGTTTTAATTGTCTATGCTGGAGTCTTACGGGGAAGGCGGCTGATTTTTATGTTGGAACAGAACATACTCTCAATTATAGACAATTACTGAATAAACTTGAGTCTAGGTTTGGGGCTAAAGAGCTCCCAGCCACGGCCCAGGGATTATTCCAGCAAGCAACCCAGGCCCCCAGAGAGACGCTGCCCCTGCGAAATTTTGTTCTACAAATTGGAGGTGTTCTAGAACTGTTCTAGAACATTTAGAACTGTTCTAGAACTGTTCTAAACAGGTAAATATGTTTGTTCTAGAACTCTTGTTCTACAACTGTTCTAGAACATTGTTATAGAACAAATCAAACACATTCTAGAACTGATTTCCATTCTATAAGTGTTCTTGAAATATTCTAGAACATTTTTAGAACAAATCAAGCCAGTAAGTTCTACAAATGTTCTAATAATATTCTAGAACATTTTTAGAACTTTTCAAGAACAAAATAAGTTGACAGAAACTTTAAAAATGATTCAAATTAAGTTCTAGAACATTTGTCTTACTTTTTAGAACTAGTTAATTCTACAAATATACAAATAAATTCTAGAACATTTTTGGAACTTCTCAAGAGCAGAAAGCATCAGGTAGCTCAGTGGTTGGGCACTTGCCTCTGGTGCTAGAGGTCCCAGGTTCAATCCCTGCTTGTGGTGAGGAAACTTTTTGTGTCTGTACACCCTTTCTCTGGTGTTACATTTGCAGGGATGACACTAGATAAGTGCATGGTCCTTTGGATCGGGGCGTTAACTGGATGTCCCCTTTGCAGGGAAGGTCACCCCTTGTGCAGGTTTAAGAACCCTATGGTAATTTAGACATGGTTAATTACTTGTAGGCTTTCATCCTGCAACCTGGAGTACAAAGTACACTTGCTGATAATACTCGCAGGCGAGGGTCTGGCAGTATATATATACATGTAATTACAACTGAGAACTGTCTTCAAATGTTTTAAGAAAAGGTATTTTGCTATATTGGAACATTTCTCATTTAATCTCCTAACAAGATTGCCACATTGTGCCAGCTACAAAGAGCATAACAATGGCTTTATTGTCAAATAATCAAACAGGAATCATGTTAAGAAATTTAAGAAACCACTTCCTAAATCATAATTGCTTGGTTCTGAAAGTGCCCATTCTAGTTTTGCAATCATCTCGATGGGGAAGAGAGAGCTGGTTGCTTTGCTTCGTTTGTCTTCCTGGTGTCTCGTGATTGTTGTGTGGCTCTTCCTTACGTTGCCACGGATTTGTCCGCAGTTTGTGATTGTGGTATTTTCTGATCATACTCACTTACTATTTTTTTTAATGCATGATCAAAGAAGTTTGTTGAAAGAATGTTCAAATAATTTGATAAGATTGTATCAGCTTTAAATCTATTAAGTAGCTTGAAAAGAACACTTGCAAATCATGTTGGACCAATGTGTTAAACTGTTGGAATGTAATTGTATAATGGGTGTAAACTGTGGGAGTGTAATTGCAGAATGGGTGAAATACTCAGAAAGCCCTGCTCTTTCATGTAGTCTAGCCAAAACCTTTGCTGCTCATAGACAGAAAACATCTAAACCCAATGTAACAAGAGTTACATAACTTTTTTGTGAAAGGTGTCATTTTCGTCTTGTTTATATGTAGTACAGTCAAATCTTGTTAATTTAAGTCCTCGGGACAAGAGGTTTTATTTCGAAGTGTCAGTAGTTCGAATTATAGGAAGGTATAGACATAAAAATATATAACCCCTAAAACTGATTTAATATCAGTTTTTTCTATCAAACATAATGTTTTGGGTGCATAAAAGAAACATCTCAAGGAGACACCCACAACATATTTTATTATAGAAAGTTATTGAAATAGATCTTGAATCTCCAAATCCAGTGTGTCCCAAATTTATATTGAACTAGAATTGTTTTTCTACGAAAAAACAGATGTCTCCCCCTTTTTGATGTCAAAAGCATGAGTCAGTTTTATGTCAATAAAGTTATGTTCTGTTCTGTTCATTAAATACAATTACAACAGACAGACAGACGGACAGACAGACAGACGCCCGGGGGAAAAACAATATGTCTCCCAACCCTGAAGGGGGAGACATAATTAGCGAAAGTTTTTGAGGTTTTATACTGTATGACTGTTGCTTACAATATCTAATAATTATTTATGAGAAAATGAAGTCAAACATCTGGCATTTTTACCCCAGAGGTTCAGAAGCATTACATAAAAAAGTGTTATCAGAAAAATATTACAAATACCATCTGGCATTAACACTGATTGTTTTACTCTTTGTGGTTAAAAATGATATAAAATATTGATACTAGCATCTGACATAATACCCAGGAGAACCTTACATCCTTTTTTTCTTCTTCAAAAATGAGCTAATCAAAGAAAACTTCCTACATGCCTACAGCTTGAATGAGCACCAGGGGAGAGTCACACAGTGCTTGTAGTTTCATTCTTTCTAGTTCTTCCTCATCAAACACCTACTATATCTTTTTTTCCCCTTGTTTTCCTTTTTTTTCAGAGAAAGATGCAGAAGCCAGCCTCTTACAAATTCCTCACTATCACTATTGGCGGCAATCAAAAACCTTAATACTATCAATGACGTAGTTAAAAATTGTTAGAAACAAGAGTTTTCAATTGCCATTTGTCACCCAGTATTGGCGACAGCACTGTTTCTAGCAATTTTTGATCCGGGTTCGTTGATTGTTAAGAGGGTTTTCGATTGCCGCCTATCGGGTGTGGCTATTTGCTATTACTATTCTCAACAAAAAATGGGACAGTCCATGTGATAGTAAATGTTGTTGTTGTTGTTGTGTTGGGATAAAAGGTAGCCATGTATTAAGATTGATAATACACATAGTAATTTTATGTCATGAGGCCCATAAAATGTCTCATATATATGGCAAAATCTTGACATTTCATGGAATTTCAAATTGATTTTAGGGTCATATGATAAAAAGATTCCAATATTAGTACTCGTGTATTATTGAATTTGTTCAATTTGTTGTTAGTGATAAAATGCTCTGCACATCCCAATTTTTTATCTCTTTTTCTCAACTCATTTGATAAAGTAAATAATGTTAGATCCTCTATTTCTTGTACATTGAACATGTGTATCTGAGATTTTATCCTGGGTAAGAAATTATTATCTTATTGAGATATATATTGTAATTTGTAACTGGGAGATGAAAAATAAGGTGAATAGTATGTGACCTTATCGGAAGTCCACTGACACCATCACATTAATGTTATGTCGAATCTCGGTGTAATCAGAAGCGTAATTCTGAGTTGTTTTTTTTTCAAATAAATGCAACAAGAAAAAGAATTGATCATTTGTGTGAGGATGGTATAAAAAAATCTTTCCGTCGGGATCAATGTTAAGATCATCATTCAGCAAGCCTCGTGATGCCAAACGGTGATCCTCAGGACGGATTTTTCTATCCCACCCTCAATCTAATATTAGATTCTTATCAACTACTTACATAATGTGTGCATGTGAACAACGATAGTTAGGCTCTGGGTAAAAATGTGCCAATGAGCAGATTCATCTGAGCCTTCACTGATAACCAATGCCATAAAAACCAAAATCTCTTGTCAGCTTAGCTGGTTCTTTAGAGAATAAATCTTTTCAAAACAGATACAGAAAACCTGTGTAAAAGGGCCACTCTCAAAAAGACAGAAAATTGGTTTTGAAGACGAATTATGGCTTTAAACATGCAGGTCAAAAGTATTGCAGAATCCTCCAAGGGGAGCATTCTGCATTACTTTTGACCTTCATTGAGCTACCATTTGTCATTTAGACCTAGTGTCTGGTCTATTTTTGAGTGGCTGTTTTAACCAGGTTTTACTGTATCTTAGTATTACCTACCTTTATCAGCCACCTTGAAGAAGAAACTGTCGCTAGTCGCATTGTCCCCTGGATTCAGAACATACTGAAGCTGTTGACGATCTATATCACCTGAAAAGAGAGAATACAAAAGTTTTTTTTAAGTTTATTATAGATCATGCCATAGATTTAGATAAGCAAAATTTTTGCGCGTAAAATTGTAAAAAATTTCTTACCCATCAGTTTTAACATATGTTTTGGGTGCTCAAAACAACCGTCTCATTGAGACGTTTTTTTTGAGTACCCACAACATATGTTTTGGTCAAGAAATAAGAAAATTACTTTTTGCCTGTCATGCTTTTTAAGCGGATTTGCCTTCCTATGTAGTCATCAGAATGCATCCTATAATTTCTTCAATTAAAACATACACTGGCACCTCAAGACTTTTAATATTTTTATATATTTTGGGAAAGGCCTCTGGCTAAAATTGGGAAAAACTATTGGCAAAATGATAAAATTAGGAAATTTTGAAGAAAAACATATTAAGATATCAATATACTCACAATTTTAGGTTGCTACAAATTGCCAAATAAAAGTTTTTTAAGTATGGTATTTTAAGCCTTGAATTCTTTCATGAATCATGACTCTACAAAATAGCAGTCATTTTCATTATAAGTGTTCAGGGAGAAGTATGCATCTTCCCCCCCCCCCCCCACCCCAACCCAGCCCCAGACACATGCACAACCCAAACCCTACAAAATCTAAATTTTCTTGACTGGGATAAAACATGTTATCACGAAAGTAATACTATTTTTGGTCATGCCTTGTAAGAGCCATTGCATCCCTTGGCCTCAATCAATTATAAACTGCTCAATGGATGTCAAGAATAAAGCCTGTCTGGGCAAGCAAGACCAGACATACTCATTTCGCAGCACAAAGCAGCTTATGAAATTATCATTTTGCAGATGTCTTGTCAGAAGCTGCAGATATTGTCATTAGTTGCTGGGTTGAGGAAGTGCAGTGATTTCATAAGTAAGGCAGGGTGCCAGAGTTGTTGATAACAGTTTACAATCTTGTCTGTTGAAACAATCAAACAAGCCATCACTTCAGAAAATAGTCCAAGAACCAAATTACCTCAGTAGGAAGAGCCTGTGCAAAAAATAGTTCTAAGACTGCATGGAGCACAAATTATAATTGAATAAAATGTGTTTGCTGGACCTCAAGAAGATTCTAGTTATCATAGAAGGACAAAAATTACAAAAATGGGTTCACTATCAAGTTTGTCCCTTTGTTTAGGTTCAATCAAGTAAATCATGCAACCAAGGTCAAAATACAAAAATGAAACAATTAAAAAAATTGTAGTACAAAATGTATGTAGCTGAAAAAGATACCATCTGTGGGCACAATCCAGAATTGGGATGTTGATCCATTACAAGTGAGCAACTTCTGGCCATATCCCTATTGGGTCACTCGGTGTCATTCATAATTGCAACTGACACATACAAATGCTTGCCATCTTCCTTCTTCACCATGCCCGCAATACACTGACAGTGAAGACCAAGATTAATCTCATCAGGGTTCCAACTGTTTAAAATGTAGGATAATGCAATCCATAGGGGTAGAAATATATTAATATGACTTGAAAATTCATATGTGTCTTAGGGACCATCCAATGTTTATTCAATAAAGTTTGATGGAAATAAATTCCATCAACAAGAATTAGAGTGCTTTGAGCCTATCAGAATGGTGCAAATTTTAGAGTGTTTTTAGAGCATGGTAGTGTTTAATAGTTTAAAGGAACATAAAACTCAAGATCACTGTCATGATAAACTATCATGATTCTAAAATGTCTAAACTCTTCAATTTCAAAATCACAGTTGGTGATCATTGCAGGCAATCAGATACTCACCAGTGCACTCTAAATATCACTGGCGTCACTGTTAAAGCCTCCTTGTCCCGTGAAAACATGTGACCATAATCTGCACATGTGCAATGCTTCATTTATAGAATTTGCCATGATTATCAGCCAATATTCAATAACTATGTGAGTTACAACATATGATTTGCGCCATGGGAGCGGCATGGGACAAAACACATTAAATATTTAATTATGATATAATGCACATTTTGTCCTTAAAACTTGAATAAAACCGGTTCAGTTCTTAGAAAAGTCACAGGTGGAATGCAATATGCAACTGATATTGTGATACAACTGATGGGCTGAATCATCACCAATTCACTTTCAAGCATCCATTTCTTTTAATGCTTGTTGCATGGTAAAACCAGCAAAATAATGTTTGTACCAAACAAAGCCGCATCCTGCCAAATCACCCAAGTAAGATCAGAGTTGTCAAACTTTGAACTCAATGGACAGTGAAGACTGGCTCCAGTCCTTAAAACGATTTTTCATGAATGTGTCATATCATAAACTTGTAGCCAGTCTAACTCTGATGGCTCTGTTTTAAAACAGAGCCATCAGAGTTAGACTGGCTACAAGTACATGATATGACACATTCATGAAAAATTGTTTTAAGGACTGGAGCCAGTCTATGGACAGTGAAGACTGATCAGTCAAGGCAGATGCCCCTGTTGATCTAAATTTCACTGGTCAGACACAGGTGATATTGCACAAAGCTCATCACAAAGTGTTTTTGCCTGAAAGTTTTGGAAGTTGAAGTAAGTCAACATGCAGGACTGAAAACTGGAAAGTAAGAAGGTAAAAATTATTAAATCATTTTGAGATGCCACAAATGCCCTTCCATCTTCAAATTCAATTTTGACGAAAATGCTTGTTGCTTAATCAAAAGCATGATTGAGACTAAAAACCAGTTTTAGATAGTTTTTGTATATTCCTTGTAAAACTTGGTTGGCTTAGATTTTCAGCTAATCAGATTGTTTGATAAAATATAGCAATGGTATCACTTCAAAGTTGGTGGCATAAAAACAGTAGAAAAACAGACTTGCTATCATAACAAATGTCTCTCCGCTGGGAGTTTTGGACAGATTCTTGGTACACTTCATGCTACATTGCCAAGCAATTTGTCAGTGATCTAGTGTTCTCCTCTCCTGAATTGAGATACATGGTACCCAATCAGGGTTCAAATAAGCAAGTGTGTGTTTAATTCAAGGACTTTTCAAGGACTTCTTAAAAACTAAACGTTTATGAAAAGTACTGATTTACACATTAAAATTCTATTTCAGATAATAAAGAAATTAGTGCTAGAAAAAAAGTATAAAATTGTTGTGTCTTTATTTGGTGCACCAAATTAAGGCATAACAATTTTAAAATGCATGATTTATGTCTTCATCAATAGTGTTAAATCCTACAGAAAAAAAATAAAAATACAAGGACTTTTCAAGTTCCAGTACTTTTCAGGACAATTTAGTTTTCAAGGATTTTTCAAGAAAGCCCTGTACATTTAAGCACTTTTCAAAAGCAATGTAAAAACTGATCAGCTGGCTAAAGCCAGCTGATAAGAGTCTACACTGTTGATCATTAAAAATCATTTTAAATCTATTGAATCCAGTCAAAATGAATTTTACCAATAACAGAAAAAATAAAATAGCACACCAGATAGGCTGCAATCAAAAACACTCTTAACAATTGATGAAGGTGGATCAAAAATTGCTAGAAACAGTGTTTTTGATTGCTATTTGTTTTTAGTCTGGCGGCAAATGGCAATCGAAAACTCTTTTCTAATGATTTTTTATCTATGTCCTTCAATAGTATTAACGTTTTCCATTGCGACCTATCCAGTGTGAATAGGGTTGGTAAGTTCAGTTTTAAAAAACAAAGGATGGAATTACAGCCAGACATACTGAATTGCCAAACAGAAATTCTGGAAAAATACCATACTCACTAAATGGTAGATATTTCCGTGCTCCAAAGGTTATTTTTGAAAAGACTAAACTTGATTTACATTCTACAGACATCCACCACCCAGTTAGAATTGTAGGGGTGCCAACTCTACAGGACCAAGTTTGTTGGGTTGTCATAACTAATAATTGAGCCGGTATCCAGCTTAAGGTACAAGTTGCTTAATTACAGTGAAGATTCAAATCAGTCTGGGCATCTGCACTGTCTGATCAGCTTCTTAGTTTACTGCCTGAAGAAACATTTGACCCTTGGCTACCCATAGAGCGCTCACAAAGACTCTGATCAGACTGCGCAAAAGCACAGGTTGATTTGAGTCTTTCATGGGTGCACATGCCAACTTGTACCTTTTGCTGGAGATCAGATTAATTATGGATAACAACAAAATGACAGACGTGCCACAATCATAAAGCTAGAAATCTGCACAATCTGTTCAAGCTTTGGTCATCTTTGCTGTGTACTCAAAGGGTATAGTCAGGGCCCTGGGAGCTGTCTTCATAAGAACAGCAAGATCTCCGATCAAATTGTCCCATGCCGAAGCTGATCTAGGGCCAGGAGCACAACTATCATTTTACTCACCAGGTTTTGTCATTTACTGATCAATAAAATATGATGTATATAAATTCTACCCAACAATGACATAATCTAGCTAAAAATGTCAAAAGTGGCCCACACTCCACACTTTTACAATTTGAGACTAAATGCTCCTTCTGTAAAATTATTTAATGTACTATGGTTGTGGCTTCGAGCCATTGTCACAATCAGTATTACGTATTGTTCTTTGACAGGAAGTAGAATTCCAGACACTCTTTTGTAATGAAGGAAGAAAGTGCCAAGATAATACCTGGGAGAGTGAGCTCTTGATATTCAGCCAACATGGTAATATCATTATTCTGTCTGTTCAGATTACATAACACCCTTTGCTTCACTCTCTGTACTGAATCTATGTGTGACTATCACCATGTATGCTGCTAACCGTTTCTATTGCTCAGGCCAAATAAAAAAATACCTGTGTTTAGGGTAACCCGACCCAACCTAAATTTACTGGTGAAACCTAGAATTTTTTCAGGCTTTCTGGAAAAAATATAATTTTATGCATTTTGAAAGGCAACATGCCTTTCAAAATGCATAAAATTATATTTTTTCCAGAATAACAAAAGTGATTAAAAAAAGATAAGTGTGCCTATCCTACCTAAAATTTTCAGACCTGTTACCCGAAACACACTTATATTTTATTTGGCCTCATCCATCTCACACAGAACAATTACTTCGGGAGTGAATTAATTTAAGAACTTTTTAAAACCTGTGAAGTGCGTATATTGTTATTGATATTTTCTTGAACATTTTAAGAAATTTAAATGAATCTGGTATTCTTTAAGCGTTCCCGAATTTGTTCTTGAATTCTTTGGAACTTTTCTTGAACATACTTTTGCCTCTGGCATTATTGAATGATTTTATCTTTATCTTGAACAATTAATCTAAGAACTTTTCTTGAGCAGTTTTAATATTTATCTTGAACATTTTAAGAATTTTTCTTATAAATAAACAGTTTAATCTATATCTTAAACATTTTAAGAGCTTTTCTTGAATAATTTTAATCTATATCTTGAACATTTTAAGAACTTTTTCTTGACCATTCCTTGCATCTGTTTTTCTTAAACCATTCTTAATTTTGTTCTTAAACATTATGAGAACTTTTCTTGAACAGTTTTAGTCTTTATCTTGAACATTTTCAGAATTTTTCTTGAAAATGGTGTTGGACCTGTTTTTCTTAAACTACTGTAAGTTTTAAGATTTTTCTTGAACATGAACATTCAAAAAGATGTAGAAATTGCTTGATATGGCTGGGTCAGTAATATTTCAGCCATATCAAACAATCTCCCAGGGAGATGTGTTGGGATTTGTGCAGTGAACTGCCTAACGAAGGGTTCAAAACTCATTCAACTTTACTCTGAATATGGTAAATAAGCATACCACACAGCAATAAATGGGTCACATAAAGAGAAAACGGACTTGCTATAAGGCTGCTTCTACTGCAGGATACGTAAGAGTGAGTAATTAAAAATAAATGTTTCTTTTATTTATCGACCAAAACATTTGTTGTGGGTAATCAAAAGAACTGTCTCAATGAGACTTTTCTCTTGAGCACCCAAAACAAATATTAAAACTGATGGATAAGAAAATATTCACAATTTTAGTTAAACAAAATAAATTTTTATCTTGTTTGAATCTGACCTGGTGACAACACAAAAAAAACATGCAGGTTTTCTCACCATTTCTTTACTTTTAAAATACTGTCCTGAGCTAAAATGACAAAGAGTGGATCAAGAAGCTGACAGCCAGGCTGGCTAAAATTTGTAACTTAAAAAGACAGGATGGTAAGATTTAGGGTTACCATAAACTTCAAACACACAACTTACACTGAAAATCTCTTAAGTATACATGGAAGAAATTGGGTGGAAGAAATGGCTTAAAAATTTATATTTAACACATTTTATGACAGTGGGGATTTTGCACGCATCCCTAGTCTTGCATAAAAATTAAAGAAATCCCATCTTCCAGGTGCCCAAGCTTAACTTGATGCTCTTTTATGATCCTGAATTATTTTTATTTGAGTACGTAAGCAAATGAGATTTTGGTACTTCCCATATGAGCCTACACAAATGTACGCAGTCTCACAGAGACTTCGCTGCTTACATGCACAGAATATGGTAGAAGAAGGCCATAATTGATATGACACGTAGGCCAGAATTGATTTATTAGTTGATTTACAAACCCTCGTTCTACTGTAATTTTCCAGAAAGAAGAAAAAAAAAATTGTTTCTAAAAAAAATATATATATATATTGAGGTTCTGTCTATGTATTTTTGAGAGTGACATTGTCCTATACAGATTTTTAGCAAAATTATGAAAGATTTGATACAGACTGTAGGTTTACTTGGTTAACTTTTCTAGTTTTTCTGTTTGTTCTGGAGACATTAAAAAAAAAAAAGCTCTGAAAATGCCAGTTAATGACGGACGGACGGATGACGGATGGACGCTGGAGTGACTGGTATACTATTAGCTCACCCATGAGCCTTCGGCTCAGGTGAGCTAATAAAGGATTTTCTAGTTATTTATTTTATTTGATTACATTAAGCTTCACTAAATATTTTAATCCCACAATTCTCAGACAACAATACACTAGCTGTATTGAGAAAAATATTATTACAAGAAACCTTTCAAACTACTTGAAAATACAGATGAGGTAATATTTGCCTATCAACAGCTGTAATTTTAAGGGCAACCAATAAACTCCATATCAGCCAAGCTGTGTGAAAAAGCCAAGCTGTGTGAAATACAGGAATCAGAATCACAAGAAGGCATAGTTCTGAATTTTCAACAAAACATGGTTATGCTGTTTGTGGTACAATTATGGGATGGTTCATTTGATTTCTTGCTTCAATGATTGAAGAAATATTTTTTGTGTGAAAGTTTGACTTAACATTTAAAGAAGCTATTGGGATTAGCTGCATTGTTTAATGATAGCTAATAAATTTGTGGTCAATAAGTGTAATAAGGGATTGTTTATTGTCCACTTAAATCAGGGGATCCATCACTGTCCATTTATGCTACAAAGTATCATACAGATAGAAGATCCTTCATTGTATTATGATATACATGCCACAAGGGATCCTTTATTGTTCACATTATGATACAAGATCATTTCATTGTTCACTTATGGTGTTATGAGGATTAATCATGGATCAAATATGCTTCAAGGGATCATAGCACCAAGGGATCTTTCCTTGTCCTCAATACATGCTTCAAGAGATCCTTTGAGTTTCTTAAATTGTTGGCATATGCTACAATGGACACTTCATTGTTCGCATATGCAGCACAATGTCCTTGCTACAAGGGATCCTATATTGTCTTTGTGTGCTACTTAGGATCATTCTGTGTTCACTAAGTTTTTTCTACAAGGGATCAACCGATGACCATGCATGCATTGTACAAGGGATATTTTCGCCTGGAAATTGGAAATGAATCTCTCCAGTAGGTTATTATGCAATTTGCCAAACTGCAAAAATACCTAAAAAATACCAGTTTTATTTTTGAATGAGTGATTTATGACTCTAGTAAGAGTGTAGCTGGCTTTTCATCAAAGCTGTTAAAGATAGACAAGTAGAAAACAGCTGGAAACATTTCATAAAATATTTAAAAGTAATTTGTTTTTCTTGGGCTTCTTAGGGTATTCAAGTACATGCATAAAAATTAACAACTTTATTAATTACTTGGTTGTTACTTAATACCTGTTGCTATAGCTATCAAAGCGAGGCATGGGGTATTTATTGTATATTTGCATTAAAATGTTGAATCACAATAACAGGGAAAAGAGGTTCATTATCCCTTATTTATACCTACATACGAACCTTGATGGTTGGGGTTTCCTGAAACCCCAACCATCAAGGTTGGTTTATAGGTGCAAGTAAGGTTTGTGTGAGATTGTACGATACACGCTGAGAATGTCTGAGAAACAATGTACTTGTCAGGGTGTGACTGAAAGTCTATGTCCTTGTCAGGGTGTGACTTTGAGACAATGGCCTTGTGAGGTTGTTACTGAGAAACAATGTATTTGTCATGGTGTGACTGAGAGACGATGCCCTTGTCAGGATGTGACTGAGAGACAATGTCCTTGTCAGGGTGTGACTGAGAGACAATGCCCTTGTCAGGGTGTGACTGAGAGACAATGCCCTTGTCAGGATGTGACTGAGAGACAATGTCCTTGTCAGGATGTGACTGAGAGACAATGCCCTAGTCAGGGTGTGACTGTGAGACAATGTCCTTGTCAGGATGTGACTGAAAGACAATGTCCTGTCAGAGTGTGACTGAGAGACAATGTCCTTGCCAGAGTGTGACTGAAAGACAATGCACTTGTCAGGATGTGACTGAGAGACAATGCCCTAGTCAGGGTGTGACTGTGAGACAATGTCCTTGTCAGGATGTGACTGAAAGACAATGTCCTGTCAGAGTGTGACTGAGAGACAATGTCCTTGCCAGGGTGTGACTGAGAGACAATGTCCTTGTCAGGATGTGACTGAGAAACAATGTCCTTGTCAGGATGTGACTGAGAGTTAATGCCCTTGTCAGGATGTGATTGAAAAACAATGCACCTGTCAGAATGTGACTGAGAGGCAATGCCCTTGACAGCATGTGACTGAGAGACAATGTCCTTGTCAGGATGTGACTGAGAGACAATGCCCTTGTCAGGATGTGACTGAGAGATTGGCCTTGTCAGGATGTGACTGAGAAACAATGCGCTTGTCAGGATGTGATTGAAAAACAATGCATCTGTCAGAATGTGACTGAGAGGCAATGCTCTTGACAGAATGTGACTGAGAGACAATATCCTTGACAGAATGTGACTGAAAGACAATGCACTTGTCAGGATGTGACTGAGAGACAATGTCCTTGTCAGGATGTGACTGAGAGACAATGCCCTTGTCAAGGTGTGACTGAGAGACAATGCCCTTGTCAGGATGTGACTGAGAGATTGGCCTTGTCAGGATGTGACTGAGAAACAATGCGCTTGTCAGGATGTGATTGAAAAACAATGCATCTGTCAGAATGTGACTGAGAGGCAATGCTCTTGACAGAATGTGACTGAGAGACAATATCCTTGACAGAATGTGACTGAAAGACAATGCACTTGTCAGGATGTGACTGAAAGACAATGCCCTTGTCAAGGTGTGACTGAGAGACAATGTCCGTGTCAGGATGTGACTGAAAGACAATGTCCTTGTCAGGATGTGACTGAAAGACAATGTCCTTGTCAGGGTGTGACTGAGAGACAATGTCCTTGTCAAGGTGTGACTGAGAAACAATATCCTTGTCAGAATGTGACTGAGAGATAAATCCCTTTGTTAGGGTATGCCTGAGAGACAACTTTCTTGTCCCAGTGTGACTTAGAGACAATGTTCTTGACATAGTGTGACTGAGAGACAATTACACTGTCAGAATGTGACTGAGAGGTCATGTCCTTGTCAGAATTGGACTGAGGGGCCATATCCTTGTCAGAATTGGACCGAGAGGCCATGTCCTTGTCAGAATGTGATTGCATGAGAGACAATATTCTCGCAAGGTGAGAGACAATTCCCCAGTCAGAATATGACTGAGAGACAATTTCCTTGACAGGGTGTGACTGAGAGACATTATGTTCATGTCAGAATATGCCTGAGAGACAATTTCCTTGTCAGGATAATACCCTTGTTAGGAAGTGACTGAGTGACAATACCCTTGATAGTATGTGACAGAGACAATGTCCTTGTCAGGATGTGACTAAGATACAATTTCCTAGTCAGGGTGTAATATGGTAGATGCAATATCGAGCAATGGCCTGTCAGGCCAACTCACACATATTTCACTGTTACCATTGATCTTTGCCCAGACAACCCTTCTAAATACCTCGATTTAGGATAACTATTAAACTAATAGAGCAGGTAACAAATACCCAGCTTATCTGCAACTTATACAGATATGGTTAATTTGTTTTATTGGCAAGAGACACTGAGACCTATATGAGCCAAAACACAAGAAGACGTCCCTTTAATATATACAGTCAGACATAATTTAAGCATCACCCAAACATTATTTCAGAGACGCTTTTCGTGTACAAATTTCTTCAGAAGAACAATCAGTTTGTAACATTTTGTTGCCCCAGTCTTTTCTTGGTCTGCTGGACACATCAGAATGCCTTTTGGTCATTTTGCTAAATTTCTACGGTGTCTTGTATACACCAACCCCTATTTTGGGGGTATACCCTTAAAAAGTGTCACAGCTTAACCTAAAGTGCTTACTTTGAATTCACATAAACGCAAAAATAATCTAGACCTATTTTCCAAAAAAGTGCCAAACTGATGCTGTCGAACTCTAGGTTACATGTCAGTTGTAGAGGATAATAGAGAAAGTCATTTGTGTGTTTTTAATTTTTGCATTATCACTATATAACATGCCATTCTTTACACATCCATAATTTTTATTCTTTTAATTAGAGATATGAATCTGAAATTTTCAGACAGAACTTGTCTTTGATATTGTAACCATATGACACTAACACTTTGCACGTCTAAGCCTTTTGAAAACACCATAATGGAGAAGAGAATAGGGACAGTTTTAGGGGTAAGTGTGCATTTACCATGCCTGGTTGTTTACCTCAATGATAATCTAATCAAAATTAGCTGTATTGATCTATTCTAATAAATAAAACAAGGAAATATTCATGACTGGAAAGCTTCCTTCGTTTTTTGAGGAAACTATTGGGGTGATGCTTAACTTATGTCTGACTGTATATAATACGCCGCCTAGCAGACAATGAAGACCCAGATCAGTCCTGCCCATATGGGCAGGACTGACCTCGGTCTTCATTTTCTGTCAATATTGAACAGTCAATCATATGAAGCTGTAACCCTTACAAGCATTGTTAATTGGGACACTGCTTAATTAGGCCTTGGTAATTAGTATAATTGCTCTGAAGGGTAGTTTTTTTTGCATTTCGGCTCATATTTGAGCAATATCTTTAATCTACTATGATGTACAATGAACTAAAATCGTGGGTCTCTATTATGACATATTTTTATTTATGCTTTGCACAAATCCTCAAACGGGTGATATCCAAATACCAGCAAACAAGCAAGGCTAATACTGTTACTTCAGGCATGATAATACCTTGTTCAAGCAAAAAGGGATTTATGTCATAGTACTAATTATCATAAACAAACATTACTGTGAAATGTCTCAAAATATTGGGACACGTGTATAATTAATGCTCTGTAACTGAGGTACAGTTGTTCTTTACCCAGTCAACAATTTTTCAGTTGTATCGGGACAAGCAGCAGATAAAGTGTCTTGCTCATATATCAAGGACACAAAGGTACAGCTGCACAAATGTGCAAATAATGTTGATACTCAATGCCCCTGTCAAATGGAGTTCAAAACATCAGGCCAGATTATTCAGGAAGATTTCAAGAACATTTGTACTTGAGCTGTTCAGAACATTTCCTGAAATTTTGACTTTTTTCTTTGTCTTATTTTTTTTTTTTTTTTTGGTTTGATTTGATTCTTTACGTCCCATCAATTATCTTTCAGTTATAAAGGGAGGGGTCTTCCTGGGTTGAACCAGTACTAAGCTAGGATTAATGTGTCTTGCTCAAGGACACAACGCAGTGATGTCGATGAGGCTTGAACCCGCGGCCCCTCTGTCTCGAGTCAAGCACTCTTTCACTGACCCACTTCGCTCCCTTTAGCTAATTATTTGTTTTAGAACATAAACGAATCTGATAATGTGTCAGTTTCAATGACATGACTCCAGCTGCACAAGGACTGCTGAGATTTCCTTGATTTTTATATGTCTCGTAGCAAAGTGTGGAAGTAAAAACGACATCAAAATTTTGGTCCACACACTCATCTACATCCAAACATTGTGTATGCGAGCAGCGAAGGCTCTAGTGAGTCTGCGCAATTGCGCAGACTCACTAGAGCCTTCTTGCTCAACAATGCCATGAGTACCGAAATCTCATGTGCTCGCTCATTTATTGTTGATGCCTCGAGATCCGCTTTCACTTGTTATACCAAGGTTGCTATCACCTTTCATAATTTGTAATAATGAACAGGTAGTTTTTCTTGCTGTGACATTAAGCGTATGATGGTATTAGGTTTTATCTGGTTTTGTCATCCTATTAAACCAGCTATCTTCTTATAATTCCATCCTTTGTTGAATCCGGAAACCCCCGCTGACAAAATTAAAGCGATATCACTGATTGTAACTCTATGAATGTGTACCTCTTTTTTCACATTTTACTATAATGAAGATAGCATGGCTTACCCAGGGGGTACCCAGGGTTCTCAACCCCGTTGCCCTATGAGGCACCTTTGTGTATAATGTGACTCCAGCTAAATGCATAATTTTGCAAAGAGTAGTGTCAGCATCAAATTGTTTCTGGCACTTCTGAAAAAGCAGGACAGGAGGCATGCCAACTGATGGTCAATAATCATACTGTGTACCCAAAATTAAGTTCAGGTGGGCTTGAGCCTCTTGTCTGTTCGGGATCTCTATCCCAACCGGTAACCTGTTTCTCTACACTTGAGCTTAGTTAATGTCTGCAGGGTTTGCCTGTTCCATCTGGCTTTGTATGTTCTGTACAAGCCTGTAGTACTCCAGCTTTCCCTACCACCAAAATAGGTTGTGACTGTCTTGTTGATATTGTGCCAACATGCTGGTTGCTGTAAATAGTATTTATTAAAATATTTTTATGTAACTGGCACAATATTAATGCCTGTGGGGATATGTTGCGAAACTACCCCACTCTTAAAGGGCAGAGCTGATAAGTCAGCGATGGAAAATACAACATCCTGACATGCATATGGGCCTCGAAGAGAGAAAAATAGTTTTGGGGATTTGCAAACAAAGACGCAGATCAGCCTGCTAATCTGCACAGTCTGATCAGCACCTTTATTAATTATTTTGCATATTGGAAAGTATCATATCTAGACTTGCTTCGAGTGAAATTTCACTTTTTTAGCTAGTCTCTGTAGCGGAGCAGGTTGGTTTGAATCTCACTTTGTCGGAAACCCTGAAGACAGGTTTTCTCGACACGCTGCCCATATGTCTTATGGTAGAGCAATACAAATACAGTCTGGCCTTTTTTTCGAGTAACTGGCTTTAATAAAATATGAGTAAGAGGTACTGAGTGTATCAGCTGTACCATATGGACATGAATGACTGATTTATGCATATTTTATTTCTTCTTTTAGCTCACAGCTGTGAAGTTTTGAAATAGTATGAAGATTTGTTGGTGGTGGGTCTTTTATTGTAAGTGCTAATGTTGGGCAGATAAAAGATTGATGGAGAAAGAGAGATTTTATGGATGATGGTGTTATACCTGTTTTCATCCAAAATATTTCACACCTAGGCTGCTCATCATAAATGGTTATCTTTGTCCAAATAATAAAGGATCCCCAATCATAAACGTTTATCTTTGTTCAAATAATAAAGGATCATCTATGGATCATATAGAGGGCATGCACCAGCTAAAATCTCTAAATAAGTTGGTGTTCATGAGATGTTGGTACACCATAGGCAATTGCAATGAGCAAATGCTCAGATGAGACTGCTCATTCCTGCAGTCTATGGTGATCAGAGCATTCACTCACTCGGCTCATATAAACACAAAGTACGGACGAAGAAGGTTTAGTTTGTAGCCTATGATCCATGGATGTTTGAACAGGAATGACACAGGCATTCTTAGGTCATGTTTGTTTGTTTGTTTGACATGTAAAATACAAGGACTTTTCAAGGACCACAAAGGTACACAAAGGAACACACAGTTTTCAAGGACAATGAGTTAATAAAAAAGCTAATTTTTGTAAACTCTACAATTCAACTTACGTTACTGTGATTCCAGGGTATATTTAGTGACCCCGGTTTTTCTTTTTTTAACAGCTTTAATCCTTACCAATACGGTCGAGGTTTAGCATGTGGATGTAAATGCACACCGCGTAACTAAAATTTATTTTTCAGGACAGCCGTTATTTTAAACTAAAGCCCAAATGCCCTGTAAAACAGAGTAACATAGTCTTTTTCCATTAGATATATACCCATTTTCGCCTCATATAAGATCAATGCACAAATTCTACACCACTGATCGGAATCAGACATAGTTTGTTTATATATTGATAAGGTACACTTGGGGACTAATTCAAAGTGGAGGAACCAAACCACTCCAAAATTTCATCTTATCCCAGCCTATATAAAAGATCCTATATATTTGAGAAAAATATATCTAAATTATTACGCGGTCTATATCTAAATTCATTTCTGTAATTTACTTTTCAATTAATATACTGAACCACACTTCTAACGCAAAATCAAACTGAACCTTGAATATTACCTATATATTAGTTCATCCATTGTAGTGCAATTTTATCAAAAAGTAAAACTCTTGTTTATGAAAATGAAAGCCGAACTTCATCAGTAAACCACTCCCTTTTAATGATAACCTGATTGGGTAGAAGTCTGCCATAACCCCTAAATGGAACAATGGTAACGACAAGGCCTCGTTGTTAATTAAAGTTACATTCCTGAAACATTTTGCGTTGGAAGTGTGGGTCAGTATATTACCAATAAGGAATAATCAGCAAAAAAGGGGGGTCATCATCATCGTAACAGTTTAACCTGGAATCACAGTAGCAAAACAATTAAAATCAATAAAAATTGCTTTTGCCTTTATTTGGTGCAGCAAATTATATGCTGCACCAAATAAAGGCAGAACAATTGTATACTGAATTAGGTTGAGTTCTACAGAAAATAGTAAATTTCAAGAACTTTTCAAGGCCTTTGGGTAGTTTTCCAGTACTTTTCAAGGCAGATTTATTTCCAAGAACATTTCAAGAAAGCCCTTCATTTTCAAGTACTTTTCAAGCCTGTACGTGCGAACCATGAAGTAATTTTTGCATGTTCTGCGCATATGCATTATCGCTCCTGTACTGGCCTAATGTATCTTTTCATGCAAAAAGCCTCAAAATATGTTATTATATTTTATGCTATCTTTAAAATCAGTCAGCTGTGAGCTGCCCATCAAGGCTGCTGACTGCTTCAAATTTTCCACTCATAACTTTTATTATATCTTTACACTATCAACACAATCTTGACATGTTCTTATCCTTACCTCAAACAAATGTGTCGTATAAATCAGTGATTTGATTGCTGCTGGTGCTTGAGTTTCATACCTTTCAATCCCCACCCACAGCAGATAAAAGAAGGAATAGATGAACTTGCATTACCCTGAATCCAAGGGCAAATTATCTCTTTGCAAAGAAGTGTGCAGGGGTTTCCTTTTTTATTATGTTCCGTATCAAAAGAAAACATGAATTTGTGGTGCGACCAAATAACATTCAAACTGGCCTTCATAGCTGTATAGACCAGCAAATATTCTCCAATTTGAAAATGTTTTGTCTGATTTGATCACAGAGTGATCAAATTTGCTTTGATATTATCCACCTTGTTTTTTGTTTGATTTGATTTCTTTATGTCATAGGGTATTTAAAAATGAGGGGTGGGAGGGGGGTTCAAGTGAACCCCCTGAACCGCCTCTGGATCCGCCACTGTTTATATAGTGATTTTATGCATATGTGCAGATATTAAGTATCATTATGCAGAAACCTCTTTCTCCATATTATATTGCCTTCAGATCTGAATTATGCAAAATTATTATGTTACATAAAGTTAAGCAATATCAGGAAGAGTCCACTTATAATATCTCACAATAAATGGGTCAACACTAGATCAAGAATATGCAGTTTTGCAACAAGATAACAGGAAATGTAAATTTGCTTGCATCCCCATACACCCCACCCCCACCATTTACATTTTAATTCACTGGTTGACTCGCCTCAGGTTATTTTTTTTAATGTTACAATAAACTGCAGTGTATTTTTAATGTTACAATACCTGAAGTTAATTACTAAGGATCTACTCTGCCTTCAATAATATGAAAAGTAAATATGCTCAACTTTGATCTGAAATGAACTTATTGCTGGCCTTTTTCCTAAATAATTGAGCAGACTGAATAATATTGGAATATGATTTGATCTTTATCATTCATACCAACAATAATATATATGAGATCAAACATGTTTTCTCAGGTCTTAACTGTCTTCCACTGAAAATGTTTAACATTTGCAAACAATTTGGACCCAGGCCAGGCCCGACAAAATGTCAGGCCTGATCTGGATCCAAACTGTTTAACTGACTCTCGATCTGATGATATTTCTGAATGAAATAATTTAAAAAAATCGGCAGACAACAATAAAGCATGAAAATTTTCCACAATCTGTACGTGGGCATATTATGCTGGACAATAGGATATGATATAAGAACATGTAGACATCTTGTTTGTTGGTTTGGGGATTTATCATAGTTTTCTTTCAGTTATAGTTTTCTTTCAGTTACGGTATATATAGGTCAGTTATCTATCAGTCTTGTTGACCGAACAGTTTGACTATGAAGATCAAGCCAGATGCAAGCAGTCTAAATCTCACTGAGGTCTACACCTTATAAGATAGATGAAATCTTAACTCTTACCTTGCTGGGTATTTTCATTTACTACATTCCCCCTCCCTCACCCTATATAGCTCAACAACTATTCATTGTATTTACGAGCAAACTGGAAAATAGTGTGGATCCTAATTAACCCATTTAGGCTGAATGGAATTTCCCTTTCTAATCAATTGGATCAGTCCATTTCTGTTTTAAGTTGGTGGTATTTTTTTCCCCTTTTACTAGAATATTCTGTAAGCAAACAGTGGACACCCTAGTCAGACGCTGCATTCGGCGGCATCTGATCTGGGTCTGCACTGTTTGCATATGTCCCGTAAAAGGATGCTAGGGTGATATGGGTTAACAAGCTGGTTTCTCAAGTTATACGGAATACGGTACAAAATGGAATTTTTTAAATTTTAAAAAGAAAAAAAACAACTAACAATTTGGTCACAAAAGTTGCCTGATGGAGAATTAAGATTAAAGAAGACCAAGAATTATGTCACATAATCAAACATGATCTCCCATAAAATATTTGCTAACTTAATTAAAATCTGTCAACATTTAATCAAACCAGATTGCCTATGATAATGAGAGATTATGAAGCTACCATAGCTACTCCTATAATTTCCTCTATTATTCTAAGGCCGTAACAGCTTCACCAAATTACTTTTATTCTTCTCAACTACTTTTCTTCTTCTCAGTTACTTTTCATCTTCTCAATTTACTTTTTTTCAATTACTTTTTTTCTTCTGAATTACTTTTTCTTCTGCATATTACTCTGAATTACTTTTCTTATGCTCAATTACTTTTCTTCTCAATTATTTTTCTTCTTTTTAATTGCTTTTTTATTGTGAATTACTTTTCCTTCTTCTGAATTACTTGTCATCTTCTGAATTACTTTTTTTCTTCTGAATTACTTTTCTTCTCCTTTATTACTTTTCTTTTGAATTACTTTTCTTTTGAATTACTTTTTTCTTCTCAATTACTTTTCTTCATCGGCATTACTTTGAATTAATTTTCTTCTTTTCAATTACATTTTCTTCTTAATTACTTTTTGTTCTTCTTAGTTACTTTTTCGTCTGCATTACTCTGAACTTCTTTTCTTCGTCTGAATTACTTTTCTTCTTTTCAATTACTGCTTCTTCTTCTGAACTACTTTTTTTCTTCTGCATTACTCTGAATTACTTTTCTTCTTTTCAATTTCTTTTTATTCTTCTGAATTACTTTGAATTACTTTTCTTCTTCTGCATTTGTTTTCTTCTTCTAAATGACTTTTTCTTCTTCTGAATTACTCTGAATTACTTTTCTTAATTTCTTCTGAATTACATTTCTTCTTCTGAACTACTTTTTCCTCTTCTAAATTACTTTTCTTTTAAATTACTTTTTTTTTCTGAATTACTTTTTCTTCTTCTGAATTATTTTTCTTCTTCTGAATTACTTTTTCTTCTTCCAAATTACTTTTCTACTTCTCAATTACTTTTCTTCTTCTGCTAAACATTTAATAATTAACTCTGCACGCTGGGTATATTTTATTCTTTTGTTGTTGGCTGCTGATTTAAAAAAAAAATCAACTTTTTCAAAAGATTCTCAGCTTTCAGAAATGCCAGATAAGATATTCAACCAGTTTAGATTCAGAACAGCTAGGACTGACGCTGGGGCTGATCTTGGTCAGTAGATGACACTAGCAGGTCAAGAGTTACTAGATCTCATCATTAGTCATCTTGCCAGATTTAAAAATTGTCATGCAGTGGCTCTGTCACAGCACTGGTTTTTCATTTTGTGTGGTTTTTTTTTGTTTTATGTTGTTGTTTTTTTTTAGAAAATTGCAAAAAATAGTTTCAAGATACATACATGTATCAATTTTGACTGGCTCCAATTACATTAGCACTATTTAACCCCTTCCTTGCTTGCAGCATCTTTCTCATTTGCTGGTAACCTTTGAAAACAGTATGGACCCAGAACAGGACTGACAGAACATCAGGTCCCGAACTGGATCCAAAATGTTCGTTCCTGATTTTTTTTTTTTTGAAAAAAATTAATTTTGAAAAAGTCAGCAGACGATAACCGTGTGACTCACTCTGAAGCATGAAAAATTACCCAGCATGCAAGATTTCAGTGCTACTTTATTTATTATAAAAACACAAGATTTATAATAAATGTATAATAAAAAAATGTTTGTGAATGGGTTAAAACAAACATTTACTGGTCTAGTAAGCATAATCAGATAGACTTGTGGGTATAACTATTCAGTTCCTGATTACCTATCTAAATTGACATGTCCTGTCAATCTGTGGTGTCAAACTTTCAATTGGCCTAGATATGATTTTTGTAGACCACACAAAAACATACCATAACAGGGCGTAGCTACACATATGCAAAAACGCAAGTGCGTACACATTTGGACCATAAATATGGAAAAATTCTATCACAGTTCTAATGGATCCTTGATTTTACAGAATAAAACACGTGTGTAGAAGCAATATTAATCTCTCTAAATCATTTTGACAGAATTTGTTACGATATTGTCGCCTCATTTTGCAGCGATTCCCTTTGCCTTCTTTCTTACTTTGAATGCATTCAGCCTGTTCCACACGTGCATACTTTGAATTTTAAGCTAGCTATTCCCCTGCAAAGTTAAGCAGTGCTTAAATATTAATATCACTTAAAAGGATTTTTTTAATTGACTAGGCTAAATTAACTGCAAGAATATGAAAAATGATTTCATTTTTTTCATAGATTGTATATGCTGCTGGAAAATCTATGCAAAAAGTAAAAACATTTTTCTTTTATTTAGAAGTGTATTATAGAGGGCCAGAGTCACAATTTACAGCACACAAACTGACCTGACGGTCATTAGTCTCTCGAACATACAAGATAAAGATGTAGGTCTTTAGCACTTTTCGGATTGATAGGACTTCTTCCATTTTAGTTTGATACATATATAATGCTTGAAGGGTCCAAAAGATGTTTTAAGGAGTCACCCACCCCTCAAAAAATCACAAAAATTAAGGGTTTCTTTGCAATACTGGTTTAGATCCCCTGGAAAATCACAAAGCTACCAAGCCAGCATTTAATTGGCCCGCCAGCGAAATGCCATTTAAATTTAACGACCATTTAAATCAGTTTTGCTGGCGGGCTAATGATGGCCCATTTATAGCATGAAAAATAAATTCTTATTGCCACATACATTATCAGCAAGATACCTTTGATAACAAGATGACACTCAGGTCCTGGGTCGCTCACCTGAGAATGATTGTTTATAAAGGTATAGAAAAGCATAGCTCCTCTCAAAGTCCAGCTATAATTAATGGGTTGGAAAACCCTTTAGATAAACTGCAGCATGAATGCAGTATAAAGGCAGCATGGTGTGCAAGCACTCCTTTATACTGCAATCATGCTGCAGGGAAGCATTATTGCAGCATGAAGGCAGCATGTATGCAGTATAAAAGCAGCATGTTTGCAGGATGGTGATTTTATATGCAATCAAAGCATGCAGCATGGATGAAGTATAAAAGCAGCATGAATGCAGTTTATGGTGTGCAAGCACTCCTTTAAACTGCAATGCAGCATTGTTCCAGTATAAATGCAGTAAATGGAAATTTCACATGCAATTATACTGCAGGGCAGCATAGATGCAGTATAAATCCAGCTTATTTCAAATAATTGAAACATGCTGCATCTATGCTGCATCCATTAAAAACATCATGCACATATTTCTGCAGCGTAAAAGCAGGGTAACTTCATTCACCCTGGATTAATACTGCAAAAATATGCTGCAATCAGGCTGGGACTGTACTTAAACCATGCTGCAATCAGGCTTGGACTGTACTGAAACCATGCTGCAATCAGGCTGGGACTGTACTGAAACCATGCTGCAATTAGGCTGGGACTGTACTGAAACCATGCTGCAATCAGGCTGGGATTGTACTGAAACCATGCTGCCATTCGGGGAGGGGATAGATCAGCAGTTTCCACTTTACATGGATAATGTTGACAAAATTAACAGTATTTAGAACCTCACCTTTTCTTTATATAAGTCTAAGTAAAACATGTGATCGCCGGGCTGGGCAAAAATTAAAGGCCCCCAGGGGCATAATTTGAACAAACTTGGTCTTGGCCTAGTGGTTTCAGTTTATGGTTTATGCTTTCCCTATATAAGCCTATGTAAAACCTGACCCACATGACAGGGCCGTGCACTTTTGGCCCCAGGGACATAATTTGATAGAACTTGTCTGATAATGGGGAACAAACACTAAAATCTTCTAAGAAAAGTTTATTATCTACCCAGAATCAAGGGAGAAAACTCTCCACTAAACTTTTCTACTAATAAAGAGATATCCACAACTGCAAGTGTTATCTCCCTAACAAGAACATTTTCAAAGCTTTCCCTATATTAGCATTGGAAAAACTGGCAACGCCCCCTGGCATGCCATGTTTTTCAACCAATCAAATTAATTTGAAACAATTTTGTAGTGGGTCACCCAAGGACCATTAATTTTGTACCACATTATTTCGAAATCTGACCAGTAGTTTTTGACAAGAAGATTTTTAAAGTTTTTCCTTTTAGTTGCCATGGCAACCAGAATTCAGCACGGAATTGAATTTTTCGAACAACTTTGAAAGGGAACCACCCAAGGATCATTCCTGTGAAGTAAGTTGACAATCCACCTAGTTGGCTAGAGGAGATGCTGTTTAAAGCAAATTGTTGACTTACCACGGACGATGGATAGGATCACAATAGCTCACCTTTAGCCTATGGCTCAGGTGAGCTAAAACAAACCAACAAAATAATCACTCTCAACAGAACTTAAGTAAAGTCTTCATTTTCATAAGAAGTAAGAAAAGTTATCAGACAATATCAAAATAAATATGTTCACTTTCTTGATTAATACATATTATATAGGTACCGCGAAATTACATTTTCAGGTTAGAACAATTTTAGAAGCTTTTTTTCTTTCAGATAAGAACACCTTGAAATACCTTGCAGAGTAATGGCTTAGATACAGGGAAGATAGTGAACTACAGAATCATAGTGATTTAAGTGGACTAATTTTAGTTCTACTTGTCCATCACTTTGAATTCTTTATAAAGATAGAACAATCAACACCTAGAAAAAGTTAGATTGATAAAGTTTCATGTGGTGTGTTTGTTTGTATAAAACCTGTGGAAAGTCTAATCAATATATTGCATGTTAAACTGTCATTAAGCGCACATTTTAGAATTAAATCCCCACATTAGCCACAAAATAATCTTCTCTTAATGTGCCTACAAACAGCATCTGTTTTTAATGATTCCCAGACATGTCTTTATTGTTTGACAAAGGTATATAATTATGCTGTCTCCTTTTAATTTATGGACCACCAGTATTAAGGAGAGGCTTGGCCTTCTGTCCTCAGAACCAGCTTGATCCCCCCACTTATAATCCAGTCTGTCTGATGGGACATACTTAACGTTAGCTGTTGAGTACAGGATGGTAAGTTATTGTATACTGTTCATGCTCAGGCTTCTCCTAACCAGTACTTTAAGTTTGTTCATACTTTCTTCAGTACCATGGCCTGTAGGATGATACGTTATTGTACACTGTTCATGCTCAGGCTTCTCCTAACCAGTACTTTAAGTTTGTTCATACTTTCTTCAGTACCATGGCCTGTAGGATGATACATTATTGTACACTGTTCATGCTCAGGCTTCTCCTAACTAGTAACTTTCAGTTTGTTCATACATTCTTCAGTACCGTGGTCTGTAGGATGATCAGTATCAGCTTGGTATTAAGTTTGACGTCATCAGCTTTTATGACCTAACTTGTTAAACGTAACGTCAGTGATCAGGTCGTGCATTCAACTTGTTAAAGAAGAACCAATTTTGTGAAATATTTAATTTCATTCAAGCATATATATAGATAAGAGGCTGTTCATTATTTTCCCTTTGGATCTCCCCTCACCATGATAGGTCTATTGAGTATATATATATATATATATCGGTATAATAAAATAAATATTACATTTCCTGCTAGGGTGATAGTCAAAAATATCATCCCCTGAAATCTGATTATCAACCTCGGCTGCGCCTCGGTTGATAATCACATTCCTCAGGATGATATTTTCGACTATCACCCTCGCAGGGAATGTAATATTTATATAATATAAATTTTAGCTGCTTCCTTTTATTCTGGAAATGCCAGTTATTTGGGCAATCTAATTATGTTGATCACAAAGTATCCCAAAAACGTTGTTATACCTGTATGACATGACTATGAGCAAGTGTTTCAGCAAGAAAATGGCTGCAGATAGCAGCCTTAAGCTACCATTTAGGATCCAAACCACACAAACCCCTTTTTGCTTGAATCATGAATATAGTTTGCATGCCAACCTTACATTTACATATTATGTGCCATGTCATAAGAAAAACTGTTTCTTTCATAGCAGACACAACAATGGCTGCCATATGAGTGTCTCCAACATATATTGCTGTGCTTAGATAGTACATTTATAAAAGCTATTTCTTGCTACATCTCCAATTTCAATAGTTTAGCTATAGTCTATGTAGCTGAGAAGATGCTTGAGTCTTAACTACATGATATAGTGATGTGATATATTGGCACTCATACCCTGAGAAAGCAATGTTGTTAATTTAACATTCATTCATTCTATTGTTTATGATGTCACCAAAGTACCTAAGAAGATTCTACATACTTAAGGCTGATGAGAAATTAAGCAACTGCAGGTGCTTATACCAGAAGTGCTTCCTAACCTCTTTGCATGCTGGGAAATTTTGCATTCTTTTTTTTGTCGTCTGCTGATTTTTTTTCAAAATCAATGTTCTCAAAATATTCTTTCAGCAATACCATCAGAGTGTCAAACAGTTTGGATCCAGATCAGGCCTGACAAAGTGTCAGGCCTAATATGGGTCCAAACTGTTTTCAAAGGTTATCAGCAGACAACACAAGTTAATTGACTTTGTCTTTTACTCTTCAGCTTGTGCCTTCAACTTTTTTGCAAGCCAGGTTATTTTGCATGCTTTTTGTCATAAAACATCTTTTTCAGGAAAAAAATCTTTCACCAGTTACCACAAGAGCATCAAACAGTATAAATTCAGATCGGAAAAACGTTCAACCCGACCAGCGAACAACAAATTACACCACTAGCCGAGAAAGAGATAAGCTAAAAAAATGGTGATTGTTTTGAATATTCAAATGACATTTTTCACACCAATTAACAATTTCCTCTGGTACATTAGATAAATAATATCAAACACTCCATTATACTTTCAAATCAACATTATAAAACAATTTGTTACACAAATATACCATTATCTTGGAAAAGTGATTTTATCAGGTTCATAAAATTCAGTTACTGCTTGAAAATTGATAACCCTAGGGAAAATATCCCATATTTGTCACTTACTGTAGTTTTGGCGCTTAACAGCGCTTTCAACAATTTTTCAGTCATACTAAACTATCACACTGTCTGAATTCAGCCATTGCAATTCACGCAGCATTTTACCGCAAGGGAATTGCTGACAGCTCCAATCAGCAGTACTTAGAGAGGATACACATCTCTATCAAACAGCCTTTCCTAATTTTCTGTTACTGTCCTGCCAGCCAAGAGTGACAGTGACTCCATGTTTTGTTTACAAAGTTATTAGGGACTTATAATCGATAGATCACTTGTGTATTAATCCTATCCACAGGATAGATAGGATTAATACACAAGTTATCTATCTATTCACGTTAGCTCAGTTGATGTTTTGCTCAGATATTGTCTACAATGTATAATGTCGCTAGCTGTCACTCTTAGTTGGCACAACAGTACCATCAATTTTTTGTCTTTTTCTAGAGATTTTTCCATGTGACCATCAGCAAACTTATTGTACTCTTTGCATGCTAGGAAATATTTCATGATTTTTTTTTTTTCAAAATCAACTTTAAATTTTCAAAATATTCATTCAAGAATACCATCAAAGTGTCAAACAGTTTTGATCCACATCAGGCCAATAAATGTTTGACCCTGTGCATGATGGTATCACGGTAGTTTTTAACCTTTTTTCTTTTCTTTTTTTAAATGGTTACTTATTTAAAGAATATAAAGATGACAAAAAAGCATGCGAAATTACCCAGCATGCAAAGAACTACGTGTATTTCAGATTTTGCCTATGCTATAGTGTCATCTACAAACAGTTTGGATGCTCAAATGGTATTCCTGGATTTTTTAAAAAAAAATTGTTTTTGAAATATCACCGCATGCAAAATTACCCAGTAGGCAAAGAGTTGAAAAAAGCCAGAACTTAAAGGAGTTTGCCATTGCATTCCTGCTTGCATTGATCCTTCAGGTCAATGAGATTGATTCCATGTTTCTATTTGCAATTAAACAAGTGGCAAATGGATAAATTATTGCCAATCACAAAGGGAATGTCAGCTCCTAATAACTATGTATGGGTATAATAAAGTAATTCTCTATACTCTTTAGAGTGCCAAGATCACACTGCAACAAACATGCCATTTTTTAAAAAGAAAAATGTATTTTTTCATGTCTGATAAAGGTTTGATATTTCATGCCAATCATATCATCATATGGCAAAAAACAAACATGATTATTAAATTGTCTTAATTGTTTGTATTTTCTATCTGCTTAAGTGGTGATTGGTTACATACATTTAAAGGGTTGGTCAATGAGGCTGCAGGAAAACTGGCTAAAACTTCCAGCCTACCAGATTTATCATAAATATTTTGACAGATAAGCAATTTATTAAAGTCACAATTTTACTCAGATCAGTCCATTCTAGAAGGAGAAACCTAAATCAAGGGTTACACTATTTGCCGTTCTCACACCGGATAGGCGGCCACCGAAAATGGTCTTAACAATCTACAAAAGCAGATCAAAATTCATTAGAAAAAGTGTTTTTGATTCCATTTGTCGCCGGTCAGGCGACAAATGGCAATCATAAACTCTGTTTCTAACGATTTTTTATCTACGTTTGTCAATAGTATTAACGTTTTCGATTGCCGCCTATACAGTGTGATTCTCTTCTACAGTTTACATGATCTACAGCTCATCAGGCTGTTTTAAGTTAGAGGTGCCACCAAATAAAAAGGAGAGGACTATAAAATATTAAGCAAAATTATCAACAGCTTCTCATAAATCCAATAAGAGTCCTAGAGTCAACATCTACTGCAGTTCCTGTAGCCAATATCTCTAATTTGATTGGCTTCTGGCAAATTTACCTGTGAAATAATTGACAGCTCTTACAGTGCTGCTAATCGCCTAGATCAGGCCAATGGACAGCAAGTAAATAAGCTCCTCCCACATACTATATACTTCCCCCCTGCTGAAGGTCCAGGAAATTCCTGCCTGTTTAAGCGATAGCGATGAGCATCAAATCGTCAATAGTGACATCTTGCTTTTTAGCCAACAAAAAATGACTGGTTATGGAGCTTGGCGTTCTATCTTCCAATAAGTTGATCCTACCATAGATCAGGCCAATGGACAGCAAGTAATTATGCTCCTCCCACTTACAACTTCTCCCCTGCTGTGGTCCAGGAAATTCCTGCCTGTTTAAGTAATAGTGATGAGTATCAAATCGTCAATAGTGACAATGAGAGCCATTTTAGCCAACAAAAATGACTGGTTATGGAGCTTGGCGTTCTATCTTCCAATAAGTTGACCCTACAATAGATCAGGCCAATGGACAGCAAGTAATTATGCTCCTCCCACTTACAACTTCTCCCCTGCTGTGGGTCCAGGAAATTCCTGCCTGTTTAAGTAATAGTGATGAGTATCAAATCGTCAATAGTGGCAATGAGAGCCATTTTAGCCAACAAAAATGACTGGTTATGGAGCTTAAAGTTCTATCTTCCAATAAGTTGACCCTACAATAGATCAGGCCAATGGACAGCAAGTAATTAAGCTCCTCCAACTTACTTCTTCTCCTCTGCTGAGGGTCCAGGAAATTCCTGCATGTTTAAGCAATAGTGATGAGCATCAAATCATCAATACAGTTGACTGTGGGAGCCATTTTTAGCCAACAAAAAATGACTGGTTATGGAGCTAGGCGTTCTTTCTTTCAATAAGTTTATCCTACCATAGCAATCATAAAATTGGTTATATACTTCATTATGGTCAATAAACATCTAGTTGGGAGCCGCGGGATTGTAAAAATCTTGCTTTGCATGATCTTCACTGCTAATAAATATTTTTACAAAATAACCTTCATTATTCATGCTTGGTCGTAATCTAAATTGATTTCATTCTAATATTATTTATACACCAGTTTTCTGCAGAAATTCATCCATTGATAGGTTTTGACCCTTTCATTCGAGATTTTGGGATTATTTGGGCGACGCGAGAAAAACCTTCTTCGGAGGTTTGCGAACAACACAGGCGCAGACCAGCCTGCGCATCCGCGCAGTCTGATCAGCACCTTTGTTATTCCCTTATAGGAAAGTATGCTACAAACAAACTTTCAATTTTCTAGCTAGTCTCTGTAGCTGAGCAGGCTGGTTTGAATCTCGCTTTGTAGGAAACCCCTAAGACAGGT
Source organism: Loripinus fragilis (assembly GCA_964019695.1). NCBI lineage: Eukaryota > Metazoa > Mollusca > Bivalvia > Lucinida > Lucinidae > Loripinus > Loripinus fragilis. The sequence continues at coordinate 88,627,683 of OZ026521.1, read as the reverse complement.
TTTCTCGCGATGAGGCCCATTTGAAAGAGGCAAAACAATAGGGGAAAAACTCGTTGATTGAAAAATAAAAACATTTTTTTTATACAAGCACATCTTTATGATCTTCATGCATCCGAGGCGATACAAAAGAATGCATTGTTTTGTACATCATGGACAGAAAAGCATTAGTCCTGTCATAACATTTAGATTCACTATGGTAAAAATGTCTTAATATGGTAGTCTGATCCTATCATTTGATTTATTGACCATCAGATTTGATTTCCATGATGATGACCTCAGGTCCAAGATTCAGATCTGTCTGTCTTTATTAGGAAAATCTTCACTTTTCTCATAAACCTCTTGGCAAAATAGTCATATACAGTAAAACCTGTCTTAAGCGGACACCCAAAAATAGACAAAACAAAGGTCTTAATGGAAAATGGTAGCTTAATGAAGGTCGAAAGTATTGCAGAATGCTCCAAGAGAGCATTCTGCAATACTTTTGACCTGCAATAAGCAATAATCTGTCTTAAAAACCAATGTTTGGTCTTCTTTTCGAGTGGTCGCTTAAGACAGGTTTTACAGTACCATATTCAACCAAATAAGTGCACAGGCTTCCGGGTAATTGATTAGCTGTTTACAGTAAATGAGCTTCAATCCAGTGGTGCCATAAATTTCGTGATAAACATAGAAACATGATTTGGATGAAAATAGTGTGGATCCTGATCAGTTGCCTGGCTTCATCAGATTTCATGTCAGGGCTCAGATTGATGAAAAAAAATATACATGCCGTGTACATGCTTATAAGGTTGAATATAGTAGATTTAAAAGAAAAAAAAAAGAGATAAAATTAATCTTGCTGTATAAAATTTGATGTCCATATTTCTTCTACTGATTTTTAGCTCATCCCATTCATAATTCATATATGCAAATGTAGATCCTGATCAGCTTGTCTCTCCAAGCCAGCTAATCTGGATCTAAGAGGAAAGGGGTAAGATATTGATTTTTAATTAATTATAATTGACATCTAGTAGAAGACCTCTAATCTTATCAAGACCAGAGTATTTTATTATGCCCCAACCAGCTAGAGTAATCTCCCGTTAGATGGACCAAACATCCTTCTCAACTCCAAGTGTTACTGTGAGATAAAGGTCAAACCAAGCTAACTTCTGTGCCCCTGCTTATCAGAAGTTAACCACAGATTATCATTAACTTCTGACATTTTCTGACAAAATCTCATAAATGTAATAAATTATAGTTACAGCAAGGGGCATTTAATGGGATGATTAAACGAGACTTACCTGTAAGGTGAAGTTTGATCGATATTTTATCGACTGTCGACTCCTTTGGGGATCACACAGAGATGACGTAGCCATCCAGCACCACTCATACTTCAGAGCACTGTGGCAGGCGATGGTGGTGTTTTCTTCCACCATCACCTGCGATCAAAGTGAAGAATCAAAAATAGCCAATATGGGTTGGGAAGGGAGGGTGTGTGATCCCCAAAGGAGTCGACAGTCGATAAAATATCGATCAAACTTCACCTTACAGGTAAGTCTCGTTTAATCATCCCATTTTATCGACTGATGACTCCTTTGGTGGACCCACAGAGATTTTAGAGTTTGATTCTTCACTAATATATGAATTGATTACGCTCATATAAAAAATTGTTAGAGTCAAATCAAAACCTGACTCGAACTGTCATAATCAATCTCAATAATTCACAACAGGAAAACACAACATTTAATATTGTTTGAGAAATAAGTCATGGTAAATTAATTAACCGAATGTATTCCATTGGCTTACTAAAATCACTCAGATTTAATTCACTGATAATGTATAATGAATACCTCATACCTATATCGTTATACGGTGTGAGCTGCGAACATATTGTTGTGTGTCTATAGTTGTTTATTGCACCCCCCCTTAGTCTCCCATTGGCGGGGAGCAGGAATGCAGAAAGAAGTATCATTCTGAGGTTTTTCCTAATCCATAATATATACAAATCTAATCTCAGTACGTATACAAATATAACAGTTTGAGCAACCAGATTGCTCTATATTGCGATGCTAACTCTCAATACCGATAATATCCTGGGGAATTCCTATAAAAAGATTATGAATATGTACACAAAGTTTCTTACACGGTGTGAAATCAAAACATTTTGTTAAAAAGTTTTGCAATATTTATTATTTAACGTGTATGTATGGCCTTATAAAGCTTGTGCTGTCAAGCTTGAACTTAACTCAGCAACATGATACATAAGAATATGATGTCAAATGCAATTGCAAATTTGTCTAGATCAGCCAAAAGATTTTACGATACATATCATCATATGTCTAGAACCAGTCTAAAGTTTTTAATAAAAGAATCCAAACTCAGATATCTTAGTATAATATTCCTTGTCGAATTTACATACCTCTGCATATGAGTAAGACTATAATATCTTCATATCAAACAAAGCAGTCTTGATCTATAGTCACACTTCTCATCATGTAAGAGTTAAACTAGAGTATGGCAAATTCTACAACTAGAGTTCTCAATATTGATAATCTCCTACTCATATTCGGAGAAATTGATAACATCCAAAGTTGATTTGTATCTCCAAATATACACTTGTGAAAACAAAATGTAAAACCACATGGTTTCATGCTTTTCATGTGACAAAAGAAACCTTTCCCTTGAATAATGTGACGGGTAAACATCATCTCATGTGAACATTTTTATATCTGAAAGTATTGTAGTATATAATCAAGGCAACAACATGAAATTTGAAATAAACTGCAAATACGAGCTATAGAAGCAGTTGTTTAGTTGCAATATTAATCTCTTAAATTGCAAAAACATGATCTGTTGCCCTGGAATGTTTGTATATGTATGGTGCATTGTCGTAAAATAAAACCACTACAGTTGGTTCAAAAACAGATGAGAATCATAGCAAACAAAATATAAACTAATCCGGGTAATGGTTATGCTATACAGGTATATCCTACACTGTGTCTATTGTCTAACTGTAATGACACATATTTACCGTTATCTACCCTTTTCTATTGATAATGGAATAGTCCTATTAATGTGCATCTTTGAATCGACGGAAGTATAATATTATGTGCTTACCTTAGTTTTCATATAAGCAAATAAATTTAGCAGAACAGTGTCATAAGGCTGAACCTACTAAAAAACATCAGGCATGTACAAACCTCATTAGTGGTTGGAAAAATATTATTGTAACGAAATTGAGGTCAGCCACAGAGTAAGTGAATACGAAAACGAGCATGACACAATCGCGACCCACAGACTAGCGTATTACATCCCGGGGAAAAGACCAAAGTCCACAGTAAATCTGCACATATTCGAATAATTACATCTGTAACTCTCATGGTCATGTCCTGCAATTCCAGCTGAAAAGATCATTGAGTAAAGGCCACAATTATACTCGAAAAACTACTTACAGGAAGTAATTATATCTATAGATGATAAACCTGATGACAACACCTTGAAGTGCAGCCTAGTGGTTAAACGACTGAGCAATGCGTAGTTCATCTAATAGTTCCATCAGTAAAATGTCAAATGTATATCCTCATCATAACTTTAGACACCTATTCTATTGTACATTAAACAGTATTCTAGACTGTTCAAATAAGTGTTGCACACCCCTACTGTAGTTAAAGTTCGCTAACAACACGTTTAAAGTGCCAAGCTAAATTGTACAGGTGGCAACGGAAATATCGTAAAAAAGCTTGCAAGAAAAAACATGTGGATGCATTCTATCACTAATTTATAATCATATAACCCTTATGCAAAACTGCACAAAAATTACACTCATGAAGTATATTTATTATTGACTCGGATAATCATGACAAGTGATCTAAAACTATGCCTTAATTAACAAACCATGATGATTTTGGGTTAAACCCAAATTTTTGCCAAAGGATCTGTAGAAGTGTCAGTGAATCTTGCACATGTGTTTATGCTGTGAATTTGTGCATGATGAAGGCTATTTAAGGATATCAAAAATATGTATAGAGATCAAGGGAAACCTATTTGTGCAGTATTGTGAAGGTTTTCACTTGTAAATAATACCAAGATAGTAAGCGATTTTATCTATTATTAGTTGTGGCCCCTTCCTTCCTGAGCAGATATAGGTTTAAAATACTATTTATAGTCATAAAAGCCTTATTTAATGAAATACCTCATGTATCATATAAAACACCTGTCACCACTAAAATGGGTCTCACAACTACCATAAGGTTCAGTAAAAACCTCTGCAAGTGAACTTCTATGATATTTGCCAAACTTGACAACATTCTTATGCATACAGAAGAAAAAACGCAGCAAACCGCTATTGTTCATGTCCAGTAAAATAGATAATAATCAGTGTGTCAATTTTTTGTAACATTTCCTTTAATGGACCTCCTCTCAGCTGCTATTTTGAATCTTGCACTGTAAAAGTACACCCGTATTTTATAATGCGCTCCTGTAAACCACACCGAATGTGTGCCGAATTTGACATTCAATTCCGTGAGTTAATGCGTCTAGATAAGAGTGTTCCCTGGTTCCTGGAAGCAAAGACTACAGTTCGCTCGAGACTGCTAAGGAATTACACCTATAAAACTAGGAAGACCTTCCTCTGAGGCTCGATATCAGAGCTAGGTCACATCGACTTCCATTCCAAAATGTAGGGATAAAACGTCGTAAATAGCATAAAATTGCTTCTCTCCTCTATCATCATCAGTATGATAAAGGTCAAATAAAATGCATAGATTTTAGCTCAATATGTTGCTCCGAGTTGGGTCAAATGAAAAGGATAGCCAAAACTAGACATATAAAAAGGGAAACAGTAATCACCTCCCTCCAAAGCTAATCGGACTCCTCGAATGGTAAACCGAATTTCAGTCAAACTCGTGTCTAGCGGGCCCAACTAATTATCAACAAAAATCCTAAAACAAAGAATATTTATGATATATAATAAAGCAGCAAAAAGGCCATAATCCTAGGCACTTTACCATCTGTGTCTCTTCAGATCGCCAACTATCAATCTATGTATATTGCAGCACCCTCTCGAAATAGATACCGATATAAATAGCTATAAAAGCATATATACTAGGAACCCTTCCTTAAAGAAATTAGGAATCCAGAAGAACATGTGCATGTGCGTTGACATCATGAAAATGCACTTAGTGTACAAATATTGTGTTATCTACCGAGGGCCACATAGAGAAACAGTTTTATATTAACTAAATGTGTATTACCCTGATAAATAATGCAAATTAATTAACAAATTAAAATAAACAGTATGCAAAAGCATCGCATCTCGTAGCTATAAATGCATATCCAATCATTTGAACATCCGTGTCGGAAAACTGGCGTGTCGCCTTAGATATCTAGATCCATAAAAACATGTGCATAAGCACAAAAAATGACGTGTCGTCACCAAATGTATCGCATCTCGTAGCTATAAATGCATATCCAATCATTTGAACATCCGTGTCGGAAAACTGGCGTGTCGCCTTAGATATCTAGATCCAGAAAAACATGTGCATAAGCACAAAAAATGACGTGTCGTCACCAAATGTATCGCATCTCGTAGCTATAAATGCATATCCAATCATTTGAACATCCGTGTCGGAAAACTGGCGTGTCGCCTTAGATATCTAGATCCAGAAGAACATGTGCATTAGCACAATATTTGACGTGTCGTCACCGGCAATAAGCCATAAACTTCTGGAAATGTAATACATACTTAAAGGCATATCGTAGCTATAATAACATAGCCAATCATATGAACGTCCGTAATGGAACTGGCGTGTCGCCTTAGATATCTAGATCCAGAAGAACATGTGCATTAGCACAATGTTTGACGTGTCGTCACCGGCAATAAGCCATAACTTCTGGAAATGCGATGCATACTAAAAATGCAATTCGCCTGGCATATCGCCACAGATATCATCCATCCAGATAATACAATTTTGATTTTAATTCGCACAGAGGCCATGCGCAAAATATCTGGTATTCGTGCACCAAAAGGCACACATATATCTTGTCCAACAAAATAATAAAACGCAATAAATAGGTCGGACACTCAGGTATATACTGCATTATCTAACACGAGGTGCGATACAAATGGCGGAAAATTCGCACGAAACATTTATAAGTCCGTTTTTTGATGATGTGTCAAATTGTCAACACACACGTGTACAGTAAGAACCGATTGCGGAGAAAAGAACTCTCAACAAGTTCCATATTAAGAACCCGGAGACAGTAACTAAGAAAACAAACTAATATAAGATAAAAATAAACAAAATGAAAATTCAAATCTCACAAAAATGAGTCCAGAAAGCATTGTAATGATTATCTTCTCATACAGTTTACATAAATGGCGCCCGATTTATAAACCAAGCACTAGATCTAATTAGCTCACCGTTTGTAGTTCAGTAATTCCACACACAAAAAGAAATTGTCGCTGAAATAAAATCCCTTTGAATTCTTACCCCAACCAAAGTACTTTTTATTTATATATGACTATATAACATGCAAAGTTATGAATAATTTGTGCACTATCTAAAAAACATAACTGTCCGTGATGCTGGCTAGCCTCGATATGAGTGGTGCTGGATGGCTACGTCATCTCTGTGGGTCCACCAAAGGAGTCATCAGTCGATAAAATCTAATTTCGCCACTGAAATCATGAAGCTTTTCAGTTTCCAATTACTCAGATGTCAATTAAGTCAGTGATATGGTGACATGGATATAATCAAGATATACACATCGGATGAAAATTGAGTTTTCTTATTTCTCAACCAAAACATATGTTGTGGGTACTCAAAAGAACCGTCTCATTTGAGACAGTTCTTTTGAGCATCTTTTGAGCACCCAAAACCTATGTTTAAATTGATGGGTAAGAAAATAATGATAATTATACGCTCACAATTTTTGTTGTTTAACTGGACCTATGACATACCATATTCACCTTAATAATAAGAAAACTTACAAAATTTATACCATTATTCGAACCAGTGTCACCCAGCTCAGATCAGGATCCACACTGTTTTTCATCCGCACAGTGAAACGCGTAGGGCAGTCGGTAACGTGTCTGACTGCATATCCAGGGGTAGCAAGTTAGATCCCGACCCGGTCCACGGGATGATATTTTCATGGAGATTGATCATGAAATAATCTCTATGGTCATTCTCCTCCCTTCTGCTGATTGAAGAAGGGTTGATATCAGTTACAAGCGAAAGTATGTGCATAAAGTACTGGTTAACTGCTTAGTCAAGCTTGCCCAATTAGGTGAACTGACCGTCCCGAAATGACCATATCTGTTGCAGAGTTCAGGCGAATACCCATGCCCTGTCTGTCGTACAGGAGTAGGCAACAACAGCATCTACTGCAATGGCTGCAAACTTTGGGTGCATAAGAAATGCAGTGGGATACAACGACTGGCACCAAATCCTGATTATAGGTGTGCACGGTGCATGGGAAATGCTCGCCCTATTGACGGCAGACCACAGAGTGAAGTCCAGGTCGGACCTGATAAGCTTGAGGTGGTAGCTTCCTTCTGCTACCTAGGTGACATGCTTTCTGCTGGTGGAGGCTGTGAAATGGCGGTCACTACTCGTGTAAAAACCGCCTGGAAGAAGTTCAGGGAGCTACTACCAGTTCTCACATCCCGCCACCTCTCTTACAAGACCCGTGGCCATGTGTACAGCTCTTGCGTGCGGAGCGCCATGCTCCATGCCAGTGAAACTTGGCCACTTACCCAGACGAACCTGCAGCGCTTGCAACGCAATGATAGGGCCATGATCAGACAGATCTGCAGTATCAAGCCAGAGGATGTGGCCAGGGTAAGGTCAAGCGAGCTACTGGCAAAGCCTCAGCTTGAGGACCTCGACCTCATTTTGAGAGAAGGCTTCGCTGGTTTGGGCATGTGACGCGTTCGAATGGTGCAATCAGAACAGCATATGATATGCAGATTGACGGCAAGCGGGGGGCAGGGAGGCCCAAGCAAACATGGAAGAAACTGACAGAGAAAGACTGCCGTGAGTGGAAGCTCACCACAGTTGACCCTCAAGAAAGGAGCACCTGGAGATCAGGTGTGAGATCTGCTATGCGTGCAGCTAGCCAGTTACCTGGAAAGGAACCCACTGATGTGGATGATGCCACTGCACCTGCACGTTAATCAAAAATCTGATTATGATATGATGATGATATGATATGTTGACTGGGACGTAAAGAATCAAAAGATGAAATCACACCGCTGGACTGGCTGGATGTCAGAAGTTGATGAAGCATTCGCAACTCAAAAAGAACTAAGTGTGGACTCAGATCAGCTGGCTTAAATTCTGATGAAATTCCAGTTATGGTACTGATATTATGATAACTATGGTTATATCATGGTATAATCTCTTCACCTTATGCTTGGTTTCAATTATATGCCCATTAAATAAAGCCAGTAAAATGAAATTGCTAAAAGAAGCTGAAACATTTATTGCCCAGTTATCAGTTTTATTGGCTAGGGCAATATTGCTACCAGTTTGATATCAGAGATCATGGCACCAACAGATTAGCCTTGGCTAGTCTTTATTTCCTCAAGCTCACCTCATCCTTATTACAAGTATAAGCTTTCAAAAAAAGCTTGCCGTCTTTCAGCACTTAACTAAAAAGGTGGTTGTCGTACAGTTGCCATTTGAAAGTGAAATTCAGTAGCTGTTTCAAAAACGAAAGTGATGATCTATCAAATGACACACCCACCTCATCGCCATCTCCGCGAGCAGAGATGGCGATAAGCTGGTTGTGTCATTTTAGTGCTGTGACACCATGCGTCAAAACACACAGGTAATTTTCACAGGAAGGGCTATCTCGTGCTTCACCTCTTAGCCAGTGCTACCATGCAGGTTGCAAACTTAGTCAATTACAATTGCAATCCTCAAAGGGACTGCGACTATACAGGCTCCAGACACTCATGTGTTATTTATTTATTCACAAGGTTGCTTTTCCTCTAAAATATTTGTTGTCTCCATGGATGCCTCTGAATCACCCTTTGTATACTAATGGATTCTTCCTTCAATTTGTGAGGGCATTCAGTCATTTGAGCATCTGAGCATCAACAGTACTTTCAAACTATGTATGTAATAAGTGAAGACACTGGTGATACTGTGCGCATCAGTGCAGGCACCTCTATGCCTTCATAGCTTGCTGATCCAATAAGTATGAATCACAAATATTTTTCGGTCAGTTTATTTTCTATGTCTATGTGCTTAATGATAATCAAGGCAAAGAATAAAAGTTATAACTTCATACAGTTCACATATGTTAGCAATTTGAATGATGCCACAATAAAAGTGTTTTATACCACTATTCCTGTGCTTTTTTAACAGTTTACAAAGGTCTGCAATTAGTTTTCAATGAAGCAACAAATAGGCCCTTGTTAAATAATTACTTAGTAAATAACATAATATTTGATACATATGGTTATGATTCGTATCTGAGTTCATAAAATTATGCAATTTGTTAACCATAACCTGGGAAAGAAACTATTATACATGGTTTTGCTTATTTCGTGAGTACCAAGCGAACAACTTTTTTTGACTTTCTGTATGCATTGGCACTCACTCACTGCGGCCTACCCAGCCCCTTTAACCTGACCAATCACAACTTCAGTAGATGGCAAATTTGTATCATCCATCTTCTGCTGATTCTTCAGTTTCAGTGTGATAAGACTTGATATTTCCTGTGAATTGTATGCTGGCAGGTGGCTAACATCAATTATCAAGTCTTTATAATTTATTTGTGCTTTATAGATACTTACTAAGCTATGTAGCCTTTTAAAAAGTCAATACTTGTTTCATTAATAGAAAATATGACCAGGAAATGCCACAATCACAGATCACAGATCAACCCATGGCACCATGAGGAAGAGATACTGAACACAAACAGCCACACAGCAGCAAGAACACAATCAAAGCAAAGCAGCCAGCTTTCTTCCTCAGATAAATCCCTGCACCATGAAATGCAGGTCACTGTGACCTACAATTATTATCAGGTCAAGGTCACAAACAACTCGCAGATTCTTGTTAAAATGTTTGGCTAAATAACTGGCATTCATTGGAATATAAGTCAACTTGACCTAAGCTCCAAATATTATCAGATCAAGGTCACAAAATATCATTCTAATTAAGTAATATATATATTATAGTTATTCCACCCCTTCCTGTGCTTCGGAAATTTCAATTTTTGGCCATCTTAATTACATATTTTGTCAATATGTTTATTATCTATTAAGTAAAATCTATTTCCAATGGGAGGGGAGGAGAAAACTATAAGTAGGTCATAGATCATATATTACAATTATAATCAAATTCAGTGGTTCACTAGCTGCGCTTGTTCCCACTTAATTCCTTTATAATTGTAATATATGATCTATAACCGTGCAAGGTCTACAATGATACTATGGTTTACAGTCCACCTGTATGTGAGATAATCCACTCATTAAAGCTTCTGGATTATCTCCATTATGTATAGGCAGACATGTTCATTCTACATGTGCATGGACAGAGAAGACTCTGTATATCATCAGGTCGATCTGAGTCTTCACTCAAGGCCCATTATTCTAAGGTCATGATCATTTTAATGGTTTAGTATAATAATCTCAAGTTCTCCTTTTATCGAAAATGAACTCTGTCGAACAAAGTATACCACCTCATACAAAACCGCAGAAGTGATAAAGTCAAATTTGGGTAACACAATCTGTAATTAATTGACACTTGTCACTGTTGGTATTTGTTTCATGGTGGTCATTGTGTTATGGGTGAGTAACTCTGAATGACTCAAATCTTCAGTGAGCTACCTTTATGGAAACTTGGTGATTTATTGTGCTCCAAATTAATCATTGTCCTGTTGGATAAATTAACATGTCACATCAAATTTTCATTTTGGGGGCCAGCTTAAAAAGACATGTGCAGATCAAGAAAGTTTTGCCAGAGGGGGTCCAACTCTGACATTTTTTGTTTTTTTGTGAGGGGCGAGAGGATCCAAATAGCACTAAAACCTTTAGTAAAAGTGGGCCATCATCGGCCCGCCAGCGAAATGCCATTTAAATGGTGTTTCGCTGGCGGGCCGATGATGGCCCAACATTGAATGCTGGCTGGCTTGGTAGCTTTGTGATTTTTCAGGGGATCCGGACCAGTATTGCTAAGAAACCCTATATTTTGGGATTTTTCAGGGGGGTCCGGACCCCCTGTCTCCCCTCTGGATCCGCGCATGAAAGATTAGGCAAGTATGTTCTGTGTTTCCTTTTCAATTAAGCTATACCTGTAACTGCAGCTATAGGCCATCATGAATGGAAAAGCAAGACTTTTACTTAATAAAATACAATGAATACTCTATCTAACTATTTATATCTATATAATCAACCATAATGATGTATTTTGAGGCATAAATGGGTAAGAATTTTCAAAATACATTGGGGGAGGGGGATTCTGGCTTTATTTCCCAGAAAATGTGCAGACCTTGATAAGATTCCCTATGTTTATTAAGCACTAAATAATGGACACCCATTCAGAAAGAGTCTAGAGAAGCGGAGGGCAATTTTGTTGCAATTAATGTACTGTAAAAGTGTTGGTGACAATTTAAAGGGTACAATAAAGTTCAAAGTTAATTACTGTCATTTGTCACCTTCAGTTACATCCATATTTCAAGCAGTATTGAGCCGCCACATGTGATTTCCAACAATGTGGCATTTTCACAAGTGTAGACTCAGACGAGCCTGTACAGCCCCTTTTTAAGCTTAGAAACTCCAAAAGTGTTCTGTCAGTAGCTTAACACTCATAGAATATACAAGCGACTAGCAAAGGCTCTGATCAGACTGCGCGTATGCGCAGGCTGATCTGAGGCTTTACTGGTCGCACATGTATACCAAATTGTTGGAAATTTCATGTCGCGGCTCATATATAGTTCACGAAATCTGCCATGCATATGGTCATTTCCTATGTTGCATATGAATATTCTAACAATGCCTCCAATGCAATATGTCTTTGCAAAGCCCAGGCTTACACTATACTAATAGGCAGCATAGCCCTGAGTTATGCATAGATCTGTAGGGACACTGCTGAGATCAAAACATGGCATCATATGCAGCATATAGCCCTGTGTTATGCACCTGCATAGGGACACTGCTGAGATCAAAACATGGCATCATATGCAATCCCACTATTAAATCCTCCCCTGCTCCAGCCCATTGGTCTGTGAAAATACCCCCCTCACAGTGTGCAGAAATATTCGTTCCATAGTTGAGGGGGTGGACAGGGGGGAACCCAATCCCCACTTCCCTCCCCCTTTCACCCCACTTCCCTCCCCCTTTCACCCCACCTCCCTCCCCCTCCCCCCCCACTTCCCTCCCCCTCCAACCCTACTTCCCTCCTCCTGTCAGATTTTTCCCTCCCCCTGATAAAATTTTGTTCTTGTTCATGAACTTAAGCGTAGCCAAGAACCAAAATTAATTCTAAAAATAGCTTACCAAAGACCCATCTGCATTTTCAGGACATACTTTAAGTTGTTTGTTTTTTATGCTTTACCCTAATTGAATCAGCGGAGAATCAGGAGAATGGCCGTAGAATTTATTTCAAGATCAAATCTCCACTAAAGTATGGAACCAGGCCAAGATCGAACTCTCAGTCCTGTATCTGCAGTCAGACATGCATCTGCAATCCGACACGTTATCGTCTGCGCTGCGCGACCCCTTAAAAGTACTGTCACATGAGATGAATGTCTCTTCTGGAGTGAGCAAAGTAAACAGTATTTACGTGTTTATTAGGCCAAAACACTTCTTGTTTTCGGTTACCCTAACGACCCTTATATTTTGGGACCTCCTTTTTATGCCCCCCAAAGGAACATTGGGAGGCATATAGTAATCGCACTGTCCGTCCGTCCGTCAGTCCATCCGTCCGTCCGTCAGTCCCGCTTCGTGTCCGGTTCATATCTCCTTTATTCTTTGAGGTAGGAATTCCAAATTTGGTTTGTGGATGCATCTTGGGATGGCAGAGTGTTGCGTACCTATTTCGTGTCACTGTGACTTTGATCTTGACCTCTGACCTAGTTTTAGAATAATCGTGTCCGGAACATATCTCTTATATAATTTGAGGTAGGAATCTCAAACTTGTAGTGTGGATGCATCTTGGGATGACGAAGTGTTTCGTACCATAATTAGGTCACTGTGACCTTGAACTTGACCTCTGATCTAGTTTTTTAGAAACTGCATCGAGTCTGGTGCATATCTCCTATATTCTTTGAGATAGGCATTCCAAATTTGGTGTGTAAATGCTTTTTGGGATGACGGAGTGTCACATACCATTTACAGGTCATGGTGACCTTGACTTCTGACCTAGTTTTTTGAGTAATCGTGTCCGGAGCATATCTCTTATATTATTTGAGGTAGGAATCTCAAAATTGGTGTGTAGATGTATCTTGGGATGACAAAGTGTCAGGTACAATAATTGGGTCTCTGTGACCTTACTTGACCTCTGACCTAGTTTCTAGAAACTGCATTGAGTCTGGTGCATATCTCCAATAATCTTTGAGATAGGAATTTCAAATTTTGTGTGTAAATGCATCTACTCAATACTTGAAGGTTGAGCAGCTCTTCCTCGCGTTGCCACAGGGTTGTCTGCGGTTTGAGATTGTGGTATTTCCTGATCATAATCACTTACTAAATTTGGCAATATTTCAAGTGACCTTGATGTCACAGTCAAGTTCATATACTATATTTTCTTGTAAATACATTTCTACCTTAATGGTTGGATGTAGTAACTTCAAACTTTGCAGGTGCTTAGATCACATGATGTAGATGGCAAGGGCAACATTTCATGTAAAAGGCGGTCATTTGCGATGGTGTACCATTGACTGAATTCTGAATAACATCGACTGAAATCAATAATTACATGTTTTTGACTTACTCTTAAGTGTCGATTAATTATTTGCATACTTGGTGATTTTTCATGCATTTGTTTCCATCTGCTGATATATTTTTTTCAAAATTAACCTTTTCGATTTTTTTCATGAACATCAGAGCCAAGGTGTCAAATACTTTGGATCCAGATCAGGACCAGTAGAATCCAGATCAGGACAGGCATTCTGTCGGTGCTGACCTGGATTCAAACTGTTTGCAAAGGTTATCAGCAGAAGACAAGAAAATAAAGTAAACTTGTTCAGTCAGATCCGGGAGATTTCTTTATCTTGTAAAAAGTTGTATTTTATACTTCATTTCAGGGAGTCTCCCTGTACGATAAGGGATGGTTTGAGTCGGGTAGACATTATAACATAAACATAAGCACCAAGGAGCTTTTGAAACTTCATGAAACATTTTCGCATGTGTGGAAAAGGGGAATGACATTCCTCTGCATTTAAGTCTCAATACATTTTCTTTTTCTTGCAAATATCACTGTAGAATGCGTGATACATCGATAATGTGAAAAATCAAAACACTAGCATAAATTTTCCAAGCTTGACGATATGCGTGGTATTAAACTTTCGGGACTGTCAAACAATCATTGTTTAGTTAGTTTCTCAAACACTGACAATTATATATCAAATGCGAACTATCGAACATAGCACAACTCATGTTGTGTTTTAACTTTTTATTAGTTTTCAGAAGTCAATTTGGTTCTTTGCACAATTAGGCTAATCGGTTCCTTAAAAAAGTAGATTTAAAGCCTCCTATATTAGTTGGATTTGTTTCTGTCACTGAGTGACAAGATCTATCATTCACCTAAAGACAACCTACCCTGATAATCTCGTTTTCTCGGTATTCTCTGTTCTTTGAACGACAGTAAAAATCAAGCTGAAATCCTACTGGCGCCATACATTACGTGGGTCGTGTGACAAAATAGTCCACAAAAATATGCATATTTTTCTTGGTGGACCTTAATATTATCTTATAGGCCTTAAACTGTCATTTTCTTTGAATTTTCTATAAAACAAATCAATTTCCCGCCCCAATCTTTCCAGGCTCCCCGCTCCCTCTATCCCCGCTTCCCGCCCCCTCTACCCCCGCTTCCCGCCCCCTCCACCCCCGATTCCGCACCCTCCACCCCCGATTCCGCACCATCCACCCCCGTACCCCCGCCCCCCCTGTCCACCCCCTCATAGTTTGCACAGGTGTATGATAGACAAGAGAAATCAGTCAGATTTGTATCAAAATTGTTTGATAAGATGCTGATAAGCAATAAGACATGTTGAATGGTGTTGGACAGGTTTCACCCTACAGACCTGATAAGAAAGTTTCTTGTTCCATGCTGAATGGGTCCCTGTAATCATTATATCAGAATATATACAGACCTACAGATAAGGGGGGTACCGGTCAGTATAAACTATATTTCTTTATTTCTTAATAGAAACATATGTTGTGGGTACTCAAAAGAACTGTCTAACTGAGACAGTTTTTTGAGCACCCAAAACACATGTTTAGATTTTTCAGTAAGAAATTATCACAATTTTATGCTAAATAAATTGACTCATCTATATTATAGACATGTAGATTCCTGTAGTTTCTGTTACATATGATTGATTAAAGGTAGATAGGGATGTTCTTGAAAGCTGTTAAGTGAGATAGCAGGGGGTGAGTGTGGTAATCCATTTATGCATTAATCTCTCGGCATGAGGTTAAACTCACAAAGGCATTGTTGTCTGAATATAGGTAAAGGAAAAGTCCATCTCGATGTGTTGTGTGTGGGTCACAGATGGTGGTGGTGGGAGGGGTTGGGGGAGGTATGCATGGTAGTTGACAAGCATGCTTACTAAAATTATAATCAGCTCTTAATTGTGTCACAATGATACAATATACAAAATGGCTGAAATCCATCAATTATTTCAAGGGAGAGCATGCACAAAAACAACTTTTGTCAAAATTTGAAATTACAAAGTGCTGTGGTGACCTTGAACATAAGGTCAATGGCATCGAAGTCTAATTAACTCTTTTCTGTCTCCAAACAATGTATCTATATGCAAGTTTGGTGGAAATCCACCCACTGGTTCAGAAAACAGATCTCAGTAACAGAAAAAGTTGATTTTTACATTTCTTAAAGGATGGTGACCTTGAAAATAATGTGACCTTGAAAATTAGGTGAAGGTCACCAAAATGTTCTCAACTCTTCATTTTGCCACAATGATACAATATATAAAGTTGAGATAGAATCCATTGTTCAATACAAGAGATATACATAAACCCTATTTTGCTCAAAAAAGTGACATTTCAAAGTGCTGGAGTGACCTTGAAAATAAGGTACAAGTCACTAAAATCTAACCAACTCTTTCCACCCTTCCACTAACTTATCCATACAAGTTAGGTTAAAATCCACCCTCTATAAAGATAGACAGTGTGCCAAATAGGCTGTTTTTACAGTCTTTATAGGATGGTGACCTTGAAAAGTAGGTCAAGGTCACCAAAATCTAATCAACTCTTTATTGTGCCACGAGAAAGCAATATATAGAGAGTGGCCAGAATCCACTGTTAGGTTCAAGAGATAATGTGAGGAAACCCCATTTTGGTTAATTAGACATTTTCAAGTACCGGTGTGACCTTCAAAATTATGTCAAGGTTACCAAAATCTAATCAACTCTTAACCCCCTCATAACAATATACCTAAGCAAGTTTAGCTAAAATTCAACCACTGGTTCAGAAGATAGTATGTGGAAATGGCTATTTTATACAGTCTTTATAGGATGGTGACCTTTGAAATTAGGTCAAGGTCACCAAAATCTAATCAACTCTTCCCAACCTCCCAGCAATGTATCTATGCAAGTTTGGTCAAAATCCATTCACCGGCATGGAAACTCTATCTTTGACATTTCCAAGTGCCGGTGTGACCTTGAAAATAAGGTCAAGGTCACCAAAATCTAATCAAATCTTTCTGCCTTCCCAACAATGTGTTTATGCATGTTTGGTCAAAATCCATCCACCGGTTGAGAAGTTAATGCATGGAAATTAAGCTACATAGACGCTGATGCCAACGCAGATGGGATCCGATTAATTAACTTGATACATGCAGTACATTTTAACAAGTTATTAGCTCATACAATTACATGTAAAGACTCCGAACAGAAATTTCGATGAATGGAGAAAAGTTGCCAGACATAAAATGACTAAAAGTTTACTCCTCCGAGATCCATAGCTGCCGACTTAATGAAAGCCCAGAAAAATAAGAAACTATTTCCAGACAAATATCGACAGAATCTATCTCAATATTAAAATGTGACTTTCACTTTTGTTAGAAATGTCTGACTGTCATAGTCCTGACAGATGAGAAACTGTTTTATTATACTATCTCAATACCAAGTGAATGATGTCTAATCCACAAGTTTGATTACTGATGATCAAACTTCTCAAAATAGAGACGCTGAATCATGTCACAACTAAATGGCATCATGTATAAGAATCTATGGAGTGGAGTCTTGGAGCAGAGTTTTGGAGTGGAGTATTGGGTTCCTATCCAATACTCCACTCAAAAACTCCGCTCCAAGACTCCACTCCATAGAATACACAATTCTATGGAGTGGAGTCTTGGAGCGGAGTTTTGGAGTGGAGAATTGGATTCCTATCCAAAACTCCACTCCAAAACTCCGCTCCAAGACTCCACTCCATAGAATACACAGTGCCCAACTTAAGTTTGTAATATAAATGTATACTGAATAAAGACTTTAGAAACGCAACACTTAACTTCCACAGTTGAATGTAAACTTCCTCTACTTCGATATGTCATTCAAGAGTTGGCTTCTTCAGCCAGCACTTTAATTCTAATTGTTCAAATAACCTCAATGATGTTACAGCTTGAATGAAATGAGTGGCTAAGACATTTCTTAAGTACTGGAGACTTTTATTCATCAAATGAAAGGATACCAACAGATTAAAGTCAAACAAGTTCTGTCACAGACCTGCCAATGATTTCTTGATGACTATAACTAAATCCATGACACACATTCTGATGCTTCTTGTGTTACTTGTTTCTTTTACTGATAACATTTAGCCACATGAAACATGGCTGACCCCTATCTTAAAATTTTACATTTTCATGCTTTAAATTCATTTTAATTGGACAAGTTTTTCATTTATTACTTATATAAATAAGAACTTGTATACAATCATAATTATTGATGTGCATTCTTTATTAAAGTTGCTATCCAAGTGTTGCATTTTTAAAGTCTGCCAGTGTATGTTTTTATACAGTGTATAGATAAACCAAAAGCTTTGAGGCGTGACTGTTTACATAATAATGAAAATACAGATCTAGAAAGAGGATTTCAGACATTTACTTACATTCACTATAATATTTTGACACGCATAGACGTTCCAGGGCAACTGGCTCATGTTATGCATTACGCATCAACCTTTTGAAATAGAATGATCCAAATCAGCGGTTGAGGTACATCTATACTGGGTAATCAAATTGCTATCTTTTTTAATAACTTAAGATTACATACATATATGATCATCATACTATGATGCATTAAATTGCTCAAATTGAAACTGTATATGATAAGCAGCTTGCAATGCGCATCTCAACAATACATTTTCATGTCATTTTTGGTTGAAACTAAGGCTATCTAATCTAAAGCTAATTGAGTTAAGCTATCATAATAATTATCATATTATCAATGTAGATCTTAAGATATTATTATAGCTATCATATAAATCAGCTGTAGATGTAATTAAGATATCAGACTCCCACAGATCCAGCAGTCTTTGTGACTTTTGGTAAAATACAGTAAACCTATGTAAAACAGCCACTCAAAAATAGACAAAACAAAAATCTTAATAACAATTTCTTACAATTTCTTACCATCCTAGAGACCTTGTTTAAGCGGTTAAACCACTTCTAATGGCCCGTTTCGACATCAATGGTAGCTTAATGAAGGTCGAAAGTATTGCAGAATTTCTCCTTGGAGCATTCTGCAATACTTTTGACCTGCATTAAGTGATATAATTGGTCTTGAAAAAACTAATTTTCCGGCTTTTTCGTGAGTGGCTGTTTTACACAGGTTTTACTGTACAAGCATCTCAGGCTGTTATTGACACCCTTTGCATGCTGGATGATTTTGCTGCTTATTTGTTGTCTGCAGATTTTTTCAACATTAATTTTTTTTTTCAAAAACATTTTTCAGAAATGCCATCTGCATTTCAAATAGCAGAATGTGTGGGCTGAATATTATGAAAGGCTTCTCTGTCTGAACATTGAGTTTGAGCAGGACCCTGATCACCTCTGTCCAAGTCGAACCGCCGTTATATAGGAGGCCAGCCTATCCCGATCACTACTGACATGGTGAAGAAGGCCATCTCAAAGATGAAGCCCGGCAAAGCTGCAGGTCCATCAGCATATTGGTGGAGATGATCAAGGCAGCAGTTGATACAGGTGCCACAATGATCCCCAATCTTGCTACTGCGATTATCCCCAACTGACTGGGAGTCTGCCTTTACAAGGGCAAGGGTGATGCTCTGGACAGAGGCAACTTTCAAGGCCTCAAGCTGACATAGCAGGCCATGAAGATCGGAAAGGATTGTCGATGGTCTCATAAGACAGGTGGTGTCTATTGATGACTCCCAGTTTGGCTTTGGCACTACAGATGCAATATTTGTGGTCACGCAGCTGTAGGAGAAATACCTAGCAGTGAACAAGAGGCTTTATATGGCCTTCGTGGACCTAGAGAAAGCATTTGACTGTGTCCCATTGGAAGGTAATCTGGTGGGCCCTGAGAAAGCTTGGTGTTGAGGATTGTACGGTTAGTACGGATTGCTCCAAAAGCAAATGCTCCATTTTCCATATTTTCAAAAGGGTTCAAAACTTCTTATTTTTTTTTCAATGTTATCTATATAAAAATAGAAAATGATGTCATGATCTAAAAATAGCTTATGGATAAAAGGGTTAAAAGACGATGCTTTTTGGACTGCTTTATCTTGATTGGCTAAATGAGATGTGACTTAAAAAGTGACTCCTACAAAAAGGTTTTGATCTCGCATGCAAAAAAGACAGGATCAGTATCAGCCGCCGACCAAGGAAACAAACATATCAGATTTTACTATTTAAATTCAATCTGGAGTATCATATTTTATTATGTCAATGAAGGCTTGCGATTCAACATGCGTTCTCAAAGCCTAGCCTGGTAAACTTGATAAACAAAAGACTCGAACCTGGTATTCTATTTATCAGTTTACAAGTTGATTCACTCTTCAAACCAGCGATTATGACGTCATTATCGAGTTTCATGTCGATTGAATGTCATTGACGACGTCATTTAAAAAGTGCAACATGCCGTGAGGTAGGCAACGTCTATCAGGTCAACTTGCAACAATGCAGTTAGTATGAGCGTTGACTGATAAAGTGAGATATATGATCATTAATGTCTTAGAATTGAATGGCACAATTTAGGTTCTCAATTTTAAGATTCCTTTTTGCATAAAATGGTTCTTATATATCATAATGCAGCACCCTAGATAAGCAGCGTATTTGCGTAAATACGCAATTAAAATCCTCAAAAGAGCAATTAAAATGAAATGTGTGCGTACCAAAAAGCAATTCTAACGATCGGTATGCAATTACATGCGATGTCATTGCGTACCATTTGGTCCATTTCGTTTCCATTCGGGTAGTAAACAAATGTCGGGTATTGATTTTTTTTTACTAGCGAGGGCTCAATATAACTCCAGTTTTATGAAAATATCGGTGCCCAGTCCAGTATTTCGCGGAAAAACACTATGATGAAAGTGAAACTTTTGCAAAGTGTACACGCTCGAATGTCAACAAGGGGATGAGATTCGCTTCAGGTACAATAAAATCTGCTAGTTTGATACTTTAGAAAGGCAGACGATGGGAGTGAATAAATATGCAAGCACATTCCCGGTGGCGTGTAATTACAGGAAAAAAAAAACGTGGCGTAAAAAAATATGAAAATATGCAATTGTTTTTGCAAGTACGCAATTGAGGATAACCACGTTGGGTAAATACCCAATTGACCCAAAAGCTTATCTAGGGCGCTGATAATGTTACAATATTTAAGAAAAGATGTAAACATATACATATAGAATAACTTGATAAGACTATAAGGAGGCTGTTATCCTAACCCTGGTACAACTGATACCCTAATTATGTTCATTTATATGAGATAATGTTTGTATGAAGAAGATATCAAGTGGTCATCAGAATGCCAAATGTCTACTTCATTGTATTTGAGTGTTTTCAACTGTCCCATAAGAGAACTCTTTACTTATCATTTTAACTCTAATCTAGAAGAACAGGACCATGCAGGGTGTGATTTTTGATTATAATGAATGGAATCATGCAAGTTTTCAACTGGCTAGAAAAAAAGCCATAGATGTCAGAGGTCGATGGAAAGCTAGGACTATATATAAAAGGCCAAATTAGCAACTTTTCTCACAATTCCAATACTGCCAAAAAAGAAACCTCTATATACAACAACTCCTTGAGTATATATCTCTAATTTGATTGGCTGCCAGTTTTCTGTGGAATTTACCTGTGAAATAATTGACAGCTCTTATCAGCTCAGAGACCATGCTGCTTTTAATAAATTACAGTAACTAATTAAGCTCCTCCCCCTTTACTACCTCATACACAAGACATCCAAGTGGTTTTAACTCTTCCCTTCAAGAATATTCATGCTAAGCTCCACCCACTATGAATAATTTTGTAAATAAACTTTCACATTTCTACATAGAACAAAGAAATTACTTGTCAGGTCCACTAGTGTAGGATCAGAGTAGACCCTGATCAGGCAGCTCTTATAAGAGCTGCCTGATCTGGGTCTGCTCTGTTTGCAAGTGGTTAAAGGCATCTCTATAATAAAGGTAATATCGAGTCCCCATTTTGAAAAGGGATCCAACAGAAGTGAATCTCTGCTCATTTCAGTTGTCTACCTTTGATGTGCGTAAATATTTCAAGAAATATGGTTAAAAAGTCTAAGTATGTGAGTCAAATCACGCAAATTCTGCAGAATGATCTTCTCCGCTGTGGTCAGCAAACGGCAATTCAATACCATCACTGAGACTACTTCAACAGTATACCGAAAAACAGATATCGAATACCATACAAAGATGTGATATATGTTACAATTTCTCTAGATAAGATGTTTAGAAAATCTGCTATGACAGTCCATTTAGTTGAAGCCCAGTCAGCTTAGAAAGGGATTCCAATTGATAATCTGACTTCTATATGGACAGCAATAGAGGGGTCATGAGTTTGATTTAACAGATACAGTATGACGGCTGGTTCAAATAGTGCATGCTGCTGAGTGAGTGAGTTGGACACGTAAGTAACTGATGAAATTTATAATGCATAAAGTATATATAAGTACTGGTATTTTTAACTGCTTAAAAGTTTAAGCAGCCTACCCAGAAACTGTAATGATTACTGTTATGATATGACTGAAAAATTGTTGAAACTGGTGTGAACCCGGCAATACAACAAAAACAACAAATAAATTAGCTGTCTCTCGCTATTTTCGCTTTCATCAGATTATTTAGACCACAATTTTTTAACGGCTGTTGCTGTGCTGTATGGTGACAGTAAAGCATGTCACAGATCCTTTATACTGATAGTCCTAAATTGGACAAATTTCAAAGCAGCTTAATTGCTGCTTTGAGGATCCAGAAATGCATTTATAATCCATTGCTTCAGATAATTTTGATACAATCCCAAGAACAATGAAATAATTAATGGCTTTGTATAATCATTGGCTGTGCCTAATTTATTACATGGAAAATACTGCAGTTGAGAAGCTAGACACTTTCATGCACCTCAAACTTGGCAGTTACATTTGTCAAACTTGGAAAAAAGAGTAGGAAAAACAACAACAGCAAAAAAGCTAAGTGTTAATACAGAATTTTGGCAGATTTATTATGAAATGTCGTCAGTTAGCATAGCTGTGGTTGCAGATCTTTGTTTCTGAAGCTGCAAAATGTGGGGGAATTAGCAAAAATTAAGAAGGAGGAAGCTGTTTTCCAAGCAGTACAGAATATAATAGGCCATGAAGTGACTGCATGAGCCAAACTGTTTATTGCATTGCGGCCAAACTTTTACTCATATTACTTAGGGATCAGTGAGATTAGTGCAGAGCTAGACTTCAATGTATGGGCTTTCCCCCCAACCCCTCTCACAATCCTGGAGTCAAGCCATTATTAGATAATATTCTTTCACTGCATAGGTTCTTAACCCCTTGTATACTAATGGATTGTTCCCTCTGGTTTGATACAATAACTTGAGATAGTTCATTGTACATATCTAGGGGTGCCAGGTTATAATTTTCAAAAAATATTGAATTCTTTTGTCTGAAGAGCTTTTTTTTACAAACAGGGTAGACCCAGATGACATGCAGCATTATGCTGCATTTCATCTGGGTCTTCACTGTTTGCAAAAGTAATCTTTAAGGGGTCCCTTCCCCTAGGCCTGATATGAATCCAAACTATTTGACACTCTGATGGTACATGTATTCCTGGAATAATTTTTTGTAAAAATTAAATTTGAACAAAAAATCAACAAAGACAAAAATTCTTGAAAAATCACCCTGCATGCAAAAGGCTAGAAGCAGTCTGATCAGCCGGTGTTCCCTAGCTGTGTTTATTATTCTGACATCCATTTTTGTGAATTAATTTGAGCCAATTCAAACCAACCTTTCATTAATTTTGAGAATAGAAAGACAAAAAGTGTTCGAAATTTTAGAAACATTTATCATGTAGATAGTTTGTTTTTCTCATTATGACAAAATTCATATGTAGCATTAAGACCCACCCATGTTAAAGTGTCTGTGGTTTAATCTTTACCTGATAAAAAGTTCAGTTAAAATTCCAAGAACCAGACTGATGTACATTTCCAGAAGCAGAATGAAGTGATAAATCAAGTGAATATGCATTCTGATTTTAGGATAAAACAGTGATATTTTAATTAAAGATGATAAGCTATTTTTTCTGATCATTGGTATTCTTGATTGTTGCTAAGTGTTATAAATCAGAGACACCCAAATCTTTCAACCCCCAAAATCACAATATTTTTATTTATCTTATCATTATCGACAAATTGCCATTTGCTGATTTTTTTTAAAAATTGTAACTTTTTCGAAAAATTATTTCAGGAATTATATAATACCATAGCGCAACAAAGAGTCAAACAGCTTGGATCCTGGGATCAGGCCTGATATGTTGCTGGGCCTGATCTGGTTCCAAACTGTTTGCAAAGGTTACCAGCAGCTAAGTCTTCAGTTAAAGACATTTGTTTTTTGTTTGTTTGATTTGATTATTTACATCCCATCAACAATCTTTCAGTTAAACAGGGACGGGTCTTCCTGGGTTAAACCAGTACTTAAAATCTCCATGTAGGATAAATGTGTCTTGCTCAGAAGGACCACAATGCAGTGACGCCAGTGAGGCTCAAACCGCTGCCCCTTGGTCTCGAGTCAAGCAATCTACCACTGAGCCACTGTGCTCCCCAGTTAAAGACATAAAAGCTAAAAACAAGGCACCGCAGTCGTTTAATTTGTTAAATCCAGCCTATGGAAAAGAAATAATATTCAGTCATTGCATGACATAGGGCAATAAAACAAGATATGAGGATGTTATTTCCGCTGCTGAGACAGACGGTTTTGTGGCGGTAATAATCTGAGCTCATCTACATTCTCCACTACTATCACCTACCATATTCAACTTAATAAGTGCACATGCGCGCGCTCCATGGGCGGCATGCGCGGATCCAGGAATTTTCGTCAGGGGGGTCCAGGTCAGTCTGACAAAAAAAAAAGCTCTGACAAGGTTCCAGAGGGGGTCCAACATTTTCCAGGGGGGTCCAACTTTTTCCAGGGGGGGGGGGGGGGGGGGGGGGGGGGGGGGTCCAATTGCTTATTCCCTATAGAAACACATATAACTTGTGATTTTCCAGGGGGGTCCAGACCCCCTGTCCCCCCCCCCTCTGGATCCGCACTTGGGCAGATCCAGAGGGGGATGACAGGGGGTCTGGATCCCCCTGGAAAAGTGGCTAAAGGTTTCCTTAGAAATACTGATACAGATCCCCCTCCAAAAGCAATTGGGTCCAAGGGGTCCAACTGCTTGACAGGGATGGCAGAATTTGGCTGCAGAATTCCACTGGAACAATGTCGGAATTCCACCGAAATTTCACTGGAATAATGCGGGAATTCTACAGGAATAATACTGGAACAAATTATTCCGGAATTCCACCAGAAATCCAGTCAAGATTTTTAGTAGGGTGAACCCTGGTCTGGGCGGCCACAAACTTTTGTAGGGTAGTTGTTAGTTTTTGGCTAAAATTTTAAGTGCACTTTAAATTTTAGACAGTGGTTTAATTACCTGTGGTAGCCAGCCATTAGAAGCTGCAGGTACATGTAGACTGATAGAATGACTGACTATCTTCTCATTAAACTCTAAACTGCAACAATAAACCCCCCAACCCTTCTACTACAATGAGGCCCAAGCCAACAACAGCTATTTTCAGACTTACAAAGTTTTCTAAGCCTCACTGAGCACTAAATATCAAGGCAAATAGAGAAATTACATCTAAAGTGCATCTCCAATTCACAGTTCCCATAAACTCCCCATTTAATTGTCTCTTTAACAAAAGCGAATTGATGCAATAAAACACCTATGCTGTTCTCTCTATCATCCTGCATTACAACATGCTGACATTATTGATCTCCCTTGATGAAAACCTTCAACTCCAGGTAAAAATTAGTTTCAGAGTATAAAATTGTGATTTTTTTCTTGCTTCTTGACAAAAACATGTGTTGCTGGTACTCAAATGAACCGTCTCACAGAGACGGTTCAATTGAGTACCCACAACACATGTTTCATTAAAGGGGTTAGCAGATTTTAAGAAAATTGTACCTGTTATCTGGAACCGAGAGTCGATGAGAATGGGGTTAATTAGGAAAATATCTCTTACAGGTGTGTAAACAACACTGGCTCTATTCCTGTTTGTTATCTGACAATCTACAATTCAAACTGACTAAATTAACTAATCTTTTAGACCATATGGTTAATTTGAAACCACTGCAAGAAGCTAGACAGAAACCTTAAACTTTGATAACTGCTGTTGCAAATATTTAGTAGAAAATTTGACAGATGGTCAAAGTTCAGAAATAACATGATCAGTGTGGAGCTTTACAGGTAACATTTCTGATGCTTTCAAAGCCTTAAACTGTACAAGTCCTGTTGGGCACATTACACAATTAACCCTTTACATACTGATTGATTTTCACTGACATATTGATTGAATGAGGACGGGATCGTCCATTATCTTCTTTGAGGGGACATCAGGCGGAATTTCGCTGTCCCCGAAGATGGTGACAGTGTATACTGTGATGAAATGCTTTTCATCTCAGACCTAAGTGAAAGGCTTAAATCCTCCTCCCTCGATCATTCCTCCCCCAACAGAAAAATTTGTATGATAGAATCATAATTATAACTAATGACTCCTGGCTACACCAGTAACAAAAAGACATTGGGATAGTTTGACTAATGAACATGATGGCAGCTATGATGTTCACTCTCACAGAAGTCTTGCCAAAATATGTGGACAATGCCATTATCGACTGCTCATAAATGATAAAGCTATTAAAGCTATTGAGCTAAGCAGTGTTATGTTTGTATGCAGAGGTAGAGCAAAGGGTGTGACTGCACCAGTTTACCTGGACATCATGCAGTTATTTCATCAAAAACTCTTCTTATTTTACGCCCCTAATTATGTAATGCATTCACATAAGATTTCTCTATGGACCTTAAACACAAACAGGGCCATTTATAACATTATCACCTCCCTCACCCCTGATACCATTTTTGTAATACAAAATACTGGATTGTGGTCTGGCACAACAAAGCTGTTAACTCTTTGCATGCTGGGTATTTCAAATTTATGCACCAGTCATTTGTATCCACTGTCCCCCACCTACGGGGATAGCAGTGGATTAGCAGGGCTATGGTGTAGGGCAAGTACTTTTTGATTGTCCCCGCAAAGCCGGGGAAGTGCAGGAGTTATAACATTGGGACATATCCGCCCCGCTGAGATTTTCTGTAGTGTAGGGCGGGGCTAAGAGTAGTGTTGTAACCATCAGCTTGTCCCCACAGGGCTGGGCTTATATCAGGGCTCTGAAAAGTGAAGGGTCATTATCCCCCCCCCATCCCCGTAGGTGGGGGAGCAGTGGATACAAATGACTTGTGCATAACAATGTAACGTTTTCAAAACAAATCTTTCAGGAACGCTTACATGTATGAGTGTCCAAGTGGTTTGGATCCAGATCAGGACCAATATTTTGGTCGGTCCTGATCTTGGTCCAAACTTTTTGCAAAGGTTAAATCAGCAGATGACAAGTCACCACTTTCTACAAGTTCTGTTGTCATGTTGAATCTACTATCTTTTTTGTCCTTAAAATGTTGTCTGCTTTTTACATCTGCTGCATATATTGAAATGCACTTAGATACTTTTGATCAGGAAAGCAAACACTATATGTACACTGATCAGACTGCTCCAGGCCTTTATTTAAGAGTGCATACCAAAATATTAATACTCTTATTTCTCAACCAATATATATGTTGTGGGTACTCAAAAGAACCGTCTCAATGAGAGACGTTTTTTTTAAGACCCAAAACATATGTTCAAACGGATGGATTAGAAAATATTTAAAATTTTACGCTCAAAAATTTTGTTTTTCTAAACCTATGCTGCTCCTAGAAGGATCAGTCTGATCTGGATCAATATTGTTTGCAATTAGGCTATCAAAAATACATTTAAGTAGCTGAGAGATCAGACAACATTTGTCGACTCGTGAATGGCGGAAAAAAGGTTAAAAGCTTCCCAGATACCCAAGATCAGACACAAACATTCTCCAAACTTTTAAAGATTTGGCCCAATATTTTTGCAAGTTCTTAGCCAAAGTGAGGTCAAACCACCCACAATCATGTGTAGGTATGTCTGTTTTCGCACTTGTACATGTAAGAGAATTTAAGCATTTGTCAAATAAAAACTAAGCAACTTAATCATAAAGCACCTTTAAGTCATAAGTGTTGAAATTGATATGACAGAAATTTCCAGTTGATGACCTGGACTAAATGACTTGCTGAAAAAGCAAACAAATAGTCCCTGATCAGACTGCTCATCTAGGAGCAGTCTGATCGGGGACTATTTGCTTGCACATGCTTTTCCTGTCTGTCTGAGTAATTTGGTAGTAGACCAGTTGGCTCCAGTCCTGAAACATTGATACATCAGAAAAAATCTTCATACCTTTTGATATATCAATGCATGTGCGTTTATTCATTCTATGTTGAAATATATGACAATCAGAAGGTACACTTTTAGGAATAGTACATGTACTTGTCAATGAATAGAATACAGATATATCAATGTTTCAAGACTGGAGTCAGTCTACTCCAAGAGTTTAGCATGTTATTAGATATTTTACCTTGTGTCCACTTCACCACAGATTCCAATCCTTCGTTGATAATCCTCAAGTAGCCATGTGCTGGAGGCACCATCAGAGAGTATTCTAGGCTATCCACTGGGCTATCCTGATCATCACTATACAGAACAAGCTTTGAGAACTGAAATCCTATTTCTCCTTCATCCAAGGGAGATAACATTGTAGCTCCTTTATTTAGTGAAATCTGGGGGACACCATTATCAACAGGGCTTATTTCAAGTTCCATTTCTTGCGGTCTTCGCGTTGGAAGATTTGACCCGGAGACAAAGAAATCTGAATGTGTGCCATCGGTAACAGTAAAGGTGAAACTATCCGAGATTGTTTCTGTTCCATCATGTTGGTAACTGATTAAATTTTCTGTCAAATCTTTCTGCGTGAATAGGGATACAATTCTTGAAAAGTTATACAGTAAGTTTCCATGAAGTGGTATTTGAGTGATTGAGAAGATAATCTTGTCATCGGATGTGTCCTGGTCAATAGCTTTAAGCTCAAATGGAGTAATAATTTTATTGCCGCCTTCCTTCAGGTGAAGCTCTCCATACATTAAAACTGGTTTCTTGTTGTCCACATCTGTCAAGGAAATCCTGAAAGTTCTTGAAACAGGGTTAAAGCCATCCGTCATTTCAAATTCAAATCTATCCATCTTTAACTCATTTTCAGCAAAATGAATGTATCTAACCCTATTTGAGGCCAAATCTAGTTGTGTAAAAGTTGTTATCGGGACACCAGTATTATCTGCAAAGTCCAAGTACCCATGCTCTGGCGCTAGAGTGACTATGAATTTTAAATTTTCATCTGGAGAGTTAATGTCTGTTCCACTTAATAAACTTGTTGTTAGTGTCACTATGCCACCTTCAGGAAGAGAGACTCCCTCATTGATAACTTGTGGGTAAATGGTGTCTATACCAGCAAGAGAAACATAGAAGTATCTGTCTACGAGAGGATTCAGTCCATCAGTTACATCAAATTTTATCAAATCTCTTTTACCTTCATAACCTGTGCAAACATAAGCAACTCTTAGGCTGTCAATGTCATCTTGAGTAAAATTAGAACCTTGCGTTAAATTTACTTCCTTTGCTTTGACAGTCTTTATCAGATAACCTTGTTGTGGAATTCTTCTAATAATGAAAGTAATGTTTGGTACAAATGAATCAATATCATCTGCTCTAAGTTGTTCATTTGTGATCAGTTTTTTATCTCCAAACTTTTCTATCTCCAAACCAGTATTTACTGTAAGCCTAGGGGTTTCATCATCAATAGGGAAGATAATAACTGGTACAGTTCTGGTAACATTATGCTTTCCATCTGTTAACACAAACTGGAACTGATCTGTTCTTGTTTCAGAATCATCATGTTCATAAACAATTGTGGAGAAGGCTTTAATATCTTCCAATGCAAAACCTGATATTGGATTATCCCCACTTCTTGATTGCTGTTTGATCATTCCGTGTCTTGGTGGTGAAGTAATAATGAAATTTAATTGATCAGGGGGATCATCTGCATCTACAGCACTAAGAATTGGTAAGTCAATTCTGATTTCCATTCCTTCAGAACCAGTGAATTCTCTGACATGAACTTCAGGTTCCTCATCATTAGCTGGGTGAATAACTATCTCAAGATGATTCTGTGGTGATAGATTGATACCATCTGTACACTGAAATATTAAGTCATCTTTGCGTGGTTCTACTCCTTTGTGAGCATTCTGAACATAATTTATGTTACCTAGTCTTATATTCTGGACTGAAAAAGCTGAAATTGGAACACCAGACTGTGTCTTTTCAGAGCCATCAAGAGGAGCAATATTTTCTAAATATCCATTTTGTGGTTGAACTAATATTGTACACAGAAGAACACTGTCTTTTGTGTCTATATCGTGAACATCTAGATGAAATGGTAGGACTGCTGCCTTATCTCCTTCTAAGACATCAAGCGGAGGACCAATTGTGACTTCTGGAGGATTATTATCGACTGGAACAATTTTAACTGAAGCTACCACAGATACTGAATTATGTAAACTTACTTTATCAGAATCAGTCAATAGCAACTCAAAAGTGTCTTCTTTTTGAACAAGTCCAATCTCGCCTCCTGTATGTTTGTACTCCACTTTCCCTCTAAGAATATCTTTTTGGGAGAATTTATCAGTTCTTCTTCCATTTTTTAACAAAATTCCAGTTTGAGGCTGGTTTGATATAAAGTAGGTGAGCTCTGCTGGATCTGTGTCTTGATCGGAAACTCGCAGTTTATTGCTTAATAATCTGACTGATTCACCTTCATTGACTTCAAGGTTCAGAGTAAATTTTCCCGAATCATTGGATCCTTCAAGAACAGGCACCTCATCGTCAATGGGACGAACAGAAATCCTAAACATTATTGGGACAATATGAAAGCCATCTGTAACATCAAGCAAAAACTGATCCTCAGTTATCTCAATATTTTCTCCTAAATTTTGATAGACAATAACACCTTGAGCAATGTGAGAAAGTCTAAATGAGTCTCCTGGTTTCAAAGGTATCTTTCCTTTCGATAATATACCATGATCTGGACTTTTCGATAAAACAAAGTTTAATGCTTCAGGCTCGGTATCAGGATCTGTTACATCCAGCACTTGGGGTGAAATTATAGCCTCTCCATTTTCATAAACTGTGATGCCAACATTAGTTATTCTTGGTGGCTGATTATTTACAGGCTTGACTATTAAAGTAAACCTTTGATCTGGAAGGACATTTCCAGCTGTATCTTCCACACTAAAATCAAACTGAATTATTCTAGTGGTCAGTCCTAGCTCTGCATTTGGAGGTTTATAACAAATCTTATGGTGATTTATTTCAGATTGAGTGAACATAGAAACCTTGTATTCTTGATTATCACAGTAACAAATATAGCCAGCATCTACAGGTCCAGCTGAATATGTGTCAAAAGGTTGTTTGATGATTGTATAGTGTAGTTCTCTATCATTTGAATCATCATCTGTATACCTGAGATATCTGCGTCTAAAATGGATCAACTCCGCCTCTTCTATCTCCATCTGTAGCTTGATGTTTGAATATAGATATGGTGGTTGATCATCTAACGGCAATACCTTAACAATCATTTCCTGCGTAGGTGATAAATTGGGAGGATTACCATTATCAGATAAATGAAATATATATCTATCCATTGAAATTCCTGAATTTATATTACCAACATGTCTATAAAAGATTTTACCTTGTATAATATCTGATTGCGTAAATTCATTGATAAACTTTTCATAAACACCATTTTGATACTGCCAGTTCTGAACATCATCTGGGGTCTGAAATTGTCTTTTTATCAGAAGGCCTTCTCTAGAAAATGGAGGATCTAATATAAACCTAATACTTGAATCATCACTATCAGCATCTGTAGCACTAAGGACAAATTGATTTACTTCAACAATGCCATTTTTTTGCACTTCAAAACCAGTGTTGACATTTAAAGTAGGTGCCTGGTCATCTTTAGGATAAATAGTAATGGGAAATAGGAATTCCACATTGTGCTGGCCATCACTAATTCTGAAAATAATGTTGTCACTAAACGTGTCGCTGTCATCATGCTGATAAATGACCATGCCCGTTTTCAGATCTGCTGCTGTGAAATATTTCCGACCTGGAGGAAGTAGCAAGTGCCCATGCCTCAATCCATCCACATGATATATTTTAACATTATCTAAATTATCTTCATCTGCAATTTCTAAAACATGTGGACTGACAATTGGTCTTGATTCACCTTCTATGAGCTGTATGCCTCGGTTTGTTGTGATAATTGGAGCAAAGGTATTCTTGGGTTCAACAACAATCATCAGTGGTAATGGATCAGATGCAAGACCTTCAGGGTCTAGGATTGTTAACTCAAGCTGGAATACTCGCTTCATCGAAGAATCTGTTGATGGTGGTTTGTAGGCTACTTTTA
The DNA here is from genome assembly GCA_964019695.1 of Loripinus fragilis. NCBI lineage: Eukaryota > Metazoa > Mollusca > Bivalvia > Lucinida > Lucinidae > Loripinus > Loripinus fragilis. The sequence goes on along the minus strand of OZ026521.1, from coordinate 88,595,307 downwards.
GGTTATTGATGTCATGTTGGTAAAATGAGGTTATGGGTATAGTTTGATCATCTGTATTGACTACAATTCCTTCATCAGGGCCTAAGGGAAAACTTATATTGAAGCGGAGCCTGTCTAAAGGCGATTCATTGTCTACTGCAGAAACAATTTCGGATGTGATGGCTGTCATTATAAATTGACTGACTGAGTCCATTACAAAAAGAGCATTCTTACTTGGTTCTGGTCGCGTGTTAGTTTTACCAGATAGGATATTAACAGTTAAAAAGAAGTGTTCCTCAGTTACTATATTTCCAAGACTGTCGTACAGTTGAACATACAATGGAATGTAATCAATGTTGGGAGAATTAGATGGTGCGTAGTGTTTATACTTTATACCCAGTGAGAGAAAGATATCACAATCTATATTTGACAAAGTTGATGTACTGTTTAATATATAGCCATATCTGGGCAATAATCCATTGGCACTTTTTAATACTGACACAGAACAGGAAAATCTTCTTTTATCATATTGAAACTGAAGTACAGTTTCATCAATAGGAGTACTTAAACCCATTGTTTTAAAAACTTTTAAAGGTAAATTTTTTCTTACAGTATCCAATGGTTTTGAAATAATTTTAAATGTCATTGAAATTGGAATAATTAATGTTTCTGTACTGGAATCATATCGTAATAAAAGTCTGACATTATCTTGTCCCGATGTTTGTCCTCCGAAATGTGTATAGGTTAGCTGAGTGGGTCCAAAAGCACAAGGAAAAGACCAGAGATTTAACATCCCTGGCCTATCAGCGGGGGTATACATGTCCTGTACTGATATTTCACAGGTATCTCCAGGATGAACATGAATCCGTAGATGGTTAATTGGATCAATTGTCACTTTTCTTCCAAATGGCACACTTAAAGGGCGGTTAAGCAATATTATTTCATCTTCTCTAAGTCTCACCTGAGCAATTATTGCACTAATTAAAATATTCCAACATAACAGGTGTGAAAAAAAAGTTAACAAAAAATTCCTGTCACTCCACAAAAATGGCCACTTTTTCCTCGACAGTGCCATTGCGAAGATTAAATTATAAGATTAACACCATTCGTCAATTATGACACTCACAATAAACATGTTTGTTGTTGCAATCTCAGCACCGTCTGTGCTGTGACAATGGAATACACACACTACATGTTGCCTGTTATCGTCCATTCACTCAGTAGCAGCCGATTCACTGCGTAGTGATTTACGCACCTGCCGTCCAATAATGTGCTTCCGAAATATTGATATATCGAATGTTTAAAGGTACATCTAAGTCATATTATTCATTTTTGTTTGATTCTAAATGCGCATTCAGAGTAAAAAGGGTCCGATCACATAGTAAACGAAACGTGGAAAAGAAACTGTGCTCTTGAAAATATTGAACTATTTTGTTACTTGTTAATTGTTTGTTTACGGTTGTACTTTGGTCATTCTACAGTGTAAATTCAAAAGTTTGTGCTTTCTTAGTTTTGATCTGAGACAAGAATTGTTTACACGATAACCTCATAGTGAACGGTACAGACTGAATGAAATGAATGATAATAGAGAAAAAAGAACACAAAAACCTGTACGACTGCAGCCAGACAGTATTCTAAAATGAAATTTTGGGAAGCCTTTAGAAACGTCCAAAGTAATAACGTTCCCAGGTCAAAACGTCCCCATGCATTTATATGTCTAAAAGTCCCCGATTTATTACTGATAAAATCTCTAGAATCTTGATCATTTTCTTAAAGAACCATGTTTCATTCTTTAATCAAATGCCTTTTGATATTTAGAAAGCATGCTGTATTGAAAAAAAAATGGAAGTTTATTTCCCTAAAATTAGTGTTAATGTTAACTCTTTCTGAATATTGGCGTCGAGCTCTTTCCTTGCTAGCAGTGAAATTTGCCGCCTGCTATAACCTTTGCAAACAGTTAGACCAGGATCGTCAGAACGACGGTCATGATCTGGAGGCAAACCGTTTGTCACTCTGATAGTGTTGCTGAAAGGTTGTTTTTTAATTAATGCTGAAAAAAGTAAGCAGACGACAACAAAAGCATGAAAAATTATCTAACATGCAAAATTTCAGTAAAAAATGTTAGAGTAGGAAGCGTTGTAGCTCAGTGGTTAGCGCACTTGCATCTGGTTCTAGAGATCCCATGATCAACCCCCCTCACGGCAAAGAAAAGTTTCTAATACACTTTCCTTAGTGTCATTTGCAGGAAGTGTTTTGTCCTCCGGATCAGGACGTTAACCGGATGTCCTCTGTGCAAGGAAAGACACCCCAGAACCCTAGGTAAATCTAATTAGATACATCCCTGTCAATAATGCCTATGAGGGCGTCAGGCAGTTAGTATTTAGAGATTGACAGAGTATTTACATTTGGCGTTCCTCATTATTATACATGTCTCTACTTCAACTATGGGACAGCATATGCATGATGTAGTGCACTATTGGTGAATTTTGAGGAAGTGATCAATGAGATTTCGACTTTTGTTCAAATATCTTTTATTATCGAAATACTATTGAAAAGAGTAGCTCCATATCTGAACCAATATTCTGGTCATTTGTTAAATAATAGCAATTGCAGTAGCCCGTAAATGGTAATTTGATATATTCCAAGACAGAAATGATTTTTGTTCGGAAATCCACACTGTGACTTTATATATTGTCTACCATACTCTTTATTTCGTGCTTCAAAATTTTGAGTTGCGTAACATGGGTACAACATTTTGAATTGCATACTCCTAGCAGTATGCGCATGGACACCTTGTGTAGACGTAGACCAGACAATATGATCTATAATGACTTGAACCATTTTATAAGCATTTATGTAACACACAACGCACACACACCAATGACATATATTACAATTATTATTCAAATATAAGTCACTACACTGACACATAATTATACTTTTTTGCAATTGATTGTCAGTCTATATTGGGTTGCTATTCGAGGGGTCGCAGTCACTGTCAAAAAGATAAAGATAAAGAAGCCTTATTTAACGTCGCTAATAATGTAACAGACACCATTATCTCACGAGCTATTCTGTGACATAACAATATCTTTAACAGGTACTTACCTGCCTTACTCTTCATTTCTAAGTTGTACATATGGTTTATTAAAGCAGTGCATTTATTATCAAACTAAGTCGTTTCATTACTTACATGTATATAAGAAAGGTCACTGTTTCAACGAATTGCAAATAATCGATTTTGGTATCAATGACATATTATGGTATTACACGTTATGTGCTTAAACACGAAACTATTCATTTACTACTAGCAACCCAAATCTTCATGTCTTTGCTTGTTTAATTTCTAGAACGCAATCTTCCAGTTGATGATCTAGAATAATCCACCCTAGTTGTCGATAAACAGCTGGTACAGCCCACCCAATCAAAAAATAAAAGAATAGTTAAAAGCCACAAGATAAATATATTGAGAGTAAAAATGAATAATAAAAGGCTTAAACCTTTAAGTGAGTCCGAACTTGGTAAAAAAAAGATTCCTGTGTATACAGCATCTTTAAGAAAAAGAATTTAAAAAATGCACTCGGGATTCAGAAATTCAACCCCAGGCGTCCGGTCTATCTAAAGGTAGTGCATGCGTGCGTGCACGTGTGTGTGTGTGTGTGTGTGTGTGTGTGTGTGTGTGTGTGTGTGTATGCTTAATCAAAATGATTGTCTATATTATTGCTTTATCAAAATGATTGTCTATATTAATTTCCTATATATTAATTTGTCTCCGATTTGCAATCATGGTGATTGTGAATGTGGGGTGAGTTATCTTGGGCAAGTTCCATGTGGGGAGTCTTGTCTTGAGACGGGTTGTCTTTGAGACGAGTTGTCCTGATTACCACCTACTGTGATGGTCTATGCCCACTGTCATAGACATAACCCATCTTGGCCTTCCGGACCGGGGTTCAACATTAGATAGTCTTCACCCGTGGCGTATAGATAAACATGGAGAAAAAAGCATTCTTGACATTTCTGCCCCTCAAAAGTAAGTTAACTGATTTGTATGGGGGAAAGGTATTTCTTAACGCAGGCCATCAAGCATACAAGGTCCTCGTTGTGTGTTATGAAAACACAATGATATGGAAAACGGATCCTCATAAATAGAAAGAACCTACAAAATCTGGAAACAGAAGATTCCAATTCATTGAGTATGTCCATGAGAATGAATGTAAAATGCATTTAACTCGCACATCCATACGACTCATCGGCGTTCTGCTTTCTGTCAGAACCCAGTATTCCAGAAGGACCAGAATATGAAAGAAATATCAACACTATATCGATGTGTGAGGGGAAGCTCTATCAACTCTTCGCGACAACTACGACAGCTGTAAATAATTTAGAAAATCTTGCGTCGAGCCAGAGGGCTGGCAGGGGGTCTGGACTCCCCCCTCTGAAAAATAACAAAAATGTAGGGTTTCCTAGCAATACTGGTACGGTTCCCCTGAAAAATCACAAAGCTAGCATTCAATATAGGGCCATCATTTGCCCGCCAGCGAAACGCCATTGAAATGGCGATTGTGGGCCGATTGTGGCCCGTTTATAGTGGTATTTGGATCACCCTCTCCTTATCAAAAATGTTGTCAAGAGTTGCCCCCCCCCCCCTGACAAAACTTCACGGATCCCCGCATGAAAGTGGATCATTCAGTGATAGAGAGAGCCTACAATTCCTGTTAAGAGATTGAACAGTGATCAGTTAACAGAGGTGTTCAATAAAAAACGAACACAGTCAGGCCCTATTTCAGGATAGACCAGTGCCTTTCATTGGCAATAGTTGTGTTACCAAGGAAGGAGCAACGAAATCAAGTGAGTATGACCAAGAAATGCTTCTCAACAGATAGACCGCTTTAAAAGCTTTAAAGCTGCATACTCTGTAACTATGAACATTTTTTCGAAAAATTTTATTTTCTTTTTAAATCATTTGTAAAAGTTGAATTAAGTTATGTTTTCACAATAAATCTGTTCACTAGAGCGGAAAACTGCACGGAAAAGTGAATTATCTTATAAAACAGGTGTGTTTTACTCGTGTCGATAATTATTTGCGTCCCTCCAATAATTATAGACAGTTAAATTTAACATAAATGCTGTTGTTTCGATACTGATAATTTGTTAAGATTTACGAAATTGGTAAAATGTATACCTGAATTTTAGTTTTTTTACTGTGTTCTTGAAAAATAGAAACATTAGTTTAAAAATTAAAAGATCAAAAGTTACAGACTATGCAGCTTTAAGGGACTGATTAGTCACATCCAAGAATCCTAAATGGCAGGGACTTTTTTTTCAAATTCAACGCATCATACTACATCCTGGGTGAAACAGTGTTTTCAAATTGTGTGAGAAGATGTCCAAATGGGTCTTTAGAAGTAGCCTAGCAGCTTGGTACGACCTCCGTAATGGTGAGTCAATGGTGAGTTAAAATGAGTTAGCAATTGCTCGCTCATCCTTGTCAGCAATCAATAGACAGAGGTAATAGCACAAAGGAATGATCTCTGGCAAAAGCATGTATTTGTCTCTTCTTAAAGGAAAGTCACTTGTACATACATGCAGTCAAGATGTCATCAAATTTAATTGCCTTGGTGTAGCAATTACAGAGAATTTGAAATGGAATACAAATGCTAGCAATGTTCGCAAAACACGTGAGTATGATCATCACAAAACTACCACAATCATGGAACCATGAAAAAGGTACATAATTACACAACCAATAAAGACGTACACAAGAAAGTAATAAGGTTGCAAAGATCAGGAATCGATACAATCAAGTACCACACCTGACCCAGGATACCAATGGGAAAGTGACAAACTCACAGAAGACACCACAAACGAGAGCCAAGAGGTCAGCCCTTTCCCAGCAGGTGACCACAAAGCACATATAAACAGACGCGCACAAAACATAGCAAACACAAGACAGAACAAAAACATAAAAGATCCACAAAAGAAGTACCGCCTTGGAACGGTCAGTAAAATATTTTACTGGAGGGCTTAAACCGGTTTAACGGCGCCAACCTCACCCTTAATTCAGATGTGGATCAAGACACATAAATATTTGGTTTGCATGAAAGACCCCTAACTTATCAATGCATCATCTCCTAAAACATATAAATCAAAATATAACAAGGAGATAAGGCAAGGATAAGGACTCAACAGTAAATTAAACTGAATACCGGAGCAAAAGAAATCCAACAGGTAAACCCCGGTGGGCCCGACAAACAGCAAAAGCATCAGGCCCCTACCATCTCATCAATAGATAAGTCTTTAAGTCGGAACCATCATAGAGTCTGAAGTCCGACCCACCAGCGTGCAATTAAAGAGGAAAGCAAAGTTGCCAACCGTGATTGGGTTGACTACCAAGCATGCAGTCTGTTGCAATACATTAATGTTATAGCCAATCTTTTTATAATGGGAAAGCATGAATGTAATTAAAGTATTGCAACCAGCACATCCCGCCAGCACTCACTTCTTCATTGGATTGATAGCCAAACCAGAAATGACACAAAGGAATATATCACAAACTACGAAAATATATACATATACCCACATACACAATGAGAGTAAACACTGAACCAACAATAACCTGATTACCGCACCAAAACACATAAACCCCACCCACAGTAGGAGCAAAAACAAACAATGATCAGCTAATAAAAATAGAATCACCAACTGAGGTCAGACAGGAGCTGCATCCCTAGTGGCAGCCAGCAGAGAAGGATAGAGTCTTACATATGATTTACTGGTTAAATCTTTGCCCTAGATTCTGCTGTGGTTACAGTTAATAAATTGTTTAGCTCGCATGGAAGCTTCCTAACATACAATAATTCAATTAAGCATTAGAGGGATTCAATAAAACCAAATTGACTAACTTTTATGAAACAACCGAAATGGCTTTTAACTCAGACAGTCAGAACTAAAGAAACCCCAAGTTGAGCCACGGTTTGCCAAGCCAAAGACATCAATCCACTAATAAATGTTTACGTCAGCCTGGCGGCCTATCTGTATGACCATGAAAAGCAACAATGACAAATCATGGCACCCTGAACCGAACAACCGAATCACCACACCGAAATACAAACCCCCACACACAATAAGAGATACAGACAACATCAGAATCGAGTGAAACAACCAGCTCTCTCTTTCTCGCGACATGATTGCAAAGCTAGAAAAGACACAAAGAACTATATCACAAAATCAGTACAAAACATACACAAAAGCACACAGTAAAACCTGTCTTAAGCGGCCACTCAAAAATAGACAAAACAAGTGTCTTAAAAACAGAGGGTAGCTTAATGCAGGTCAAAAGTATTGCAGAATGCTCCAATAGAGCATTCTGCAATACTTTTGGCCGGCATTCTTGAAAACCAAGAAGTGGAGTGGACGCAGGTGTAGGTTTTACTGCATATAGACAGCAGACGCCAAACAACCGTATCAAATGAACAAACTGTTGAGTCAGAGCTCAAGAATACCACTAATCGAGCCACAGTGCGCATAGAGGCACCAAAAATAGTCAGTGAGTATGATCAGGAAATACCACAATCACAAACTGCAAACAAACCCGTGACATCGTGAGGAAGAGCCACATAACACACTGGTCAAAGTTTTAGGTCATAGTTGTCATTGAGTCTGATGTCTGGCTCTAGTTAATGATAAAGCATTAACTATAAACCATGATTGGGCTTATAACTAGGCATACATATTGTCGCATTATATCCAAGTTAAAGCTCATTTTTTATAATGTTTAATTGTCTTCTTGAAATAACCGGGAAAAGAAGTGATTATTTTAAATCTATAAACTAAATCACCCTAAAATACTTTCGCTGCTATACCATGTGGAAGAGTTTCTTTAAACCAACACCGTATTTAACAATCAGTTATTGCAACTCTGAGTGTCTGGGGTAGAATTTAGAAAATAATTTATTCTCTTAAACAGTGATACTTCACATCCCGCTCTGGATCATTGAGGTGCTTTATGCACTCGGTGAATACACAGGTTATTCTCTATTATCCCTACGTATTTTGGTGAATTTATAACGTGCAATATCTTTAAAACTACTTGAAATTTTGCGCTGTAATTTTCAGAATCTATTTGAAAAATGATTTTCATTTGATATAGAAAGTGTTTATAAAATTATTGGACATATTTATAGATATATTATTGATCAAAATTTTGAACGCTTTTTAATAAGCATCTGGCATTATTTTCACCGAGTATATACATGTATCAGCGGAGCTCCTCAGCATGAAGTTAAACAAAAGTAAGTAAGGGTGCAAAGATCAGGAATCAATACAATCAAGTACCACACCTGACCCAGGATACCAATGGGAAAGTAACAAATTCACAGTTAGACACCACAAACGAGAGCCAAGAGGTCAGCCCTTTCCTAAAATACCCAGATGACTTAACAATAGACATTATACATAGATAACAACAAATGGATTATTTAAGAAATAAGTTCAATTTTTGGTCTGTTCATGGAATCATGAACATCTCGGGACTCTTGCAAAGTAAGTGAAGCCCGATGTGTTCATGATTTCATGGCAGACAGAATATTGAATTTATAACTTATATTTACATTTTATATTAATAGTCAAGTATCACTTTTCAAGGTGAGAAATATCCAAAACACTGTGAAATAGCCAAAACACCAAATTTCCACACTTAACATCAAGGCGATACATGTTCAAAGTCAGGCAAACGTCAGTAAACAAAAAACGTTATTGTATGGCATTGACGTTGATCCTCCAAATTGGCGTGTATGCGGGCGTGGCTTACATCTTTCAATAATAAGGTATGAATGACATCTGGTTCATCATAAGGTTCATTTAGAGACTCACAGTGGAAATTGTAATATTGTCAAGTAGTATGTGTGGCACTTTAGCGCCAATGACGTCACGACGTCAGATCCAAGATGGCGGCCCCCATGACGTCAGATCCAAGATGGCGGCCCCCATGACTTCCGGTCCAAGATGGCGGCCCCCACGACACCAAGATGACGGCCCCCACCACGTCAGATCCAAGATGGCGGCCCCCACGAAGTCAGATACGAGATGGGGGCCCCTGTGACGCGTTCGGTTACACCTCGGAGGGTGAGTCAACGCCCTAGACCACGAGAAGGTAGCGTCACGTCCTAGAGCGCGGTGTCGTTCTTCTATATACAAGGGTGAGGGGCCTCTCATGTATCGAACGAACACGGATCTGGAGGAGTCTATATTGAGGATTTCCGGGTGGTTTTTTTACGCAGTTCAGAACGAGATCCAGTCTTTAATGGTGTAGCGCGTCGCAGCGCTCGGTTTATCCCGTTCCCCCGGTGGGCCCTTTTTTTTTTCAGCACGGTCCTTTCACGTCTTTTGGGCGGGTTTGGCGTTTTCTTCTCCATTGTTTTGCCATCCAATAGCCTCTGGTACTTCTCGTAAGGGACTAGGACTAGCTTTTCCATTATTCTAGCTCCGATTTCAAATGGGCCAACGTTATCTTTAGAAGCGTACGAATAAACTTTTGTTTACCGCCAAGGGCCTCCACCTTTCTTTGGTAACCCAGCGTCCTATCACCCAAGATGTATAGTTGGCGTCTGGAGTACTTTTTCCGAAGGTGTCAACACGATCCTAAATTTGATAATATTGTGCGCGATTTCGCTCAATGCTTTGATCTGACCTGCCGTAATCGTTCTTAACAGGGCTTTTCTCTGGGCAGAGTCGGTCTGTCCGAATAATTTTAGAAAATGTCTGTGTTCTTTGAGGAGTCTCATTATGGTCATTCTTACGCGTTAGGGTCTCCTTCTTACGTCAGTCGATACACCAAGGGATCTTGCCCGGGAAACACTCTACTCCTCAAATGGTATTGGTCGTCCCCGTGAGGACTCGTATCCACTATCAAATAACCCTGTTTGGAACCGAGAGCGTCTTCGTAGGCTTTTATGAACCCTTTTACACGGCCCGGGTATAGCTGTCGACCAAGTATACCTACTTGGGAAACGTCTCTCAAATTCTTCATCAATACCAAGTACCACGTATTTAAAGCTATGGTCCTGGCGTGTTTCCCTCTCGGATATAAATTCTGGGTATTTAAAATGACGCTGACGCATTTGTGGTGGGTTCCCAGCGTAAACAATAATTCCATCTCTTTGTCCTCTACCACTCTATGAATGAGATCGTCGATCACGATCAATTTGTGACGGCGGTCCGCGGTGAACTCTTCTAACTCTTCGGAAGAAGGTAATCCTTGTTTACTCCTAAAGTTCTTTAAGGTCCGTTCCATCTCGTCGAATAAGGGTTGGTAAATTCCGTAACAATAGAGAATCTGGCAAGGCGGATCTCTACTATACATGTTCCGAATGTGAGTCAAGAATCGGTAAACCCATCTCGTTTTTCCGCTTCCCGTCTGTCCACTGACGCAAATGCTGGAGCAGGGTTCAAAAGGCAAGGTGCACTTCATTTTTTTAGTTTAGGGTTCGGAAGGGCGTATCCTATGCAACTACTCAGTAGACTGATCCAAAGTTCCGTCGAGCCGTTCTGTAGGGATAAGTTGGTGATTGACGTGATGATAATGACGTACACGATGAGCATTTGAGAAAAGTACACGATTTCGGCTTTAGGCACTCTAGTCCCTAGTAAGTGCCACCTTTCCTCCGATGATCGAGTCTCGCTGTCTGATTTAGGATAAGGAAAGTTTTCCCTCGTATTGGTTTCGATATCGTTCATCTTTTTGGGTGATCCTGCAAACTGCTATTCTTACTACTTTAGATCACTTCTCACGTACGTAGAGTTCCAATTCGATCAGGGTGGGGTAGACCGCGTCATCGATTTGAGTCGTGGTCTTTATACCAGTGATGACCACCTTACCGGTATAAAAACAGCAAAAGTTGACTCCCTCTATTTTGAAGTTTAGCGCTGGAAATATTTCCGGTTCGTAGAGAAGGCTTCTATCTCCAGCTAACCTATATAAGTCTAATCCACCACTTAAGGTATGACTGGCCGAGACCGTGATGATCTTGGCATCTGTGAGGTACACTGGGCATCCATATTTTTGCAACAGCCTGGCTTATCTACAAAGTCTCTGTCGACCCTCACGGAAGCTAGATGCTTTTCCATTAGAATTGATGACGCCATTGGCAAACACTAAACAATTGCCACCAATGTTCCTATGTTGCCATATAAGGCTGGGAAATGACCTCGGCTCATATCGGCAATTCCTCAAGCGCTGGCACAACGATATCAAGTCTATGGTACAGTTCAAATGAGCGCTACATACAACGTTGGTAATTTTCATGGTGGAGTGAGTTGCAACGGGAATTGTTAACGTATTTATAAGTGTCCTAGTCACGTGACTAATTATAGTCTTTCACGTCTGCTTCCGGTATCCAGCTATCGTATTTCTTGGGCCAATGCAACCAACGCACCAGGACTTCTTTCCGTTTGTTACGTACGCGTCTCTTTAGTATCTTTTCCACTCGGTATTCCGTTGTAGGGTCGATAGTCACGGGTTGTAATTCGGGTTCATAAAATGTACCGTCGACTCTCTCACCATCCCAGTCCAGTATGGTATAAATGGGTACGCCCTCTCTTCTAAACCGAGTGTCAATCTTGAACAGTTCCCCGGTCCACTTTTGGGAATACTCTCTGTCAATGGGTCCAGTTACCATCATAGAGAATGGGTGTCTAAATGTCATTTCCTTCAATGGTTGTGACTGGTCGGTATATTTCCCACTGCAATGGACATTGCGTTCATGTCTTTGCAATGCATCACACCTACTATAGGACTGGTTGCAGATCAAACACCTGATCATTTTGTCTCAGTTAGTATTGCTTGTCTACCTTCATACGGGTGCCATCCTTCTTACGATCATTGGATCATTGTTACCACCACCACCACCGACAACACCACCAGCACCGACACCAACCACCACCACCACAGACACCACCACCCACCACCACCACCCACCACCACCACCACCACCGACACCACCCACCACCACCACCACCACCACCGACACCTACAACCACCACCACCAAACACCACCACCACCACCACATGGTGGACCATTGTTTCCTGACTGTACATTCACTACATCCTCACTGTATCCCACTGTACCCCAACTGAACCCTCACTGTGCCCCAATATACCCTCACTGTATCCTCACTGTACCCCACTGTACTCTCACTGTATCCTCCCTGTACCCTCACTGTATCCCACTGTACCCCAACTGAACCCTCACTGTGCCCCAATGTACCCTCACTGTACCCCCACTGTACTCTCACTGTATCCCTAATGTATCCTCCCTGTATCCTCAATGTATCCTCCTTCTCTCCTCCTCCTCACCCTCTCCTCCTCCCTCCTAATCCCAATGTACCCCAACTGAACCCTCACTGAGCCCCAATGTACCCTCACTGTACCCCACTGTACTCTCACTGTATCCTGCCTGTACCCTCAATGTATCCCACTGTACCCCAACCGAACCCTCACTGTATCCTCACGGTGCCCCAATGTACCCTCACTGTATCCTCACTGTACCCCACTGTACTCTCACTGTATCACCACTGTATCCTCCCTGTACCCTCAATGTATCCTCCTTCCCTCCTCCTCCTCGCCCTCTCCTCATCCCTCCTAATCCCACTGTACCCCGACTGAACCCTCACTGTGCCCCAATGTACCCTCACTGTATCATCACTGTACCCCAATGTACTCTCACTGTATCCCCACTTTATCCTCCCTGTACCCTCACTGTATCCTCCTTCCCCCCTACTCCTCACCCTCTCCTCCTCCCTCCTAGCTCCATTATGAATTTGAACTATCATGATCACTGTTTTTACGGCCATTATACTCGTTGTAGAACGTTCTATCATCGTAGGTTCACCGGTAATTGTTGGTTGACCATGATTATATAATGATTAAGCATAACAGTTTCGCTTTAAACAACCAGTCGTCAGCATTTGCGCTATGTATAGTCTTAAGATGATGTACTATATTTAGCACATACTTTCTATCGCATATTGGACACTGGATCTTGTATCTATGAGGCATAGTTTTGATCTGTTTTTAAACACCATTTAAAACGAAACTTTATGTATACCAGCTTGCTGGGCAAGCCTTTCCTTTTAAATCGAAACTTTTATAATACAAACGCGAGCCTTACTTTTAAAACGACACTTTTATGTATAACCTGGCAAGCCTTTCCTTTTAAATCTAAACGCTTGTAATACAAGTGCGAGCCTTCCCTTTAAAACGACACTTTTATGTTTCAGCTTCCTGGGCAAGGCTTTTCACGCAGTCTTATAACGCGAAGATGAACCACGCTATGAAAAAAACGTGTGGTGTTCCAAATCACCAAACGTTTGAGCTACATCGTATCATTTAAACTGTTCAATTTGCTGTTCGATTGTCAGATTAGCTATGACTCGATTGCATGCGATTCACACTATATAGCGAGAGGTCTTTTCTGATGGGTCAATTAAAAGTAATATCGTTATAAATGTATATCATAAGCCATACATCTCGCAATTCGACTCTAGACTATGAACAGTCGATACGTAAGTTGAATTTAGGGGTTAACTGTCTCATGTACCTACCTGTACACGAACAGCGCAGACTCGCCCCTCCGCGAGTTAGGCTAGCTCTGTAATACGATCATGAGTCGACTATTTAATGTCTACATACGATGATGTCATCCAAAATGGCCGTCGCACATGCGCAGTGAAAGCATTTAATTAAACAACATCTATATCCTTACTTTGTACATTAGTTCTCAGGTAAATGAAGACGTCTAACCATGCCATCTAAGCAGACGAATGAATGAGAAGATATGAAATTGGTGTATTTATATGCCCTAGACATTTAGAATGAAAAGGGCAAAATTGCCATCCCCTTTCCTAGTACATAACATAAAACGTCTGGTCCGATGGACAGGCTCGTCTTGCAGACGTTAAATAACGCACTCTGATCAGTAAATTCGATGTTGAACAGCGAAGACCCAACGCAATGATACAGCACAGTCGTGCGTATTGAAAAGGTGGGTTTCTGTGGGCATACTCCTGAATTGTAAAATCGATAAGCGATTTCATTACATGGATCAAAGTGGAGGCATCTGGTCAGATCCGGTCAGCAGCTGATTATATTGGTGAATGAATTGAGACAGGCCCACGGATTGCAAAGACATGAACGCAATGTCCATTGCAGTGGGAAATATACCGACCAGTCACAACCATTGAAGGAAATGACATTTAGACACCCATTCTCTATGATGGTAACTGGACCCATTGACAGAGAGTATTCCCAAAGTGGACCGGGGAACTGTTCAAGATTGACACTCGGTTTAGAAGAGAGGGCGTACCCGTTTATACCATACTGGACTGGGATGATGAGAGAGTCGACGGTACATTTTATGAACCCGAATTACAACCCGTGACTATCGACCCTACAACGGAATACCGGGTGGAAAAGATACTAAAGAGACGTGTACGTAACAAACGGAAAGAAGTCCTGGTGCGTTGGTTGCATTGGCCCAAGAAATACGATAGCTGGATACCGGAAGCAGACGTGAAAGACTATAATTAGTCACGTGACTAGGACACTTATAAATACGTTAACAATTCCCGTTGCAACTCACTCCACCATGAAAATTACCAACGTTGTATGTAGCGCTCATTTGAACTGTACCTTAGACTTGATATCGTTGTGCCAGCGCTTGAGGAATTGCCGATATGAGCCGAGGTCATTTCCCAGCCTTATATGGCAACATAGGAACATTGGTGGCAATTGTTTAGTGTTTGCCAATGGCGTCATCAATTCTAATGGAAAAGCATCTAGCTTCCGTGAGGGTCGACAGAGACTTTGTAGATATGCCAGGCTGTTGCAAAAATATGGATGCCCAGTGTACCTCATAGATGCCAAGATCATCACGGTCTCGGCCAGTCATACCTTAAGTGGTGGATTAGACTTATATAGGTTAGCTGGAGATAGAAGCCTTCTCTACGAACCGGAAATATTTCCAGCGCTAAACTTCAAAATAGAGGGAGTCAACTTTTGCTGTTTTCATACCGGTAAGGTGGTCATCACTGGTATAAAGACCACGACTCAAATCGATGATGCGGTCTACCCCACCCTGATCGAGTTGGAACTCTACGTACGTGAGAAGTGATCTAAAGTAGTAAGAATAGCAGTTTGCAGGATCACCCAAAAAGATGAACGATATCGAAACCAATACGAGGGAAAACTTTCCTTATCCTAAATCAGACAGCGAGACTCGATCATCGGAGGAAAGGTGGCACTTACTAGGGACTAGAGTGCCTAAAGCCGAAATCGTGTACTTTTCTCAAATGCTCATCGTGTACGTCATTATCATCACGTCAATCACCAACTTATCCCTACAGAACGGCTCGACGGAACTTTGGATCAGTCTACTGAGTAGTTGCAAAGGATACGCCTTTCCGAACCCTAAACTAAAAAAATGAAGTGCACCTTGCCTTTTGAACCCTGCTCCAGCATTTGCGTCAGTGGACAGACGGGAAGCGGAAAAACGAGATGGGTTTACCGATTCTTGACTCACATTCGGAACATGTATAGTAGAGATCCGCCTTGCCAGATTCTCTATTGTTACGGAATTTACCAACCCTTATTCGACGAGATGGAACAGACCTTAAAGAACTTTAGGAGTAAACAAGGATTACCTTC
This sequence comes from Loripinus fragilis, assembly GCA_964019695.1. Classification (NCBI taxonomy): domain Eukaryota; kingdom Metazoa; phylum Mollusca; class Bivalvia; order Lucinida; family Lucinidae; genus Loripinus; species Loripinus fragilis. Next base: position 88,579,628 of record OZ026521.1, on the reverse strand, counting down.
TTCGGAAGAGTTAGAAGAGTTCACCGCGGACCGCCGTCGCAAATTGATCGTGATCGACGATCTCATTCATAGAGTGGTAGAAGACAAAGAGATGGAATTATTGTTTACGCTGGGAACCCACCACAAATGCGTCATCGTCATTTTAATTACCCAGAATTTATATCCGAGAGGGAAACACGCCAGGACCATAGCTTTAAATACGTGGTACTTGGTATTGATGAAGAATTTGAGAGACGTTTCCCAAGTAGGTATACTTGGTCGACAGCTATACCCGGGCCATGTAAAAGGGTTCATAAAAGCCTACGAAGACGCTCTCGGTTCCAAACAGGGTTATTTGATAGTGGATACGAGTCCTCACGGGGACGACCAATACCGTTTGAGGAGTAGAGTGTTTCCCGGGCAAGATCCCTTGGTGTATCGACTGACGTAAGAAGGAGACCCTAACGCGTAAGAATGACCATAATGAGACTCCTCAAAGAACACAGACATTTTCTAAAATTATTCGGACAGACCGACTCTGCCCAGAGAAAAGCCCTGTTAAGAACGATTACGGCAGGTCAGATCAAAGCATTGAGCGAAATCGCGCACAATATTATCAAATTTAGGATCGTGTTGACGCCTTCGGAAAAAGTACTCCAGACGCCAACTATACATCTTGGGTGATAGGACGCTGGGTTACCAAAGAAAGGTGGAGGCCCTTGGCGGTAAACAAAAGTTTATTCGTACGCTTCTAAAGATAACGTTGGCCCATTTGAAATCGGAGCTAGAATAATGGAAAAGCTAGTCCTAGTCCCTTACGAGAAGTACCAGAGGCTATTGGATGGCAAAACAATGGAGAAGAAAACGCCAAACCCGCCCAAAAGACGTGAAAGGACCGTGCTGAAAAAAAAGGGCCCACCGGGGGAACGGGATAAACCGAGTGCTGCGACGCGCTACACCATTAAAGACTGGATCTCGTTCTGAACTGCGTAAAAAAACCACCCGGAAATCCTCAATATAGACTCCTCCAGATCCGTGTTCGTTCAATACATGAGAGGCCCCTCACCCTTGTATATAGAAGAACGACACCGCGCTCTAGGACGTGACGCTACCTTCTCGTGGTCTAGGGCGTTGACTCACCCTCCGAGGTGTAACCAAACGCGTCACAGGGGCCGCCATCTCGTATCTGACTTCGTGGGGGCCGCCATCTTGGATCTGGCGTCGTGGGGGCCGTCATCTTGGTGTCGTGGGGGCCGCCATCTTGGACCGGAAGTCATGGGGGCCGCCATCTTGGATCTGACGTCATGGGGGCCGCCATCTTGGATCTGACGTCGTGACGTCATTGGCGCTAAAGTGCCACACATACTACTTTGTCACATGAAAACACGTAAAGTATCTCCCATAACAGAATGCAAATCGGTAAGAAGAGGAGAACACTTAGCACCTTATTGGAATACCTACACTTTTTATACAATTTAGGGACAAGTCGAGTAAATATATTGGACGAAAGATAAATAAAGTGTATCAAACTTTCTGACATTACCTTATTTTTCGGTTGATTGGAAGTGAAAAAATGCATTTCTCATTACAAGTCAAATGAAGTGAGCCATCTATATCAAAAGTTTATCCAATGAATTTTGTAAGTTTTTCTTTGATTATGAGGTAAGTGTCGAGAGTGAGAATCCATATGTTAACAAACTAGATGCTTCTTTAGATACTAATTTATTAGGAATCTCATAAACTGGATTGGGTTATTCCTGGTGATTCTGAAATACATGGGGCTGGGGCATGCCACCAAAATGTCAAAGACAAAACCTGTTTTAACCTTATCAACTTTTATTCAGTCCTTTTTCCGAACACTTTTTATAGCGTGGCTTTAAGACATAATCCACCTGCACATAAGTAAGTAGTTGAGCAAGGATCAGGAATCGATACAATCAAGTACCACACCTGACCCATGATACCAATGGGAAAGTAACAAACTCACAGTTAGACACCACAAACGAGATCCAAGAGGCCAGCCCTTTCCCAGCAGGTGACCACACGGCACATTTAAACAGACGCACACAAAGGCACAGCAAACACAAGACAGAAAGAAGCATAAAAATCCTCAAAAGAAGTACCGCCTTGGAAAGGTGAATACACAGGTGTAAACCTCATGAGGGGGTGTTGCAGTACTTATATATAAAGATAGAAAGAATAACAGGCAATGATACCATGTACCCTAACCCCCAACTCTTGGGTGGTTTGTCTGTTTGTGAGCACCATTTCATCGGATAGACCCATGTCTATGCAGCTGAGCTAAGTTATTTCTAGAGGGTTTTGCTTGTTCCATACAAGCCTGCGGTGGTTATTCTACGGGTACTCTGTCTTTCCCCACCCATACATGCCACACAAACTTGTTGGTATTGTGTGAGCACCCTATATAGTAAACCCTATATAGTAAGAAATAGTAAGTGAGTATGATCAGGAAATACCACAATCACAAACTGCAGACGACCCCGTGGCACCACGAGGAAGAGCCGCTCAACCATCACGAGACACCAGGAAGACAAATTAAGCAAAGCAATCAGCTCTCTCTTCCCCATCAAGATGATTGCAATACTAGAATGGACATAAAGTAACGTACAACAATACATAGAACAATTACAGACTCCCACAATGGGAGTAACAATAAACAAAAAGTCAACAACAACAGAACCACCGCCTTAGAACGGACAGCAGCCTAAGCCACTGGGGGGCTTAAATGCATTTTACTTGTACCAAATCTTCGCCCTAGATTCAAGCCCTTTATAGTTATGGCAGTGGCTAGAGGTACGGATCCGTACCACTAGCCTGGGAGGCTAGGGATACAGATCCATACCCCTAGCCTGGGAGGCTAGAGGTACGGATCCGTACCCCTAGTATATTCTACCATGTCAGGCTACAGGTACAGACATATAACCCTGATGAGAAGTTATTATGACTATAAGTGTTCGAAAATACCTTGTTGTTGTGTTATGAAATACAAATCCAGCAAGTCGCCATTTGCAATGCGGGATAACTCTGTAAAGTAAATATAAAAAACGAACCCTGAAATAATCATCAGGCTAAATACCCACTTAAACTGGAAGATTGGAGTCTCGGAATTTCCGTGTGCAGACCGCCTTTACTAAATAAGCCGTATTTCAGATGATTTTTACCATTTTATATAGGTAAAGATAAAGATAACGAAGCTCTATTTAACGTCGCTTATTTGAAACAAACAACATAAGCTATGTGGAGCTTTTATTACAACATAACAATATCTTGTTAACAGATACTTAACTGCCTTACCCTATCTTCCTAGCACAACCCCTTTTTATGCGAGCGTCAGCAAGGGAGCTGCTCGTACCATTTTTTACACCTTTGGTATGGTGCGGACTGGATTTAAACCCACGACCTCCCACTCTGAAAGCGGACGCTCTTCTAACTGAGCTATCGTGGCGGTCAAAACACTCTCATAGTAATAAGGTTGCAAAGATCAGGAATCGATACAATCAAGTACCACACCTGACCCAGGATACCAATGGGAAAGTGACAAACTCACAGAAGACACCACAAACGAGAGCCAAGAGGTCAGCCCTTTCCCAGCAGGTGACCACAAAGCACATATAAACAGACGCGCACAAAACATAGCAAACACAAGACAGAACAAAAACATAAAAGATCCACAAAAGAAGTACCGCCTTGGAACGGTCAGTAAAATATTTTACTGGAGGGCTTAAACCGGTTTAACGGCGCCAACCTCACCCTTAATTCCTTTGCCACAGATTCACCATATCTACATTAATTGCTGGTTCCCGCTTTACAGGTGGTCAGTAATGGAAAAACAGGTAACCAGTACCCCCCCAATACCTGGAAATGGGGGGGTTCTGGTTACCTGTATTTACATTACTGACCACCTGTAGACAGGGAACCAGCAATTAATGTAGATATGGTCAATAGAGTCCGACATTAACACAAATAGAATCCTGAAATCACAGATAGAGTCCGATATGGTTAGGCACCGTGATGTTTATAAACCAGACAGTTTGCCTCCTGGCCTGTGTCTTGAAGGGTGCGCCAATAAGTCAGCGGCGGAAATCACAACAAATAACTACATAAACTTTTGGCGAGTACCTTTACATTTACGGTGTTAATGTATATATCTGCGTTAACATTTTATCCATCGTTCAACTATTCGCACTTGTGCGGACGTGGCCCAGAAACTTACGTCGAATCCAAGACTTGCGCGAGGCAAGCGTATTGATTCCAAGAAGGAACCGATGGTTAGTTTCATTAACATGTGTTGTGCAAGTTCTTGCATGAATTCAATGACATTTTGAAGTGTTTAAGATCGTTTATCCAGAGGAAAACGGTTTAGTTCTTTATCATAACAGTGGGTGGGGTAATGCCTTTTGTTGACAGGGTGAAGCAAGGGGCCGTATCGTATTTTGGAAGAAAACAATAGCCTTTGTGAGCCTAGGACGGACATGCAGATTGTTTAATTGTGTACTGTCTTTTTCAGCAATCTGCCAATTTCGGTCCCTAGATTTACCAGAAAGACTCGAATTACCGGAAAGACCACCGAAATACCGGAAAGACCAAAGAATAATAGGGAAATATTGATATGCCCTTCGCCAATTAAGGAGGCTATTATTGATTATTGAATATTGTTAATATTTGAGTATCTAGTATATTTTTAGTATATATGTTATAATTTGTTATATATTTTTGGATATTTTTAATTCATTTTTATGATCATTTTGTCTTGAAACATGAGTTGAAAAAAAGATAAGAAGATTTCCCTTTTCAAATTACCGAAAATATACGGCTTAAATTAAATACGTAAAAATCATATTATAGAATAGTTGTGTGTTTGGCAAAATGTGATTTGTGAGAAAATAAAGCTGGCATATACATGACATAACCATACATCGACTTACCGAAACTGAAGCTCGAAAGTTAAAATACCGAAAAGGCATAACATATGCGGATATATAAGAATCATTGACCAAAGTTTAAAATTTAAGAATCATAAACTGAGCTTCAAAGTTCAAACTAAAGGACATTAAAAGATATAAATATGAGAAAATGCATTTAAACATTCTTGCATAACGTCTTTTATTGGATGGATGGATGGATGGATGGATGGATGGATGTGTTCCCTTTTTCTGAAACATGTTCGTTGATTGGGTTTGTTCCTCGTGTTAACAATGGTCCTTTAATAAGGCTCCACCTCATTGACACACTGATTAGTTCTAGGTGTTAACAAGGGCCCTTCAATTAGGCCTTAATCCAAGCTATTAGTCCTTTCAATAAAAAAAGATTAAAGTTAAATCAATACAGGAAATAACCCCCTATTATTCTTTGGTCTTTTCCGGTATTTCGGTGGTCTTTCCGGTAATTCAGGTCTTTCCGGTAAGTCTAGGGACCCAATTTAACATGTTGGGAACACTTCTTCTATTTTGATCTGTTATAGTTCAACAGGTAGAGGAAAGATTTTTATTTATAGATATACTATAAATTTATAGTACATCTATAAATGCATAGAAAAATTGTTCTATATATTTATAGAATCAACAGGTAAAATTGCGAGAAAATCGTGCATGTTGAAAACCGCAACGCGATATTTGGAAGAATGAACATCGATAAGGTAAGAATTCATAATGTACATAATAATTTTATTTGAAATGCCTACTTTTTGAGAAAACACATTCTACATTAATTGTCACCATCAATGCAGGCTACAAGCCCTTGATTTTGCCCAAACTTGTGGACATTTTATTACTTTTTTAAGTTTTAATCAGCTTCCACACTTAGGTCCTCCATTTTGAATTTGCTTGATCACGTGATGAGGCTGGATCTAGACTGGTCCAGTGGTTAATATGATTCGTCGTCGCAAAAATGAAAATACTGACCATAGTAAAACTACGAGGTCAAAAATATTATCCTTATAAAGCATCCAGATCTGGGGCAATTATTAACTCTCTGTGGCTCAAACTACCCTATCTTGAACATATTTCATGGTCAAAAATGTTTTTGAGCTGAAGAAGTTCTAATGTAAAAGTAAGTTGTCGGCACAATCATTTTGTCAAATGCCCTTTCAGAATGTTAAAGGATAAGATCAAGTACAGTCCAGGGTTTCAGCTGGACTGAAATTCGCTTCGGACATTTTGTCTGAGCAGCCCCAATATTGTTCGGACATTTGGAAATTTTTAAGGACATTTTTTCAGACACTCATTTTACCACCATAAGCCGAAAATGCTATCTGTCCTTCTCATAATGAAAACAGGGGTAGTTTTGCTACCATTTCGGATGGTAGGTGCGGCCTGATTGATTGGCTGGCTTTTTATTTAATGAGGAGACTGGAGCTTGATGATCGGCGGAAGTGGGTGGGGTACTGTTTTTTTGCTGCTATTTTCGGCCGCTGCGCGACTCGTTTGTCACGGAAAGTGGCTGTTCAGGTAATGATGGAGCGGGCAAACTGTTTTGGGGCATAAAAAACCTTGAGTTCCCGTTGTTTCTTGTTGGCAATTAAGTTTTTTAGTCATTTTATCGGCGAATGCCAATGCAAATATGCTGTCCGCTTCGAGATGAAATCGAGGGTAGAAGTTTACAGGATGCAATAGACTAATCAGGCGTCGCGTAACAAAACTTCATGACTGGTTTGCTTTATTGAATAAGTAATTTAGGGGTAAAATTATGCGAACCAGCCTACCGCTTACAGAAATTTGGCCAATCAGCGATCGTTTTATAAAACAAAAATACTATTGCATCACTGTGCATTACCGTACAGTATGCACTTCTGAAAATCGTCTCGGACAAACTGTCCAAACTGGACAGCAAACTCTCGGACATCTGGAACTATTTTCGGACTATGTCCGATGGCCGACGCCAAACTGAATCCCTGCAGTCTGAGGTTGCACATGCGAGCATGGACAATACTGTGACTTAACTGTCTAGCTTGCTGTTAAATAATCAATAAGCTCTGAAATAGTGTTACTTAGCCCGTGCAACTATCGCACTGAACAGGTATAATTAATATATGGCCACGTGCAACACGATCCCAGTAATCTTGAAGTGGGCTCCAGATAAATTGACTGGCATAATTCTGGGTTGTTTTAAAATTTAATAGTTCTCATTTAAAAGCAGTTAGATGCTCATATTTAATTTGACCACTCATGTCCAAAAGGGGCATATGTCATTTTACACAACCATATTACGTTAACAGTTATTTTGGCAGGAGAAAAAAACTCTTTTCTGGAAGACCGTACTTATTTGAGGTCAGTCGCAGTATCTAATTAATTGTAAACCAGTCTACGATTTAAAGATGGCGCATAAACGTGTTTGAGAAAGGCTCTGTCCCAGAGTATCAACAAATTTATTAGCTATTTCAGTAAATAAAACACCGTCAAACAGGAAAACTAGGGATTACATGCTTTTTGGCATGCAGCCTAATTCGCATTTTACACATCTTGCACCAGAATCAACGGCGCAACAGTGTATCTTTAACCCTATACGTATTTGTGAACGCACAATCGGAATGCGGTTTTCATTTAAAACCAATTTAGGGACGATCGTTCTGTGATATCTATAAATTTATAGAACGATTTTTCTATGCATTAATAGATGTACTATAAATTTATAGTATATCTATAAATAAAAATCTTTCCTCTACCTGTTCAATTGATCTAAAATAGACCGATTTGTCTACTTAAAAGCACTGAAATAATGCTTTATATGCTCTGCCCAGGTGTTGCCAAAAATTGCAAAATCATTCTCCAGCCAAACTGTAGCCTTTGTTGATGCGATCTTGATGGTGTAAAAGTTTTAATTTTTCATCGAGGAAATTTTTGCAGAAAACCCCTTTTTTTATAAGATTGTCTGCTCATTTTGTTAAAAATTCAATTTACCTGATGAATTTCAGTAAATAATGTTATTCCTTACAGACTTCTTGAGAACAACATTCACACATTCATTTCTGGACAGAAAGGTGATAATAAGGTCACTTCTTCCGCTGCAAATCTAATTTTTCCCCCTCAACAGCATCCAAAAGTATGAAGGCAAATAAATGACATCCATATACAGAGAAAATTTTAGTTTTTTTGAGAAGACAGTCCATATTGTGTGTGACTTCAGTATTTTCCTTCAGGCTTGTATTACAGGAGTAAATAGGACTCTCTTCCTGTGGGTTTTAAATGTCCCAGTGCAAATTTTAAGAGTTGCATAAAACATGTTTTGCTTATTTTGTTTTAAAAAGCCAATACTTGTAACCATGTCAAGGGAGGCAACTACGAATTATTTAAATGATATTTTGTCTGTGAAAAAATTGAAATTTCTTTAATATTTTGACACAGAAACAAAATACTAGATAAAAATAAATAATAAGAATAAAATTCATGAGTTTTAGATTAAGTATATAAATGGAACCAAACTAAAACTAAAGCAATTTATACCAAAAATAATTGGATTATGCACTGTATATTAACTGTAAACCCATTGCTCTAAATATGCATGACACCTATTGGCCACCATACATTTGGATGCTGTTGTGGGAAATTTGATTTGCAGCAGCCCAATCGACCTCATCATCATGACCGGGTCAAAGAAAGGCTGCAGAAATGGCATTGTACATGTTGGTCTTAAGAAGTCTGGAAGCTTCAACAGCATTTATTGAAAGTTCATCAGGTAAATTGAATTCCTAACAGGGAGCGCAGTGGCTCAGTGGTAGAGTGCTTGACTCGAGACCGAAGGGCCGCGGGTTCGAGCCTCACCGGTGTCACTGCGTTGTGGTCCTTGAGCAAGACACATTTATCCTAGCTTAGTACTGGTTCAACCCAGGAAGACCGTCCCACATAACTGAAAGATTGTTGACTGGACGTAAAGAATCAAATCAAACAAACAAACAAACAAAATTCCTAACAAAATCAGCAGACAAATTTATAAAAAAAGGGTTTTCTGCAAAAATTTCCTCGATGAAAAATTAAATCTTTTACACCATCAAGATCGCATCAACAAAGGCTACAGTTTGGCTGGAGAATGATTTTGCATTTTTTTGGCAACACCTGCGCAGAGCAGATAAAGCATTATTTCATTGTTTTTAAGTAGACAAATCGGTCTGTTTTAGATCAATTGAACTATAACAGATCAAAATAGAAGTGTTCCCAACCTGTTTAATAGACCAGTCCAACGTTATTGTTTTCATCAGGGCTTAACGATCCAATTCGAATCAGAAGAGACTTGATAATTGAACTGATTTGTGGATCTGTCAAAATTAATGCGTTCAGAAAACCAGAATCAACTTGCTGGAATGCTTACCGATGTTTTATTTTTGCCTCAATACAAACTCCCCAATGGTCGTTTGTGTCTGCATCAACTTAACACGTGTTTCCAGAATAATATGTGCGCAGAAGCCACTCTCAGGGAGATTGCTATCAGTTTGATCCTTGTAATTTCATGTGAACCAGTCAAAGTTGAAAGTGAAAGTAGAAAATTCTTGGAAGAGAAGCGTATTTACAGATTGCAATAAAAACAATCATCGGGGTTCCCTATTCCAATATTCTTGCCAACGTGTGTAAATTGCTTTGAGTATATATAGGGACATCACCGTTTTCATAGAAAGGTAATCAAACTGTACATGAAGACAGTTTTAAATACAAGTATAAGCTTTCATAGAAAATTTGGCTATCAAGCCAAAATGAATACATGTACGGATTGAAAATAGCTGGTACGGATCAAGTTTCATTTTGACCAGTATCCGTACTGATGGTAGTCAAAATTATCTGGAGCACTGTCAGTGTAAAGCTGTTTTAATGTAAATGAAAATTTACATCAAAATATGAATGAAAACATATGTTACTGTGACTTAACTATTTTGGATTGGATTTCGATGAAATTTTCACAAAAATGTAGAACTATTAAAGAAGTTTGAATTCAAATTTGGCCTGATTTTGGGAATTTTTTTTAATTGGGAAGGGGTAGAACAGCGCAAAATCCCTGAGGGCCAAGTTCTTGTCTTTTTCAATAGACACAGCATCATAAGAAAGTCATCATAATCATTATCAGGATTTTGATTGCCATGCAGGTGCATCCTCACCGCCGGCAGAGTCACTGTGTTTTGTCCTTGAACAAGATTCTTTATCTGCTGCTTAGTACTGGTTCAACCCAGGAAGACCAGTCCCGACATGACTGAAAAATTGTTGAATGTGATGTAAAGAATCAATCTAAACAAACAAACCGGTCTGTGCAGGTGTAGGGCATTATCCCAGTGGGCCCCTCCAGGTTGCTGGCTAGCTGCAAACACAGCAGTCTTTATCAGATATTACACCAGTCCTGAACTCCAGGTGTTCTTTTCTTGGTGGTTGACGCCTTCCATCAGTCTGTGTATCACATTCTTTTCTGATTGGGCCACTAGAACGCTTCTGTTCACATGTCCAAACAAGGGAAGCCTTCTCTCTCACAAAATCAGGCCAAGGTCCTTGAGCTCTACCTTTGTCCAGTAGCTCCCTTGACTTTTCTGTGGCCATGTCCTGGCTTGATTTTGCAGATCTGTCTGATCATGGCTCTGTCATTGTGCTGCAAGCACTCAAGGTTCTGGTTGGTCAACAGCCAAGTTTCTCTGGCATGGGACATGGCTCTGTGCAAGCAAGAGATGTACACACGGACATGGGTGTGCAAGCAAGAGATGTACACATAGACACAGGTTTTGTAAGCGAGGTGGGAGGATGTGATAACTGGCAGTATAGCTCCCTGAATTTCTTCCATGCAATTTTCACATGAGTAGTGACCACCAGATCACAGCCTACGCCAGTGGAAAGCATGTTACCCAGGTATCAGAAGGAAGCCACTACCTCCATCTTATAAAGCCCAACCTGAACTTCAATCTGCTGTCTCATCGGTAGGGCGAGCAGTTCCACTATACATAGGTTTAGATAAACAAAATTGTTTAGCGTAAAATTGTAAAAAGTTTCATACCTATCAGTTTTAACATATGTTTTGGGTGCTCAAAAGAACTGTCTTATTGAGACGGTTCTTTTGAGTACCTACAACTTATGTTTTGGTTGAGAAATAAGAAAATTATTTTTTTGGTAGGCACTCTTAACTAAAGTCCTGACTATACCATGCATACCTATAATAAATCAGGATTAGGTGTAAGTCGTTGGAGCCCGCTGCATTTCTTATGTACCCAGTGTTTGCAGCCATTGCAGTAGATGCTGTTGTTGCCTACTCCTGCCTGACAGACAGCTCATGGGAACTAACCTGAACTCTGCAGGAGGTCCAGGCCTGTACTGCAGATCATGACCTTTGTCTTTCCTGCATTTACCATCAACCCCTTCTTCTCCATGGCTTCTTTCCACATAGGTTTAGATAAACTAAAATTTTCAGGGTAAAATTGAAAATATTTTCTTACAAATCAATTTTAACATATGTTTTGGGTGCTCAAAAGAACCGTCTCATTGAGACGGTTCTTTTGAGTACCCACAACATATGTTTTGGTTGAGAAATAAGAAAATTAAATTTTCGTTACGCACTCTTAACTAAAGTCCTGTTTCCATATCAAGAGCCTCCTTGACACATTCCTCCAGGTTTCTCAATTTGAATAATCTGAGTTTACACTTGGTTTCCTTCACAGGAACTTTGTTACACCTAAGAGTTCTAAGGAAGCTGCATACAAAATTAGATTAAAGGCTCCATATGGGTGGTGCATACTCCAGTTTTAGGCCTTACCAAGGTTTTGTATTCAGTATGCACCATCTATTTTAATTATAACCCTTTTTTACTCCATTATTTTGGAAACAATTGCATTTTTCACAAATTTAATTGCTTAAATCTTTTCTGTTTCTCTGGCGGAGCATTTTAACCCTTCTGGACATGTATTCAGGAAATGCGTACTTTTGCAAACAGTGAAGACCTAGATGCTGCATTTCACCAGGATCTACACTGTATATGTAAACAAAAGATCATCAGACAGAATGCAATATTTTTTGAAAATTATAACCTGACACCCCTAGATAGAGTCAATGGACCATCCCAAGTTAATTGTATCAAACCAATAGTAAATATAAGAACCCATTAGTATACAATTGTAACAAAGGGTTAAGCTTAGTTCACTTGAGAAAAAGTTTTGGCCTACAAGCTATACATGAAATATGAATATGAAAAATATGGACTTTTATAAAAACTATGAGAGGCTTTTGCACTCTATGCTAAAGCTGCTCAGTTCTTCATAAAAAATAACAACAGATTAATTGTTTTTTTTTTCAAATTCAAAAAGACTTACATGGGAGCGCAGTGGGTCAGTAGTAGAGTGCTTGACTCGAGAATGAGAGGTTGCGGGTTCGAGCCTCACTGGCGGCACTGTGTTGTGTCCTTGAGCAAGACCCATTAATCCCTGCTTAGTACTGACCCATCCAAACATAACTGAAAAATTGTTGACTGGGACGTAAAGAATCAAACAAACAAACAGAATTTCACACTATATTATAATATTTGATAACTTTGTTGAAAGAAGATCCTTTATTTATACTTTGGAACAGGGTTAGAGAAATGTTCTAGAGTGCGCTTCCGGACCTTATGGTCATGGTTTTATGTTCATTTTACACCAAACTATTTTGTAATTGGTGTCCAGTTCCGGTGTTTCAGTGCTTTAAAAATAGTGTTGATGCTATTGTTCTTCCCAGTGTCCATCCGTCTGTTTGTCTGTTGTGCTATCTTCTAAACCATTGGGTATAAAACCCAACCAAATTACTTTATCCATATGTGCATGGCATGTGTAGGGGTGGGATGTTCAAAAATCAATGTTTTATCTGATAAAAGTATTTTGTTTATCAAATCAAACAAAGTTTTGTTTCTAGATCTTATTAGCAGGACCAAGTTTAGGACTTAATATGTGTGTGGGTATTGTATCCAATTGCATTCTCAATGTTTTCTATTATTACAAGTTACAACAATGTAAAATGTCCTAAATGGCCTGATCAGGGTCCAAACTGTTTGAAAAGGTTATCAGCAGATGGCACTAGCAGACAGAGCTAACCCTTAGCCCAACTGTAGCGACTTTTTCCATCTCTTTTCCTTGCCTGCTTATGTTTTTAAGTAGCCTACATTTTATATTGCAAACAATATGGACCTCAAGGGAGCAGTCTCTCTGCTTATGTTTTTAAGTAGCCTATATTGCAACCAATATGGACCTCAAGGGAGCAGTCTGTCTGCATATGTTTTTAAATAGCCTATATTGCAAACAATATGGATCCCAAAGGAGCAGTCTGCCTGCTGATGCTTTTAAGTAGCCTATATTGCAACCAATATAGACCCCAAGGGAGCAGTCTGTCTGCTTTTGTTTTTAAGTAGCCTACATATATACTGCAAACAATATGGACTCCAAGGGTTCATATTGTTTGCTTACATGAAAAATACTTGTCTGAAGTTTATATAGTCTAGAGGATCTTATATGAGTGCTCATGTTTTATTGAATTTATTAAATGAGTTGAGAAAAAGAGATAAAATGCAAAGCTTGCCGAGCATTTTATTTTTTTTTTGCAACGAGTTTAATAAATTCAATAATGTTAGATTCTATGTATCATATGACATTAAACTTATTTTTAAATCATATTTTTGGCAAAAAATGTAAGGGTTTTGCCATATGTGTGACGTTTTAAGCGTCATTTCATAACGTTTCCCGAAAATCTGTAAACCACTAGTGGTTTATCGATTTGAATGCATGGGGTAATGTCACTCTCAGACGGTATGTCATATGATAAATGAAGATATGCAGCAGAAATTAAAGCAGACAACATTTTCAGAACCACAAATAGAGGCAGAATACGGGTTAACTGACAGTAGGGCAGTTGTGTCAAACAGGCATAGGCAAACAGTGCACACGAAGATGGGTCTGCAGATGAGAGTGATGGCTCAGATTTAGATTGTTAGACTCAAGATGGAGGGTCGCTGGTTCAAGACGCACCAGGCACTGTATCCTTCTTGAGCAAGATACTTTTATCCTCTGCTGAAGTAATGATTCAGTCTGGGAAGACAGGAAAACATTGCAATATCATTATGACTAAAAAAATTAGTGACTGGGACATAAAGAATCAAAACAAACAAAATATACCATACTAAGTGATACGTACTGGCAGAGTGCTTGCTGGTGACCACACCTGATATCATGGGTGAAAGTTTTCAGGATTAATCCTGAATTCAGGATTTTGAGGCTGACTTTCCACAGAAAGTCAGCCTCAAAATGCTGAATTAGGGAGATTATAAGAGCTTCTCTGATTAATTTTTAAATTATCTAAACACAATTAACCATGAAATTATTCATTTTTGTAGGCATCCTGCAGGTTTAGAAATTTTAATTTCTAAAGTTCAGAATTTTGGAAATTTTGAACTTAACCATAACCTTTATCCTGCCAATATTTTTTTTCCTGAAAATGTCTGCTTTTTACATCTGCTTTATATATTCAAATGCACATTTAATTCAAACTAATTTTGATAATGGAAGTAAACACAATGAGCCCAGATCAGTCTGCTCCTGTGGGACTGCTCCTGTGGGAGCAGTCTGATCTGGTTTCATAATGTTTGCAATATAGGCTTCCAAAGTGAACAAGCAGAAAAGAGAGATGACAACAAAAGTCTAAGACTGACGGGGGAAAAGGATTAACAGTGCTGAGTAGGCCTTGCAGCAATTTTTTTACATGTTCAAAATATTTAAATGTGAATTTTTCAATCTGGGATGAATAAGTCCCCATTACGGAAACGGCTCCGTGTGAAATTTAATATTTACGGGACTACTTTCTGCTGATCGGAGATTTCCGTATATACCCGATAACGAGTGTATCAGAACAAGTATTGGCTTTTTAAATCAATAGCAGTCATTTAGCTTTTGAAATACCAGGAGCAGTAATACATCGTCTGTGCACGTTTTTAATTTTTTTCCGCATATTTGTAATAATAAACTCTGTTCAGAGTGTGCAAATTCCTGTAAATGCGTTTCATATTCGAAGGCTTGTTACTTGGGGGAGTTCTTATCCTCGTAGATGTCGAGAACTGGCTTGATCGTGCTCGAATGTACAATGGCTATATATAAAAAAAATAAAAAGAAAAAATGAGTCTGATAGTACGCTAAACTTTCACTACTAGCCGCCTAAACGCAGCTGAAAAGTTGTTTATTGACCATAGTCTCTCGACACAGGTGTGTAGAACGACCCTGAGCGCGCGTTTCTCCCAAAATATAACCAACAATTCGATTTGTAAACGAGTCCGGGACATTTTTGCCCAAAGCAAACTTGGCATTTAATCGGCACATTAATTCGACTCCACGTAATTCGGTGCCTTTGATGCGAAAAAAAAAACGTTTAAGAGAACATTTAGCGCGTATGAGTATATACATTTTTCTTCACGTCTGGTCTACACACTCGGACACGATCGAGATATGTAACCCCGGGAATGTTGCATCGGATTATCGATATATTGATTCTCTTCATGCGCGGATCCAGAAAGTTTTGTCAGAAGGGGTCCAACTATGCAACACTGACAATATTTTTTAGGGAAGAGAGGATCCAAATACCACTAAAAGCGGGCCAACATCGGCCCGCCAGCGAAACGCCATTTAATAGCTTGATAGCTTTGAGAATTGTGAGAATTTCAGGGGGTCCGGACGCCTGTCCCCCTCTGGATCCGCGCATGCTTTTGAACACCCAACTTATATTGGGGGAGGAGTAGGTGGGTGGGGGGTCTCGGTAATTCAGAAAACCTTAAATCCCTTACAAAGTCCATCGGTTAAGAAAGTGTTTAGATGCTTTTTATAACGACTACAGGAGAAGAAAACAAAATTTACTTGTCAAGAGGGCCTGGATTTTGGGAAATTGACAAACAGTGCTGATCCAGATTAGACGCCGCATGGTTCGCCGTCTGATCAGGGTCGCCACAGCTTGTTTAACATAATGTTCTATTGAAATTTGCAATAAACATGACAAATACCGCCCAACAGCGGATGTGGACTGGTCCAATTCAGGACATTTCATCAGGCATAACTGGGAGATAAGAGACGTGTTGTATCCTAACAAAAAGCTTTATGATTTGTTGTTTTACGCCCCAGTCAGCAGCTACGGTCATGTCGGGACGGTCAGTTCACCTAACAAAGCTTGAACAAGCGGTAACAAGTACTTCGTGCACATACTTTTGCCTTTTCCTGACAGCAACCCTTCTTGAATGAATCAACGGAATGGTGGAGAATGACCGTAGAAATTAATTTATTTCATGATCAATCTTCACAAAAGTATCGGACCGGGCCGGGATCAAACTCACTGCCCCCTTGATCTGCAGTCAGACACACATCTGTAGTTACTGACTGCGCTACACGGCCTGGTATTAACACATATGTAAAGATCACAAGAGATGACTGCTGGTAATATTTATAAGCAGTTTGGATGTAACTCAGGTCGTAAAATGTCCGGCTCTAGATCTAAACTGCTTGAAACTAGGTGAGCCTTATACCTACATTAAGGAAAGGCTAATACGGGAATGATGTTAAATAGTTTCGTCTGACCTTATTTGGATTGACCTGATTGAACAGTGCAAAGCCAGGTCATATGCATCGACGCGCGGCAGTCGATCTGCGTCTTCACTGTGTGCGTTTCACCAGTTCATGTGTTTTGTACATTCCTGTTTAAGGACATTTTGTTTAGTAGCGAAAACCTAGGTTAACTACCAATCAGGGACAGCACCCATCGTTTAAAAATCTCCTTATGTATAATTCTATACCGCCGATGAACATCTTACGGGCAGGTCAGACCCCGTCCAGATGCCGCATGATGCATTTACTGGTTAGTACCAACAACGTCTGCACCCCATTTTGACTTACTTTCCGTACGTCCTACTGACTTGACTAGCAGTAATCTTTAGACGGCATGCCGTGGATGTGCAGGCTGACCCGTTTGTTGCATACAACAAAATCATGAATTTTGCCGTAACGAGCCTGCCTGATCTGTAGAGTTCTTTGTGAAGTAGCGACTGACCAAAGTCGTTTGACTTTTTCTTAAATATAACCCATCCGACTGACAGCTATGTCGGGACGGGCCATCCTGTGTTGATCCTGTACTGAGCAAAGATCGAAGACACTATGCAAGCTTGGACCCGCAACTCCTCGGTCTCAAGTCAAACAAGCACTCTACCACCGAGCTACTGCGTCCTCCTTTGCTGTTTTAAGAAAATGCAATATAGTTTTATTGACCCAGTTTATCATACGGGATCGCTAGTTATTTCGTTTGCTGCTTTTTTTTTTTTTTTTTTTTTTTTTTTTTTTTTTTTTTTTTTTTTTTACAACAAATAATGTTGACCCTGCCTCGAGCGGTAGCTTATTTGAGCCGTGTCATAAGTTTGCCGCCATCATGAATGTGGCATGAATGCAACGAGCCTGAATAGAATGCAACGAGCCTCCTTTTTAGCTTAACGCTCAAAATGATGTTCGGTCAGTAACTTAAACACTCATAGAGTATTAAAGCTTCTAGCAAAGTCTCTGATCAGACTGTGCGTATGCGCAGGCAGGTCTGAGCCTTTGCTGGTCGCGCATACCACATTGTTATTGGTCTGCACTGTTTGCGATGGTTCCAATTTGGGCTTCAATCCTTTTATACCTATAACTCCTTATTGTGTACTTTGGCAAACAGTACAGGCCTAGATTTCATCAGGGTCTTCACTGTTTGCCTACTAGTAGACAAAACGATTTTCAGGAATAGAAATGCAAATTTCATTTGCAAATTGTTACACGTGACACCTCAATACCGTGGCCACGGATGTATATACATCCGTGCCGTGACACAATAGACCATCCCAAGTTTAAAGTATGAAGCCAGAAGGAATAATCTATTAGTGTATAAAGGGGTAATAACATGTAGACACAGATCTAAACACAGTTTCGGTGATGTGTATTTTAAGAGACGTTACACGATTATAAGGTCAGTACTGATGTATTAACCAGATGTCATTTTATTGCTCCGGGTATTGCAGACTTCCTGTTTCCAAAAACTGTACCAAATGAAAAGCACATTCCTACTTGTGTACCGAAATGCTATGACGTCGAAAAAATATTAATCCTTTTCATTCTAGATACCAGCAAATATCTACTTTGGCAAACAGTGACGACTCAGATGTCTCAGCCACCGACACAACAGGCATTTTCGGACAGATTTTTAACTATATTAATTCATTAGTACTTAAATAAGTGACAGTGCTCCTTTTCTGTAGCGCGCGAACGGTGCGACGAACGGCGAATCGTCCCCTGAGAAAACTGAGATCGATTATATGAGGACAGCAAAGGTACAGATCAGCCTACACATTTGCACAAAATGGTTTGCAGCAACACTGTTAGTATCCGTGAAAATATTTCAAATTGAATTTGGAAGTATCCTAGCTGATCAGACCAGTTTGCGTTCTATACTGTTTGGAAACTCGATATGACCTTTTACCATGATGAGCTTAAAACCGATCGTACCACACGCCTGCTTCCGGAAATCGCCGAGTCGGCGTAGTAATATTTATGAAAGTGCGATGATATTTTTTATATCAATTTAATGTTTTGATTTTATTAATAATCAAATAAATTAAATAGTTATTTAGTTTCTATATATATTTAATCTTTTGGGTGCTGTAGTTGCTTTTTTAAAGGAAATATAGCTCATTTTTAGACGCACTATCTTTTTGCCATTTCAACCCCACGAAACCACTCGTTTTACTATATGTTAGGTGCAAATCTGGGGTGTATTTCGCACGGAGACGTTTCGGTGATGGTTTTTGTCAGCACAGAAGAAAGAAAAAGAAAATCGTCAGCTAGTGAAATATCTCCAAACTATATGGGTAAAGTGGTATGTTTTGACACTGATAAAATCGGCCCGCTTTAGAGAAAAGGCAATTGAGATTGAAGGTTGCTGGTTCAAGCCTCGCAGCAGGCACTGTGTTGTGTCCTTGAGCAAGGCACTTTATTTTCTGCTTAGTACTGGTTCAACCCAGGAAGACCCATCCAACATGACTGAAAAATTGTTGGCTGGGAGGTTAAGTATCAACTAATTGTCTTAAACAAAATGTTTTATGAACCTCTGATTTCCAGTCAGTCCAGTGGAGCAATTTTATAACGGTGATAATGGATTCAACATGATAACATGTCATTGTGTATGTGAAAGAGTGTAGATTTTGGTCAGCTGGCTTCATCTGAAGCTGGCTGATCTGGATCTGCACTGTTCTAGAAGAGGCCACAGTGCACTTACTAGTTCAAATACCATCTACAGTCAAACCTGTCTTAAGCGGCCACTCAAAAATAGACAAAACAAAAGTCTTAATGACAGATGGTAGCTTAATGAAGGTCGAAAGTATTGCAGAATGCTCCCCTTGGAGCATTCTGCAATACTTTTGACCTGCATTAAGCGATAATTGGTCTTGAAAACCTATTTTTGTCTTCTTTTTAAGTGGCCGCTTAAGACAGGTTTTACAGTATTTTAGCTATAAAATGAGATTTTTATTGTACAAAAAGTCACCAAAACTTTCATACTTTTGACAGTGGATTTAGGCCAGGATTCAGGCCATTTTGAATGGCTGCAAATTTGCTCAATTGATTTTGCAGAAAAATGCCTGGTGGTATGGTCCATTTTGTCTTGACTATACGAAATTCAATACTATCTGTTGTCGGTCATTTTGCTTATCAACAGTCTTAGTGAAATCATCCTGGATTTGAATTTTGTCTAAGGTTTGTGAAAGATTATCATTTTAATGCAATATACTACATGTACAAGTCTAGACTAAGGTGCAGAGATTTCAAGTGTCATATATTGAACTTTCAATGCCTCAATCTGTAAATTCTCATGAGCAAGAAAAGAAATCTAACTCTTGTGTGGCCCTCAATCTTTAAAAAAAACCCCTGTAATATCTTGTAGGGTGTACATGAATAACATGCCCGGATCCAGAGTGGGGACAGGGGGTCTGGACACCCCCTGAAAAATCACAAAAATATAGGGTTTCTTAGCAATACCGACCCGGATCCCCTGAAAAATCACAAAGATATACCAAGCCAGCATTCAGTGTTGGGCCTTATACCACCTTTACCAACTTTAGCATGAAATATCTCGTGATGTGCAAGGTCTACACTGATGTAGGTGGTATAAAATAGATAAATGGCTTTTCGATGGTGAGCCGATGATGGCCCATTTATAGTGATCATCAGCTAAAAAAACAAACAAACAAAAAAATTTGGACCCCCTCTGAAAATACTTTTTGGATCAGCGCATGCTCCAGTGTGGCCCTCAGTTTTTTTTTAAATGTAATATCTTGTAGGGTGTACATGAATAAACGACCAGAGCTAAGTAACTATTATAGTTATACTTGTTTGGTAACTTTTGATGATGTCATTTTGACTCCTTCACTCTGTAAGTACAAATACAACGTACATAGATCTATATGTTTGTTCAGTGATCATCCTTTTGTAAACAAAGCCAGTAATACACTTGACTGCTGAATTTATCTATCAATTTTAACTCTTTATATCCTGGAAACCTGAAAATGGAACAGGACCAACAAAATGTCTGTCCTGATCTGGATCCGAACTGTTTGACACCTTAGCAGTGGTTTCATCATAGTGTGTTAATTTGATTAGATGGTTTCTCTGTGACGATTCTGTGGTTTGTTCTGCAGTGTGTGATTGTGGTATTTCCTGATAATACTCAATTATTTTTTTCATGAAAGAAGTTTTTGTAAATGTTAACTATGACAAAAGTCAGCAAAGGACAACAAAAGCATGAAAAATAACCCAGCATGCGCAGAGTTAAAAAGACTCATAACAAACAAAATCTTATCAAGGCTGAAATTCACAAAAAGCTTGTCAGAATAGCAAACAGGGAAGACTTCACTGTTTGCCATTCTGACAAGCGTTTTTTGAATTCAAGCTCTGATAACCAACATTTTATTTGAGAACAGAAAGAGAAAAGTGTTCAAAATTTTAGAACATTTACCGTAGTGTTTGAAATTTTAGAACATCTACTGTATCCATTAATTTTTCAGATCTCGAGCAGTTCTTGACACCAACATTCACAATGAGGCGTAATACTGTGACGTTACTGAAGTTTCTGATTGCCGCTGTCATATTTATGATGGCTGGGCCTGTGGCTTTGAAGTTCATGTTTGGTGGAAGACAGGTGAAGGATATCTATGTGGATAACCCCAGAGGAATGCCTGTTGCACCTGTTAATGCTCAGCCTGTGCAGGTAAGGATTTTCCACCGTACATGACAATTGTCATCTGCTCTCTCATCTGCTGATATATACCTTGAGCTAGACACTTTATCAGCTGCTTAGTACAGGTTCAACCCAAGAAGACAGAATGACTGAAAACTGCTGATGTATGTCTAGAAGTTAGCCTATATTGCAAGCAGTATGGACCCAGATCAGACGGCTCCCTTCGTTCCGTAATTCTGTAAAGTGCATTTTAATTAAAATGAAGTCTGTAAAATTTGTTTGCTTTAAAATCAAATACATCAGTTTGATATGAAGTTGAAGACAGGCTGTGCTCTTTACTACCCGAGAGCTGAAATTGCCAATTAACAGAATCATGAATTTGCTGAATAACAAGAATTCTGTATGTACATTAGTAGTGTCACACCTGCCTGTGAAGTCAAACAAGCTCGTTTTTCGTCCTTACCAATGGGCGTGTAAGAGTAACTCATTGAAGTCCAGATAAAAGCGTTTATTTGAAAATTAACTCCTTATTACTCAAATAAAACATGTTGCAGGTACTCAAAAGAACTGTTCTTAATGAGACAGTGCTTTTGGGTACCCAAAACACATGTTTAACCTGATTGATTAGAAAATAATCACCATTTTACACTAAACAAATGTTTGATCCTAGTGTTCTGTAATAGTATCCTGTATTTAGAAAACTACATGAGAGGCCTGTGATACGATAACTGATTTGCTGTTTGACTGAAAAATTGCTGAAAGGGACATTAAACCCCAAACAAACCAACAACTATTATTATTAGTATTATTATTGAAACTAATGACCAATTAAGAGCTCTGGGAAACGCAGAATTACGCGTATTGGTACGCACGTTTTTTCCTTGGGATGCATGATTTTTGCTGGGCGGGAGTCCCGCCTACGCATGTTTTTTAGTCGGCACGCGCTAAAAATGCAGTAGCTGAGAGATTAATACACACTGGGAGATCAAAAGCCCTTTGATATTATCGATCGTGACAGGCTTTTCGAGCCGCAATTGTCCTGTCTCTGTTGACCAATTGTATGACTCGGACTGCAGTGTAGCAATTCTGACAGGTGATTGACAGGATAACCAATGTGGGACAGTGTGATTATTACGAGGTGATTATTAAAGTAATTAAACAAGGATTATAGGATACTTGTTTGATGCGCTACCAATTTACCGTTAATTAAAGGGAGAAAAACTAATAGGGTATTTTAAACAACATCGGACTACTTACTTCCGAATTCAACTGATTAGGGATGTAAGAGAAAACATATTTAATTGCACTCGTTTGCGATTTGAGCAACATAATCATGGAGAAAAAAAAACAATAAGTTAACGGATTTGCATTTCTTCATTTGTTCATTTCATACAGCAAACAAAAGAGTCAGAAAATTGTTAAAAAAACCGGTACAACAGTAAGCCGTATACGGTAACGTCCGACTGACAAAAGTTCCAAATGAAGCCTCACTACAAGCTATATCATCTATATCATAGGTTCAAGCCGAGTTTCTAGATGAATAAACACAAACAGATCACTTTCAGCAAGTAAAATTTTTCAAGCATGTTAAATGGCTAAGTAATGTCAGTCTATTAATTCCAATCGCCGTAGACACTAGCGAGATGCATTTTTTTAGAAGAAAAAAGACTTCCATCTGCATGAGATTATACAAAAGTCTGTCTGTCTGTCTTGTTAATGAATAAAACAAGTACCAACAGTTTAATCTTTTATTTTGATAAGGTCAAACAAAAAAATTTGTTCAGGTTACATGAAAAAATATACCAAACTATTTTGTTTCGTTAAGTAGGAACAATCCATAATGCTTAAAGGGTTAAAATCAGTCGATATAAAAATTATTCAAATGTATCAGTTCTGGCTAAAATGGAAAAGATCTACGGTATACACAAATTGGTGGGATTCCAACTTTTTTGGAGTGGGACTCCCAATTTTCCAGTGGGACTCCTACTTTTTGCCAGATGGGAGTCCTGAACTCCTGTTTTCAAAATCCTAGTGAGAGGTCTGCAATTGTTTCATATATGTTTGGGAGTGCAGTGGCTCAGTGGTAGAGTGCTTGACTCGAGACCGAGGGGTCGCAGGTTCAAGCCTCACCGGTGTCACTGCGTTGTGGTCCTTGAGCAAGACACATTTATCCTAGCTTTGTACTGGTTCACCCCAGGAAGACCCGCTCCTGTTTAACTGAAAGATTATTGATGGGACGTAAAGAATTAAATCAAACAAACAAATAGTTTTATATATGTTTGTAGGAAATGGAACTGAAGAAGATTGATTGGCATGACTATAAAGCTATAGCAGAGGATACTCAAAGACAAGGTATGGGTAGCACCAAATGCTTGGATATTTTACCACTGGCATTAAATGCATTTATAACATGATGGTTTAGGAGGAGATGCATTTACAAGAAAGTACATTATTTATTTCACTATTGACCTTGACCTTAGATTAAGGACAAACACGAAACATTGCTGCGTATCCTCTACATCATATTACCTATGCACCTGCAAAGTTTGAAGCTGCTATGTCCAACTGTTTAGGAGGAAATGCATTTACAAGAAATATTTGATTTGACCTTTATCCAAGGTCAAGGTCACATGAAGCATTGCCCTTTACATCATGTGACCTATATACCTGCAAAATTGGAAGTTGCTACGGCCAATGGTTAAGGAAATGTATACCCCAAAAAAACATTAATTGACCTTGACCCCAAGGTCAAGGGGGTCAAGGTCACACAAAATGTTGCCCAGTACCTTCGGCATCATGTGACTTGTGAACCAGCCAAGTTTGATGTTGCTACATCCCATGGTTAAGGAGAAGATGCATTTACAAGAAAATACATTAATTGACCTTGACCCCAAGGTCAAGGTCACACAAATGTTGCCTAGTACCTTGCACTTCATGTGACCTATGCACCAGCCAAGTTTGATCTTGCTACATCCCACGGTTAAGGAGAAGATGCATTTACAAGAAAATACATGATTTGACCTTGACCTTTGGGTCAAGGTCACACAAAATGTTGCCCAGTGCCCTCTACATCATGTGACCTTTGCACCTACAGAGTTTGAAGTTACTACGTCAAAAGGTTTAGGAGGAGATGCATTTACAAGACTAGAGCGCGCAGTCGATGGGGCGCCATCGCAAATCCCCACGCTAAAGTTTTTGACTCCCTAGCATCCCGCAGTCCCACCCCGGGGCATGACCTTTGCAACAGAATGAAAATTCTGTTCAATATGTTTTCTATCTTTTATTTGTGAGAACACACACAAAGTTTGGTATAAAAATCTTTGAAATTGACATGTTAATGATAATTGACCTTTTTATCTCGCCCCAAGGTCACCAGTTTGACCCTAGGATGAAAATGTTATGTGCATTTTGTTCTGCTCGTCATCCCCGTCGATTTGATATGCTACATGACCATGTTTGAAAAAAAAAATTGTTTGACCCCCTGGGTACCCCCAGTGCCCCAAAGTCCCACCCCTGGGGCATGACCCAGACGACAGAATAAAAATCCTGTCTGATATGTTTTGTATCTCTCATTTGTGAGAACACACACACAATTTGGTATAAAAATCTTTGAAATTGACATGGTAACCGAAATTAAATGATATTTGACCTTTGACCTCACCTCAAGGTCACCAGTTTGACTCTAGGATGAAAATTTTACTTGCATTTTGTTCTGCTCTTCATCCCCGTCGATTTGATATACCACGTGACCATGTTTGAAAAAAATTTTTTTTGGCCCCCTGGGCACCCCCAGCGCCTCAAAGTCCCACCCCTGGGGCATGACCCAGGGAGCAGAATGAAAATCCCATCTGATATGTTTTGTATCTTTCATTTGTGAGAACACACACAAAGTTTGGTATAAAAATCTTTGAAATTGACTTGTAATTGAAATTAAATATTTGACCTTTTGACCCCTCCCCAGGGCTCTAGGGGGCGGGGCCAAAAAAAGTTTGACCTTGCCCGCCCCATTCATGTCAGTAACTCACACACCAAATTTGGTTGAATTTCGTCCAATGGTTTAGGAGGAGATAGCATAACGGACGGACAGACAGACAGACAGACAGACGGAGGCGATTACAATATCCCCTTCGCTTTTTTAAAAAAGCGTGGGGATAAAAATTCAATATTTGACTTTTGACCTTGACCTTAGGGTCAAGGTCACACAAAATGTTACCCAGTACCCTCTACAACATGTGACCTGTTCAGTTACAAAGTTTGAAGTTGCTATTTCTAATGGTTTAGGAGGAGATACATTTACAAGAAAATACAATATTTGACCTTTGACCTTGACTTTGGGGTTAAGGTCACACAAAATGTTGCCCAGTACCCTCTACATCATGTGAGCTATTCAGCTACAAAGTTTGAAGTTGCTACGTCTAACCGTTTAGGAGGAGATACATTTACAAGAAACGTGACGGACGCACATCCGCACAGACGGACGGACGACGGACCGACTTTGGTACGAATTTAATATACTCTTTTTTTCTAAAGAAAAAAGCGGGTATAACAAGTGGTTTACAACAACATTGCATACATAATGAAAGAATCTTAAAGTTTTTGTGCCAAAAATGCAATTTTAATTAACTTTAATGTCATATATTATAATAACATTATTGAATTTATTAAACCTGTTGTGAATGGTGATAAAATGCTCTGCAAACCTCACATTTTAAAGGAGCACAGTTGCTCGTTGGTAGAGTGCTTGGCTTGAGATGTAGTGATTGCCGGTTTGAGCCTCACCAGAGGTACTGCCATGTATCATTGAGCAAGACACTTTATTCTCTGCTTAGTACTGGTTCAACCCAGAAGACCCATCCCGATATGACTAAAAAATTGTTGACTGGGGTGTAAAGAATCTAAACAATCACTTTTCCATCAATTCATAATCTATAGATTCAACAATGTGGACGCAATCCTCTATTTAACATGTTTTTTTTCTTCAACAAAACTATTTTTCTTATATTATACAATTGATTCCTACAATCAATATTTTATGTAGAAAACAGCAGTGTTTTTCATGTGAAAAAAAGAGACAAATAGAAAGTAAGTCTGTTTCGAAATTCAGCCTAAAATAAGCTCTTTAAGTGCAGAATTTCTAAATGAAATCTTCTAGTTGATATTCCAGACTAATAAGTCCTAGTTATCAAATAATTTGCTTGAGATAGCAAGCAAATAGTCCCAAATCAGACTGCTCCTCTAGGAGCAGTCTGATTTGGGACTATTTTGATAGCACATGTGTTTCCTGTCTGGGTATCTGTGATTCGGCTCTGGCACTTAGAGTTGAACAGAATTGATTATACCAAATTTGATCAATAATCTTGTACAGTATTGTATAGACCAGTTTCTTTCATGCATTTTTAATGAGAAGCTTTGATGTTACACTATAAAAGAAAATGTCTATGTTAACTCTCTCCTTTCTTGCAGCGATATTTGTCGTCTAAACAGTTTGGACCAAGTTCAGACCGGCAGCATGTTAATCCTGATCTGTATTCAAAAACGTTTGACACTCTAATAGCGTTCCTGAATGAATTATTTGAGAAAAGGTTGATTTTGAAAAAAAGTTGATTTTAAAAAAAGTCAGCAGACGATAACAAAGAAATAGAAAAATAACCAAGCATGCATAGGGTTAAAATATTGCCTAAATAAGAAGGGAGACAACTCATTTATGTTTTATGAAAAAATAATTAGCCTTTGTAGCTGTTTATCAACATATCAAAGATGAATGCAAGATTAAGATCCCTGGAGCTTATTTTTTATCAGCCCTCTATGTGATATTTTTTATACCTTTTAACAAAAAAACTTGAGTAACTTTAGCGAAGTTAAAAGGTTTACAAACAAAAAAAAAGTCCCTAAACTGAAGAAATAATCAATTTAAATCATGGCTTCTGTAGTTTATCTAAATATTCACACACCTTAACCCTAAAATACTCTATAGTAACGCCTTTAGAAGCCTTTGAAATACAACGTATTTAAAAATATTATGGAAAATGGAGCATTTGCTCTTTTGGAGCAAATGCTCCATTTTCCCTTATATTTTCAAAAGTACTTAAATTTTTCTTGATTTTTTCTTCAATGTTATCTAAAATTAAAATATGATGTCTTGATCTAAAAATAGCCTACAAAGTAAATATAATGGAAAACTGTTAATGGTTACTTGGGCAATAAGTGAATACCCAGATGAAATGGCTCTGCTTTTTGTTGGTCCTGATCTGGGTCCAAACTGTTTGCAAAGGTAATCAGCAGACAACACTAGTATGCAGAGTTAATGGAAGTCTAAATTATGAAAAATTACCCAGAATGCAAAGAGTCTGATGTGTGATAGTTACCATTTTCTCAAGGGCCGGCATCAATTAACTGCATTCGCAAAGTGTCATAATGCATCACATCATGCATTTTCAAATGTTAAGAATCAATTACCTAGGTAAACGTTTGCAATAAATAAGCTGTCATGTGGTAACATAAGGGAGCGCAGTGGCTCAGTGGTAGAGGGCTTGACTCGAGACTGAGATGCCTCGGGTTTGAGCCTAAAAGGTGTCACTACGTTGTGGTCATTGAGCAAGACACATTTATCCTAGCTTAGTACTGGTTCAACCCAGGAAGACCCAGCCCTGTTTAACTGAAAGATTGTTGATGGGACATAACGAATCAAATCAAACAAAAACAAAAAATGTGGTAGCATAATGACTAGTGCACAACATCCCATATAAGAAATGATAAAAGGGTTGAAGGTTTTCATTTAAAAGTATTAAACTTTTATTTTTTAACCTTCATGATGTGATTAAGACAGTGGGTGGAGCGAAAATTCCATGAAGCGCTAAATAAAATTTCAATTTTTATATTTATACTTAATATTTCACGCAGGCAGTTTGATAAAAAATCATCTAAGGGAAGACAGCGCCAAGTGTAAATATTGGAGCTTACTGGTGTTTTTCTTACTTAAATCTTTTCCCACCATTGGCGACTTTTGGTCTGCTGAATACCTTTGCAAACAGTTTAGATCCAGATCAGGCCCGACAAAATGTCGGGCCTGATCTGGATCCAAGCTGCTTGACCCTCTGATGCTATTCCTAAAAGAATATTTTGAAAAAAAAAGTACATGTAATGTTAAAAAATGTCTGCAGACATCAAAAAATCATGAAAATTACCCAGCATGCAAAGAGTTAAAGGAAGACTCATGTGTGATTGGTACCATTTTCTTATGGGCCGGCATCATTTAACTGCATTTGCATCTCATGCATAAGAATCAAATAGCGTTATAGGTAAACGTTTGCAACAAAAAAGCTGCTGTGTTGTAACATATTGACTAGTGCACTTACATTCTATAGATACAAGGAATGATTAAAGTGTTCAAGGTTTTAAATTCCATTAATTATATAACATCCATGCCACACACTTTTAAGATTCGTGTTTCAACAGGCACAAACCCATGTATTAACAAGGCAATTAACATGCTGTTTATGCACTTGTTACTGGCCACTAGATTTTAGGACAGCTGCTTATACAAGGGTTAGTAAAAAATAACTGAGCCCTACCTCATAACATTTTAGTTTGGTATTGTAGACAACCAATGTGATTATGTTCTATAATTATAATATGTCATAGATGTTTAAATCTAAAAAATTACCCTAGTGAAGTTTCTTTTATGGTTGCTAGGCAACTGAAGATCGTCAGTCAGATCGATGCGTTCACGATCTCAGCCATCAGGATTTTACAGTATGTCTTTAAAAAGCTTGTATGCTTGATAGTTTTTGTGACAGGCATATTTGCGACTTAGGTGAATAACATATACCATATTGTCTTTTCATTACACTAAGTTTGTTAATGTTTAGGTGAACATTGAGTGTATGCGTTGCCTAGCAACAAAAAACTCCAAAATTCCACAAATTTTCAAATTCATGAGGATTGTGTTGCCATGGAAACAAAATTGTGCATTTAAATCAAGGAACTTAATATGTCTGAGGGTTGGTATGTGTATGCAGTACTGTAATAGCATTGTTATGCTAATGTTTTATTGTTTCTATTAAAATTGTGTAAATATAATTGTGGGTGGTGTAAATTTTAGGACTTCAGGCATATTAAAATTTGATAAATTCTGAAATCAAACTACTACAGTATCTATAATTTGGGCTCAGTTGGTTTCTGTTCTTTGACACGGAATAGGTAAATGTTCAAGGTATCAGACGACAGTGAATAAAGTCTTGCTTTAACATTACTGTTTCCATAGCAACCCTTAGATTTAGATGTATCACAACGTGAACGCACCCCTCTGACAGGGCATATTTTGTTGCCTAGCAACCGTTACAAAAAGCCTACCAACAGAAATAAATTAGGTGATTAAATAGATGACATATAACTTCAATGAAATATCATCAAAATATATGTCCATTTTACTTAATTCAAATGTTATGAGGTAGGGCTCAGTTATTTTTGACTGACCCTCGTACATGGCTTGGCCCTGGAACATGAATATTAATGAAAAGGCCCAACCACCTGTTGACAGTGAACAGGGACAAAATATAGTGCCACTCTGTTTGTAAATTGAGGTGAATATATTGTATCTATGAAGCATTGTTTTTCAAAGCATTTAAGTTAGCCAGCTCCCTCAGGAGATGTTAAAAACCTCTGTCTTTGCCCTTGGTTTTTAATATTACCTTGGGACCTGGAGAAAATATATTTGACCCTTATATTAATATATATTTACGATTGGCCCCCAATGACAGCTGTATAACTCCCAATGGGAGCCACCTAGCAACCCAAAGTTGCTGTTCATTGTAATAGTAACATAATAGAAAGCAGAAAACAACTAGACCTTTTTTGGGACAAGGGAACCATGTATTGAAAATATTCTTGGTGAAAACTCACTATTCATTTGGGTTTAACTATTCATTTGAGTTAAATTTAACTCAACTCACCAATGGTGACTTTTATTGTCTGCTGATAGACGTTGCAAATAGTTTGGATCAAGATCAGGCCTGAGAGAACATTGGGCCTGATTTGGATCCAAACTTTTTGACACTGATGGTATTCTTAGAAGAAGTTTTTGAAAACATTTATTTTGAAAAAAAGTCAGCAGACGACGAAAAGCATGCAAAATTATTCAGAAGGCAAGCAATTAACAAAAGAATTGTGTGCGTTGAGAAAGTAAATATTGGGAAGAAAGGAAAGATAGAAAATTTCAGTCTGATCATTTATAATAGTATTGATTTGGTAGCAACCTGCCTTTCATTGGCATATACTTCTACCACGACCTCTAAGTAATGACCCAATGTTTCATTCAGTTCATTTACCTTTACGCCTCAAAGATTTTTGTGAAAGTATAGTTAACTCTTTGCCTACTGGGTAATCTTTCATACTTTATTGTTGACGGCTGTTTTGTTCAAAATCAACTTTTTCGAAAAATTCTTCCATTAATTCCATCAGAGTGTTAAACAGTTTGGACAGGCTTGACATTTTGTCAAGCCTGATCTGGGTCCAAATTGTTCGCAAAATTTATCAGCAGACGACATTAGTAGGCAAATAGTAACACTGCTTCTCCACTTATGGCAAATTATGTCATCTGCTGAAAACCTTTGCAAGTAGTTTGAATCTAGGCCCAACAAAATATTGGGCTTGATCTGGATCGAAACTGTTGGAACTCTCATGGTATTTATGAAAGAAATTAAAAAACAACCCAAAAACGATTTTGAAATCAATATGCAAACGACAAAAAAGTACCCAGCATGCAAAGATTGTTTCATGACCTTGACCTTTGACTATTGCAGGGCCAGTAGAGCAAGTGTTCTGTGGCTCAAGTATTCCTAAAAGAAATAAAAAAAAAATGATTTTGAAATAAATGTGCAGACGACAAAAAAAGTACCCAGCATGCAAAGATTTTTTTCATGACCTTGACCTTTGACTATTGCAGGGCCAGGAGAGCAAGGTGCTGCAGTTATATTGTCAGCAGAGGAAGAGAATTTGAAGAATGACTTGTACAAAGTGAATGGTTTTAATGCTTTTGCAAGTGACAAAATATCATTACAGAGATCTCTCAAAGATATACGGCATCCAGAGTAAGCTTTTCCTTATTCTTCTGAAATGAATTTCCCACCTTAAACCTTTACTCCACACAAGTTTGAAATGTAAGGTTTTTTTTGAAATATTATGAAAATGGAACATTTGCTCCTAAGGAGCAAATGTTCCATTTTCAATAATATTTTCAAAACTATTGAAATGTAAAAAGTATTATTTGGAAAATATTTGAAAAGGGGTATATGCAATAAGGGGCTATTTTGGCCCCCTATAGTGCCAAAAACTGAAAGTTGCTTTTCACCAATTTCATCTTATTGGTTTGTTAGAAGAATAGCCCAAGTGTAAAATTCTGGCATTTATTTTACTTTTACCGGTTGCTATAGTAGCCAAAATGGCAGACAAAATATGCTTAAAATAGAGAAATTACCATTTTAGGCCAAATTTGAGGCTTTTGGAGACCGATTTTTTAAGAATTAGGCATCAGCACAAGCAAATACCAAAAAAAACCTTTTAATATACTGTGTGCCGTGATAATTCTCATCATCTGTTAAAATATTATTTTGGTTTTTGCTTGTGCTTTATATTAATTCCTCTGTTACATGTCTCAAATTTGCTCCAAAATGGTCATTTTCCTATTTTCAGCCTATTTGGGCGGCCATTTTTGTTACCATAGCAACAGTAAAAGTCGAATCAATTCCTTGGCTATTGTTCTGATAAACTAATAAGAAACTTGTGATGAGCAACTTTTATTTTTTGACCATATTGGGAGGCCAAAATAGCCTCTTAATGCACGTACCCCTTTACCGCCTTAACTTAGCTTTCTCCATCCTCATTTCTCTTTTCTTTACCCTAATCCTGCCAATATATTTTGTATGAAAAATTGAGTTTGCCTTTTATGTTAGGTGCATGTGTTCAAATGCACTTCAGACTACAGTAAAACCTGTGTAAAACAGCCACTCTCAATAAGACCAAAACTTGGATTTCAAGACCAATTATCGCTTAATGCAGGTCAAAAGTATTGCAGAATGCTCAAAGGGAGGGGAGCATTCTGCAATACTTTCAACCTTCATTAAGCTACAATTTGTTATTAAGATCTTTGTTTTGTCTATTTTTGAGTGGCCGTTGTACACAGGGTTTATGGGAGCACAGTGGCTCAGTGGTAGAGTGCTTGACTCGAGACAGAAGGGCTGCGGGTTCGAGCCTCACCGGCGTCATTGTGCTGTGGTCCTTGAGCAAGACACATTTATCCTAGCTTAGTACTGGTTCAACCCAGGAAGACCCGTCCCTGTTTAACTGAAAGATTGTTGATGGGACATAAAGAATCAAATTAAACAAAAACAAACAGAACACAGGGTTGATCTGGGTTCAAAGACTTCCAAAGAGTATAAGCAGCTAAGTGAGCATATGGGCCTCATAGCAAGAAAACCTGTCTTTGGGGCTTCCGACCAGGTAAAACTCAAATCAGCCTGCTCAGCTACAGAGACTAACTAGAAAATCAAAATTTTGCTTGTGGCAAGTTTATATATGATATTGAAATGTACAAGCCCCTAGACGTTCTTGAGTTTCTCATTGAACCTTTATGGTGAAACCAGGATTTAGCTAAACCAGCTAATCTTGAGTGCATGCAGTCTGTTGCAAACGACTGGCAGGTCTAAATATTGTAAATAACGATCTTGGTGCAGCGCCCTAGATAAGCTTTTGGACCAATTGGGTACTTACGCAACCTGGTTATCCTCAATTGCGTACTTGCAAAACAATTGCGTATTTTCATATTTTGTTACGCCACGTTTTTTTTCTGTGATTACACCTTTTCTTTTTGCAAGAAGCCATCGGGAATGTGCTTGCATATTTATTCACTCCCATCGTCTGCCTTTCTAAAGTATCGTACTCGCGGATTTTATTGTTCCTGAAGCAAAATTGACATTCGAGCGTGATTACTTTTCATCACTTTCACTTTGTTTTTCCGCGAAATACTTGACTGGGCACCGATATTTTCATAAAAGTGGAGTATATTGCGCGCTCGCCAGTAAAAATAAAATCAATACCCGACTGGCATTTGTTTATTAGCGGAATGGAAGCGAAATGGACCAAATGGTACGCAATGACATCGCATGTAATTGCATACCGATCGTTATAATTGCTTTTTGGTACGCACACATTTCATTTCAATTGCTTTTTTGATGATTTTAATTGCGTATTTTTTTCATGCTTATCTCAACTGAGCACAAAATGTCAACTGCTCATCAAAACTAAAATACGGACAAATGAAGAAGTTTCTTACTTTACATGTAAGTCTCTCAGATATTGTATTTTTCATGCTTATAAATGTTAAAATGCCAACAGCTGAGTTGAGCATGAAAAAAGTTTTATAACCTCGGGGCCAGGCTTAATGTTTTAGAATATTGATTATGATATAATTGAATAGAGGAAAACATGGATATTGGTATAAATGATTCATATACCTTTTTTTCAAAGATATCAATAATTACAATGATTAGTCCAAATCCTGATGGCGAAATCGTAAACTTTTTAATTTACAATGACAATGACATTTTAAATTCTTCAATTTCAGAAAATGAAACGCTAAACATGTATCAGTAACTTAAAAATCAATATTTAAATTTCCAAACCAATCTCCAATGAATCTTAAGATTTTCTGAACCGTTCAAAACCTAATGAACAACCTAAGCTCACTTGCTTAGGCCAAATAGAAAAATTAAGTGTGTTTCGGGTAACAGGTCTGAAAATTTTAGGTAGGGTAGGCACACATAATTTTTTTTTATTTATTTTATTTTCGACAGAAATGCCTTTCAAATGCTTAAAATTATACTTTTTTCCAGAAAACTTGAAAAAAAAACCCTGGGTTTCAACCCAGTAAATATAGGTAGGGTTGGGTTACCCTAAACACAGATATTTTCTTTATTTGGCCTATATATCCAATAGTACGCTTCATACAGTAAATTCTTTCAATGTTGCTGTAATTGAAGGTGAGCCTTCGCATGTGCAAAACAAGCCATGTGTTTGCTTCATTGACTGTCCCAGTTCATTTTGGCTGTTTTACTGTTCCATTTTGCAAACCAGCATTGCATATTTAATTGTTACAGGTATCCTTAAGTATAATTGAATATTGAATTGAGTTTTATTATAAAATGTAAATTTATCATATGACGTTACTGTTATTCAGTGGATAACGTCATTTCTTAATAATGTTATGAACACAAGTTGTATGACACTTTTGGCGGGAACAAGGACAAGGCGACATCTGTAACAACAATGAAAATTTTCTTTGAAATATACAAACTTTGAAAGCGATAAAATTGCATTCAAAAGGTCATTTGATAATCATATTCTTACAATCGTGATCATTTCATAAAAAATTTATTAAACTCGCCAAAGGCTGGTATAATAAATTCCATATGAAATGATCAGGAGTGTTAGTTTGATTTGATTCTTTACGTCCCATCAACAATCTTTCAGTTAAAAAGAGACGGGTCTTCCTGGGTTGAACCAGTACTAAGCTGGGATAAATGTGTCTTGCTTAAAGACCACAACGCAGTTACGCCGGTGTGGCTGGAACCCGCGGCCCCTTGGTCTTGTGTCAAGCACTCTACCACTGAGCCACTGCGCTCCCTGATCAGGAGTGTAGGACCCTCTATATAAGAGATATGTTTCCAATTTTTGATGTTCATGAAAGGATGAATGCCAGTAGTTCCCTCATTTTGAACGGCATTCATCCTTACAGGAACATCAGAAAAAAGAAATTCATTTATTAAATAGAGCATGCACTAATGATGGTAATATAAATGAATACAGTAAAATCTGTCTTAAGCAGTCACTCATAAATGGACAAAACAAAGGTCTTAAAAACAGATGTTAGCTTGATGCAGGTCAAAAGTATTGCAGAATGCTCCCTTTGGAGCATTTTGCAATACTTTTGACCTGCAGTAAGTGATAATCGGTCTTGAAAAACAAATTTTGGTCTTCTTTTGAGTGGCTACTTAAGACAGGTTTTGTTGTACAGTATATTAAAGCAACTGCACATGAAATGATGCCATACATATCACTTTCAACTTCATTTTCGACTTGGGAGTATTGCACCTAATAGTCATGGAAGGCTCTTTTTTTTGAATGTAGATATTATGTTACATGAACATATGATGTTTTCTGCAATTGTTCAGAATGCTGATAACTAATTAATATTATTTAAAAATCCCCAGGTCTTTTGTTTCATTCAGCAGCCAGAAATCAATGAGACACAACCATGATAAGAGGGCTATCTAGTATACACCCTAAGGAATAGCCTCAAAATCCAGGCTCATATCCGAGCCTCCTTCAGCTTAATTGAATAATTGGTCAGGCAGTATATTATCACAGTAGGAACTGACCACCAACAGTTGTAAACCTAGCTATCTAACAGCGCAAAGGTGTTTTAGAAAGATACGAAACAGATTCTGTTTATTAGCTAACATTCTTTTATTATCTGTACAGTTCTTCTGAAGAATGATTGGAACATTTTATATGAAATCTTTTTTTACAAGCATAAATTTTTTCATGCTGGGTATTTTGTCATGCTTTTGTTATCATTAGCTGACTTTTTCATTAATATTTTGCTTTTCGAAGAACTCTTTCAAGAACAATATCAGAGTGTCAAACTGTTCGGATCCAGATCAGGATGGACATTCTTTCAGTCCTTATCTGGGTCCAAACTGTTTGCATAGGTTATCAGCAGATGACAAAAGTCGCTGCGAGCAATGAAAAAAGAAATACAACAAAAGTTTTCATATGCATATATGACGTTATACAAGGCTATACTTTAATATTTCTTCATTCATTTATTTTTTGCCAAGAAATGGAATGAAGGTACTCATTAGAGCCTCATTTTGGCAGTTTTAGCGAGTACTAAAATGAGCCACGCCATACGAAAATGTGTCTTCAGGATTTCCGACCCCAGCCTCCTCAGCTACAAAAACAAGCTACGGATTTAGTAATAGTGGGTATCCTGCTGTCTAGGCAGCGAACAAGAAAGGTGCTGATCAGACTGCGCGGATGTGCAGGCTGATCTTAGATTCTACGCCTTTATTGTTCGCATATGACATTAAGCAGGTTTTCGCATGGCTTGGCTCAAATGTAAAAGTCATTTCAGTTGTAAAATTCGCAACGCATAGATTTGAGTGCTGCAGTGAAAACCATGACACCTGAACGTAAACAGTGAATATCTTAATCAGGAGCTTTCTGATCGGGGTCTACACTTTATGCTTAGACCTGTCTGTCCAAAACTCAAAATTGTTTTGCATTATTCTAAATGATATCATTATAAATGGTCATTAGTATTGTGACAAATCTAACGAAAGGTGCACCCAGTCAGAGGGGCCTGTACACCCGCTCATTCTTGCCATAAAATTGGCTGTATGTATGTTCATTTTCTGTCCAGTGAGCACACAGCCAAGACTCTGTTAAGATTGGTTGGATACCCATCCAAATTTGATTCATCGTTGGGCGCACTTACGGTATTGGCTTAACCAATAGCCCGGCAGTCTCGACTTTTGTCGTCTACTCTTCTCATCTGCTTATGTTCTTAGACAGACAGGAAAACAGTATGAACTCCATATACAAACAGTATAGACTCAAATAAGAGTGGGATCATTCTGATGGGAGTCTATAATGTTTGCTTCCATGAAAAAGTAAACTGGGTCCGAGCTTGAGTATATGAAGCAGTCATAAAAGCAGACAACATTTTCGGACAAACTAGTGGTGGGATTAGGGTAAAAATGTATGTATCTAGAATAAATAATGCACCACAATCAACAACAGAACAATTAGAATAACAATAAATTTGAAAACTTGATTGTTTTCATCTGTACGTATTCATAAATACTGACGGACTTTAAAAACGCAACACATGGTTGACAGCTTTAATCTATGTCTCGAAAAAAAAGACGACATAACAATAATTTTGATTGTACGCTAAAGAGCATTCATTTGTAAGTAAAACATGGAAAACTTGTCCAACTATGAACCTAATGCATGAAAATGTAAGCTTTTTAGATAGGGGTCAACTGTTTCATGTGACCAAATGTTATGGTGAAAATTTCCCTACTTCTTTAAATCAAGAAACACGAGAAGCATCAAATTTGTATCACCACTTCGTTAGTCATCGAGGAATCACTCTCATATTGATTGGCAGGTCTGCGATACAGCTTATTTGACAATATGACGTTTATCTGGGTGTACCCTTTCGTTCAATAGCTTAAAATCGACTCTACTTAAGAAATGTTTAATTGGCTAAATTCATACGGAGCAAATAACGTCGTCCAATTTAGTTGTACAATTAAAACTAAAGTGTATGCTGAAGAAGCTAACTTAGGATGACATCATCGAAGCAAAGGAATTTTACATATACATCCGTATTTTAAAAGGGAAGTTAGTGTTGCGTTTTTAAAGTCCTTCAGTATACTCTTTTATGGACACTCTAACTTGGTCACGTATCACTTCATTTCTTTGTTTTGATATTTTATGTTTCAGTCAGCAATTTTTAATTTATGTCGGTTCACGAAGCAGCGCATAAAGTAAACCATTTTCCAGTCCTGTCAGACTGTATGTACTGTTTTCCTGCGTTGAACCAGTGTTAAGCAGGGGATAAAGTGTCTTTCTCTAGGACACAACACAGTAACTCCACCGGTTGCGAGATTCGAACAACGAATCCTTCAATTCCAAGTCTAACACTCTACAAACTAAGTCACTAATTTCTTTATAAAGTCGAAAAGTGCAAAGCAAAGGGTGGCAGCCATTTTAGAAATCTTGGTTATTGTTCGTCAGACACTTGCGCTCAATTGATGACATGTATATCACAGACAGAAGATTTTGACACATTGTACAGCGAAAAAAAATCCATGTATCAGATGAAAAAAAATCAAACATACGTTACGTAAACATGCCTATTCATGCAATTAATGCTATTTTGTGACTGTAGAACTGACAATTTTCAGTCATAAAATTAAGATATGTGTCTTCTTCGGCCCCACCCCCCAACCCCACAAAGAAAGAAAGGAAGTCTTCTATTCTTTTTTTATTTGCTGGGGGGGGGGTCGCAAAACATAAATTGACGGTACTTCACAGAACCACCGTACTGATGCCTTTCTAAGGAGCATACGCAATCTACAAACAAGAGCAAAATGAAGAAAATTATGAAAATATAATTGAATATTTAAAGATAAACTACTTTTTTTCTTTATTTTTAAAAACCAGTGACGTATTTTATATAGGTCACGGTTCAAACCCACCAGAGAAAAATATAGATTTAAAATGGCGAATAAATGATTTTGTTTTGTTTGATTTGATTCTTTAAGTCCCAGTCAACAATTTTTCAGTTTCATCGGGACAGGTCTTCCTGGGTTGAACCAGTACTAAGCAAGGATAAATGTGTCTTGCGCAAGGACACAATGCAGTGACGATGGTGAGGCTCGAACCTGCGGCCCTTATGTCTCCAGTCAAGCACTCTACCACTGAGCCACTGCTCTCATATTTGAAACGAGATGTTTTCAAAAACAGAACGTGTATATATTGTTACACCCAGGAAGCAACAGCAGCATGTGTTATGGTCTATGAAACCATATCAGCATATCAATTAACAAGTTATTGGAAATCCACAGTAGGCCACTGTCTAAGTGGTCTTTGATTATCTTTTATGAACTCATCTTTTGTGGCAATCTCACCTATAGATGGAGGCTATTCCTTAGAGTGTATAATCTACATTGCTTTGGTTTTTATTTTTTTGAGAAAATATATGTTGTGGGTACTCATTGGAATCATCTCACTGAGACACATCTAATGAGCACCACAACACATGCTGCTTTTATAGAGAATACAATAAATATAACCATTTTTGGGGCTGAAAAATTGCTCTTTCCTAGGGCTTTGATACAATGCATAGGTCCAGATAAAAAATCAGTGTTAAATTTTCAATATTTACTTATCCACTCTTTAAAACATTTGTTTTGGTGCACAAAAGAATCATCTCCTGGAGACGGTTCTTTTGAGTACCTACAACATATGTTTCGGTTGAGTAATAAGAAAATTAATTTTTGATTAATACAACCATGCAACCACCAAGTTAGCATTTCATTCCAATGAAACATCTAAAGATAAACTGTCAAAAGCATAAAATAGGCAATCTAGTATTGTCATCCAGGTTCAAGACAAACTATAAAAACTTGTTCGTTTCTACATGCCCATTTCAGTGAAGCAATGAAAGTAGTTGAGAATTTGTTAAGAAAAGCTTATGGTGAAATACTTAATTATTGTATTTCTCAAGCACACAATATAGCAGCTGTCACCTATTTTAACAAAAGGGGATAATAATGAAATAAGTTCTGGTTAGTGTCTAGTAACTGAAATAAAGATTGAAATTTTATCTTTTGATTGATCTGATTGTCTTTTCCTATTATGCCACAGACGAGTTTTTTCAGCTGGAAAGAGATTTTTTTGCTTTTTTTTCTCCATGAAAATACATGTAATTGATATTACCCTGGGATAGAATTTTTTTCTCGCACACCAGATCTGGTTTTCCTTTGTTTTTACTCATGTGAGATAATTCCATTCTATTTCACATACCCATACCAGCCCATGGGAAAGATAAAAAAAATGATCACCGTTTGTCATCACTCGGCAAGCCTCATGATGGCAGCCAATCGGTGATCCTCGGGATGGAATTTCTATCCCACCCTCACACTCATGATAGATTCTTATTATCTTACTCATGTATTCTTACCTAGGCTGTCACATTATGTAGCATCTCAGCATATTAAGGAAGTTCTGGGAGCTTTATTTGTAGCAAGAAAAATAATCCATTATTTGTTTGATGCTTGGATAGAAATATCTGTCCCTCAGTATGACCATTTGGCATCATTCGGCAAGCTTTGTGATGGCAAAAGTAATCATCAGGATTGATTTTTTGTTCCACCCTCGCACTCTTGATAGACTCTTATATTTTTAAAGTAGATCCAGATAGGACATGCTGTCTCATCAGCATCTATACTGAAATTAACAATGGAAATAGAAATTAGTGAAGCCATGGTACATCCACTGGCCTGTAGATAAGAGTTTATAAACATTAACTTTCTTATTTCTCAACTAAAACATGTGATGTGGGTACTCAAAAGAACAAAGCCATTTCTTTTGTTTGTTTGTTTGATTTGATTCTGTATGTCCTAGTCAAAAATCTTTCACTTATGTCGGGACGGGTCTTCCTGGGTTGAACCAGTACTGAGCAAGGATTAATGTGTCTTGCTGAAGGACACAATGGAGTGACGCCATTGATGCTCAAACCCGCAACCCCTTGACCTTGATACAAGCACTCTACCTCTGAGCTATACTGTGCTCCCTATACAGTCTTTTGGGTGCTCATTGAGACGGTTCTTTTGAGTACCCACAACATATGTTTTGGTTGAGAATTAAGAAATAATTTTCTGTTACGCACCCTTATCTGGGGGCCTGACTATTCATGTTCCCCTCACCTTTCTTTCTATTGATAACTTTTAGTCCATGGGCCCGGAGGGGTCACCATGCACCCCCCTAAGGGCTCTCCGGGAGTGGTGTTATATTGTTCCCTGGACCCCCCTGATTAAGAATCAAGATGTTAACAATCGATATTTTGGGTCCCACCTGCCATTTTGGAAGGTTTTCAAAATGGCCGCCGCGAAAAATGGCAAAATACCTATATAAGTTAATATCAGCCCCATATCATCTTTTAGACTAGTTTTTTTTTTTAGCAGAGCAACTATATTTAAGATTCTCAACTCCATTTCTGATATTAAAAAACTAAATTTAAGATCTTAAAATGCTATATCCAAGATGGCCACCACTTTGAAATTCAATTTTTGCATATTTTTATTAATATTTTTTTTTCTGTAATCTTTGAAAGGTTAATTTCCCATACCAGTGAAAGAGAAGACACATCCAGATTAGTCAAGTAATCTTTGGTGTTCAATTTAAATATTATTCATGTAGTATGGCGTCCAAAATGGCTGCCATAAATGAAAAAAGGAGCCCCCCCCTCTTACTCAGCATTTGCTTTATATAAGTTGGCGGATTTATTTGACAATTATTATATGATTGTGTATATTTTTCAGGTATGTTTCCAGTCTGTAAATAGTTGTGATAAACATGAGCAAACCAAAGAAGAGTAAGTCAGAGGCAGATTCTGGTGAAGGTAGTAGTTAAAGTACTAATACTGGTGGTGGTATAATAGAAACATGTATCATACATTTTCCTGATGTTAATGCATCAAATACAATTGTTTCACTATCCAACATTGAAAATCCTAGTGAACGTCTTGAAAAGCTGAATGACATATGCAGACGCAGACTCTAAGAACCACAAGGTTCTGTTCAAAGGATGACAGATATCTGTTCCCAAGTACCTTCTACATATTCTAAAGAGCAGTTGTATGGGTATCACAGGCAGTGCTGTCAGCGTTTCACAGGAAATTTACATCGCCTTCAAGCATCTGCTTTCCTTGAGGCAGAACCTTCTACATCACGACCGAAGCGCAGATCATCTACTGAGAAATACATTTTCCCCCCAGTGTATTTTTGTGGCAAAGATAGCAAGCGTAAGATTAGGAAAGGTAGCATATGGACTACAGAACAAATTCGAATGTGGTGGAGGAGCCACAATACTTGAAATAGCTGAAAACAGTAGTGACTATTATTTGCTCAGAAAAATTAAAGGTTATGATTTATTTGCTTGTGAGGCTCAGTATCATAGATCATGTCATAAAGAATACATTCGTAAACCAACTAATCTTAGTATGGAGTTTGATTTGAAGTCACAGCAATCAGACATGGAAGCCGCTCACAAAGATGCATTCACAGAAGTATGTGCGATAGTTGATAATAAGTTCATCAAAGAAGGTGTTATAATCAAGCACTCAGACCTGCGTGATATATATGTTGCAAGACTTGAGAAAACTCCATTTGCCAATCCTAAATATAGGTCAGACAGTTTAAAAGCAAAATTAGTAAAATGTTACAATGAGCATCTATCATTTGTGCAGCTTGGTAGGCAGGGTAGGTATCAATCATCATTGGTGCACAGATCATCTGCAGACATTGGCTCCCTAATTCGAATGACATATGAACTTAGCTCTACAGACAGGCTCAGTAAAATGGCACTTCAATTGTATGATAGCATCACTGAAAAATTCAAAACAACAGAAGCCTATCGGTGGCCACCTACTGCTAGAGATCTGGAGGACCAAGATGACATACTTCCACCTGATCTTAAAAAATTTCTGACTACACTCATAACTGGTCATGAATCTGATTCAAACACTGCAAAAGTAAACCGCCTTGTCTTATCCTTGGGTCAAGACGTATGTAGGTCTGTTACAAATGGTCTCTGGAAGCTACCAAAGCATATAATGCTATGCATGACATTGCGGCATATGTTCAGAAGTGCGGAACTCATAACATTAATCAGTCGCCTGGGTCATTCAGAAAATTATTCATATTCTCTGGAGCTTTAAACTGCGCTTGCAACAATGGTACAGCAATCGTCAAACATGCTAACATCACAGATAATCAGAAACCCTGCTGGTAATTCACTGTTCCATTCTGACTTCAACAACTTTGATAAGTTCACAGCCACTGGGTCAGCCCACACATCCCATGGAATAATGCTTCAAGAGGTTGAACCAACAACCTACTTATCCAATATTGATTATACTAGACACCAGCAAATAATGCAGATATGGTAAACCAAGTCTGTGCTCCATGAAGCTTTATTACCTGTTGGGCAAGTCCAAATGGTAACAGCATGTAAAGGAGTCTTCTGCTGGGTTACATAACACTCAGACATATCCTGTGAATCAAACACAACATCTAATGATCTCTGTTTAGTTCGCTCAATGGTTGGGATGTCTAGTTGATTAGCTTCTTTGTCATTTTGATCAACCTCTTGAAGCATTATTCCATGGGATGTGTGGACTGACCCAGTGGCTGTGAACTTATCAAAGTTGTCGAAGTCAGAATGGAACAGTGAATTACCAGCAGGGTTTCTGATTATCTGTGATGTTAGCATGTTTGACGATTGCTGTACCATTGTTGCAAGCGCAGTTTCAAGCTCCAGAGAATATGAATAATTTTCTGAATGACCCAGGCGACTGATTATTGTTATGAGTTCCGCACTTCTGAACATATGCCACAATGTCATGCATAGCAATATATGCTTTGGTAGCTTCCAGAGACCATTTGTAACAGACCTACATACGTCTTGACCAAAGGATAAGACAAGGCGGTTTACTTTTGCAGTGTTTGAATCAGATTCATGACCAGTTATGAGTATAGTCAGAAATTTCTTAAGATCAGGGGGAAGTATGTCATTTTGGTCCTCCAGATCTCTAGCAGTAGGTGGCCACCGATAGGCTTCTGTTGTTTTGAATTTTTCAGTGATGCTATCATACAATTGAAGTGCCATTTTACTGAGCCTGTCTGTAGAGCTAAGTTCATATGTCATTCGAATTAGGGAGCCAATGTCTGCAGATGATCTGTGCACCAATGATGATTGATACCTTCCCTGCCTACCAAGCTGCACAAATGATAGATGCTCATTGTAACATTTTACTAATTTTGCTTTTAAACTGTCTGACCTATATTTAGGATTAGCAAATGGAGCTTTTTCAAGTCTTGCAACATATATTTCACGCAGGTCTCAGAGCTTGATTATACCACCTTCTTT
Source organism: Loripinus fragilis (assembly GCA_964019695.1). Classification (NCBI taxonomy): domain Eukaryota; kingdom Metazoa; phylum Mollusca; class Bivalvia; order Lucinida; family Lucinidae; genus Loripinus; species Loripinus fragilis. The sequence continues at coordinate 88,535,652 of OZ026521.1, read as the reverse complement.
GATGAACTTATTATCAACTATCGCACATACTTCTGTGAATGCATCTTTGTGAGCGGCTTCCATGTCTGATTGCTGTGACTTCAAATCAAACCCCATACTAAGATTAGTTGGTTTACGAATGTATTCTTTATGACATGATCTATGATACTGAGCCTCACAAGCAAATAAATCATAACCTTTAATTTTTCTGAGCAAATAATAGTCACTACTGTTTTCAGCTATTTCAAGTATTGTGGCTCCTCCACCACATTCGAATTTGGAAAGTGATTCTGTAGTCCATATGCTACCTTTCCTAATCTTATGCTTGCTATCTTTGCCACAAAAATACATTCTGGGGGGAAAATGTATTTCTCAGTAGATGATCTGCGCTTCGGTCGTGATGTAGAAGGTTCTGCCTCAAGGAAAGCAGATGCTTGAAGGCGATGTAAATTTCCTGTGAAACGCTGACAGCACTGCCTGTGATACCCATACAACTGCTCTTTAGAATATGTAGAAGGTACTTGGGAACAGATATCTGTCATCCTTTGAACAGAACCTTGTGGTTCTTAGAGTCTGCGTCTGCATATGTCATTCAGCTTTTCAAGACGTTCACTAGGATTTTCAATGTTGGATAGTGAAACAATTGTATTTGATGCATTAACATCAGGAAAATGTATGATACATGTTTCTATTATACCACCACCAGTATTAGTACTTTAACTACTACCTTCACCAGAATCTGCCTCTGACTTACTCTTCTTTGGTTTGCTCATGTTTATCACAACTATTTACAGACTGGAAACATACCTGAAAAATATACACAATCATATAATAATTGTCAAATAAATCCGCCAACTTATATAAAGCAAATGCTGAGTAAGAGGGGGGGGGCTCCTTTTTTCATTTATGGCAGCCATTTTGGACGCCATACAACGTGAATAATATTTAAATTGAACACCAAAGAACACTTGGCTAATCTGGATGTGTCTTCTCTATCACTGGTATTGGAAATTAACCTTTCAAAGATTACAGAAAAAAAAATATTAATGAAAATATGCAAAAATTGAATTTCAAAGTGGCGGCCATCTTGGAAATAGCATTTTAAGATCTTAAATTTAGTTTTTAATATCAAAAATGGAGTTGAGAATCTTAAATATAGTTGTTCTGCTAAAAAAACTAGTCTAAAAGATGATATGGGGCTGATATTAACTTATATAGGTATTTTGCCATTTTTCGCGGCGGCCATTTTGAAAACCTTCCAAAATGGCAGGTGGGACCCAAAATATCGATTGTTAACATCTTGATTCTTAATCAGGGGGGTCCAGGGATCAATATAACACCACTCCCTGAGAGCCCTTAGGGGGGTGCATGGTGACCCCTCCGGGCCCATGGACTATTTAACATTACTACAGTAAAAGTTCTAACATTTCGAACACTAGTATCCTGCCAAAAATGCCTAGACAAACAGTGCAGATCCAGATCAGACTGCTTCTGAAGAAGCAGTCTGATCAGGTTCTTCCCTGTCAGCTATTCTGACAATCATTTTGTGAATTTCAGCCCTGAAAAACCAAGATTTTATTTGAGAACTGAGAGAGACAAGTGTTCAAAATTTGAGAACTGAAAGAAACAAGTGTTCGAAATTTGAGAACTGAAAGACACAAGTGTTCGAAATTTGAGAACTGAAAGACAAGTGTTCAAAATTTGAGAACTGAAAGACAGGTGTTCAAAATTTGAGAACTGAAAGAGACAAGTGTTCAAAGTTTTAGAACATTTACCATAATACCCCTTCTCTGTTTTTCAGTTGTAAAGCAAAGAAATACTGGAACAAGTTGCCCAACTGTAGTATAGTACCTAACATTTGTATAGTACCTAACTGTAGTAAAGTACCTAACTGTACAGTACCTAACTATACACTTCTAATTCCCCTTCTCTTTATTTCAGTTGTAAAGCGAAGAAATACTGGAACAAGTTGCCTAACTGTAGTATAGTAGTTCCCTTCCACAATGAACATTGGACCACCTTATTACGACTAACCTATAGTGTTATTAACAGAGCCCCTAAACATTTACTACATGAAGTTATTCTTGTTGATGATTTCAGCACCAAAAGTAAGTTTTTACTATATACATTGCAGCCCCTTTAAAATACCCTGTGTACAGTTTGGTCCTTTTAGATTGCACCACATTTATAACACCGCTTTGGACAAAATACTGTGATGTTTCACTATTGAATTTTATGAAGCAATTATAGGAAAATGACCATGACTTTGTAAAATTGTTTCATTTAAGAAATAGATCAGCTCTAGCAGTGAATTATTGAGTAAGAGGTTAGTTGTAAAGAAGATAAAGCATGAACATGCAGTGCGAGTGATTTATCTTCGTACAACTGACCGACAAACAGTGAATTATTATTCAACAATTCACACAATAAAGCTGATCTATTTCGATTTTAACACACAATAAATGACAAAAACACATTTGAAGTATTCAGCTTCTTCCAACTTTCCGCCATTGCACTGAAGACATCCTACTAATAGTTGGACTATTTTGCATATGTTTACATGAACATGTAACGTCTTTCAAGCGTAAAAACGACGTTACATTGCTAAAATCACGACTGATCATAGTGATGTCATTCTGCAGAAACAATTGACATCAGCTAGTGCGCGCTTTCCACACACTTTCAAAACTGTGACTATATCGTTTGATATAACGCATTTTTTTAACATGGGCTCTATAGGCGAGGTGTGTTAGAATATAACATAATGCTCATAAATAATAACATGGTCCATTTCTATGGTCTCCAAACATAGCATCATAAAGGATCTGCACTGTATTTAATTTTTGCTAATGATAAATCACAACACATTTCACTTTCCTTCCCTGTTCCTTCACATGTTTATTATTTATTTCGTATTTGATTTGACAGTATATTCAAGGTCAGGGTTCGCACAGGCTTGAAAAGTACTTGAATATACAGGACTGTCTTGAAAAGTCCTTGAAAATTAAATTTGCCTTGAAAAGTACTGGAAAAACACTCAAAGGCCTTGAAAAACCCTTGAATTTTACCATTTACAGGAGTATTCAACACTGTCTAAATCGGTATAAAATTGTGGTGTCTTTATGCTTCACCAAATAAAAGCATCATAATTTTATACTTTCTAAAACTTATTTCTTTAGGAAAGCAGTCTAGCATTTCTGAAGTAGAATTTTAACATGTAAATCAGTATTTTTCATAAGTTTTCAGTCCTTGAAAACAGTAGGAAAGTCCTTTAGAAGTCCTTGAAAAGTCCTTGAATTATACACATACTTGCCTGTACGAGCCTTGTGACAGTATATTCAAGGTGGTTTTTTAGGTTTGGCCAAATTGAGCTTTATTGTATCCTTACTTATATTGAGGTTACTTTATGTCCATTCTAGCTTTGCAATTATCTAATGGGGAAGAGAGACCTGGTTGCTTTGCTTAATTTGTCTTCCTGGTGTTTCGTGATTGTTGTGTGGCTCTTCCTTGGGGTGCCATGGGTTTGTTTGCAGTTTGTGATTGTGGTATTTCCTGATCATACTCACTTAAAGTTTTACAATGCATTGAATGGAATTTCTTGTGTATGAGAGACATTCATATTGATTTAGATTTTGAAAATTAAGAGCGTTTTTTCACAGGGTGAAGTTTACAAAATGGGCAAATGTCAAAGAATGGAAAAATGAAACAGAAAGCACAAATCAGAAAAATAATGTATTGACCAATCAGCTGGGCTCAATGAACACACACTGGAAAAGAATCAATTATTACATCAAAAGATTTGCTAATGTCCTACTAAAATATTTCCAATTTCTTTTTACTTTGACTGTTTGGGTAGTAGTATATGGGCCTTGTCGCAACAAAACCCTATCTTCTGGGTTTCCGAAAAGCCAGACTCAAACCAGTCTCCTCAGCTACAGAGACTAGCTAAAAAATTGAAAATTTGCTTGTAGCAAGTTTAGATTTGATACTTTTCAACAAGCAAATAACAAAGACGCTGATCAGACTGGGCGGATGCTCAGGGTTGTCTGCACCTTTGTTGTTCGCAAAACCTCGAAGACAGGTTTTCTCGTTTTGATGTCCATATATAGAGGATCTTAGATGAGAGCTTATGTATTATTTAATTTATTAAACAAGTTAGGGAAAAGAGATAAAATGCCAGGCTTGTCAAACATTTAAGCGCTTTTTCACAACAAGTTTAATAAATAAAACAATACAGGAACACAAATGTTAGATTATATTAAATTTTATCATAAGACATTAAAATTACTTTTAAATCACATTTTCTCTTTCAGAATTTCTAAAACAGGAGTTAGATGAATATATGGCGAAACATTTTGATAATGTTAAAGTTGTACATGCGGACAGGCGAGAAGGTTTGATACGAACGAGACTTCTTGGAGCCAAACACGCTACTGGAGAAGTTTTACTGTTTCTGGACTCCCATGTAGAGGCCAACATTAACTATCTCCCACCATTATTAGGTTTGTATGGAATTGACTGCATGCTGGGTAATTTTGCATGCTTTTTTGGTTGTCTGCTGATTTTTTTTTCCAAAATCAACTTTTTCAAAAAATTCTTTCAGGAATACTATCAGAGTGTCAACCAGTTTGAATCTGGGTTGTGGATCATTTATTTTATGTTATGTCTGTCTTGTTTTTGTTATGCTTTCGTGCGTGTCTATTTATTGATGCCTTGTGGTCACTTGCTGGGAAAGGGCTGACCTCTTAGCTCTCATTTGTGATGTCTAATTGTCACTTTCTCATTGGTCTCCTGGGTCAGGTATGGTGCTTGATTGTATCGATTCCTGATCTTTGCCTTCTTTCTTACTTTGAAAATGCTTACAATGATTACCAAGACAGTATTTAACTTAACTCTTAAAGTGGTGAAAATGAGGCTTCATATTTCAGTGGAATCATCTGCTCTCAGATGAATCACATGGAATATCAGGCCCAGAAGCTATAAACTTTTTTCATGCTCAATTCAACTGAGCATGAAATTCATCATGCTCATAAATGTTAAAAATGCCAACTATTGTTGGCATTTTAACATTTATAGGCATGATAAATACAACATCTGAAAGTGTGAAAGTAAGATAAGTCTTTAAGCATTTTTGTTTTTATGAGCAGTTGAAATTTTATGCTCAGTTGAGTGGAGCATGAAAAACATTCTATAACCTCAGGGCCAGCCGAAGTTGGTTTCCAAGGGCAACAACAAAATGTGAAAATGTGGGTTCGCCCAGGCTTGAAAAGTACTAAAATATATAGGGCTTTCTTGGAAAGTCTATGAAAAGTAAAAAGAAAGCCTTGGAAAAGTACTGGAACACTACCATAAGGCTTTGAAAAGTCCTTGAAATTTACTATTTTCTGAAGGACTCAACACTGTTAAAGGAGACCTAAAACAATATACAGTAAAACTTGCCTTAGCGACCACTCAAGAAAAATGCCAAAAATTGGTTTTCAAGACTGAGTATTGCTTAATGCAGGTCAAAAGTATTGCAGAATGCTCCAAGAGAGCATTCTGCAATACTTTCGACCTTCATTTAGCTACCATTTGTCTTTAAGACCTTTGCTTTGTCTATTTTTGAGTGGCCGCTTAAGACACATTTTACTGTAGAATTGTTGTGTCTTTATTATACCCACCGCAAACTTTGTTTGTGGTGGGTATACTGTTTTCACGTCCGTCCGTCCGTCCGTCCGTGCATCCGTCCGTCCGTAACGCTTTGTTTCCTTAATATCTTGAAGAGTCATGGCTGGATTTTCATCAAACCTTGCAAACATGTTCATATATGCAAGACAAATACTTTAAACAAAAAAGTAAGGGCTAGGGGCCAATTCTATTAGAATTATTTCCCTTTGTAGTTCTAAATGGCTTTTTGTATAGGGTTTTATGCTTATGCTATTATAGGCCATACACAGGCCGATCAACTCCTACCACAGCTTTTGATGGAACAATTTGATACTTTGCCTATACAATGTTAACACATTGAACATATGCATGAAGGAGTTTGGTTCAGAAAAAATAATTTTTGACAAAATGACAGCTGTGAGAACTTAGACAATTTTTCACTTATATAGCTTTTGTATATGCATGGATAGTGCCTTTATGGGCCGATCAACTCCTACCACAGCTTTTGATGGAGCAATTTGATGCTTTGCCACTACAATGTAGACATATTGAACATATGCATGAAGGAGTTTGATTTGGAAATAATAATTTCTGACAAGATGACAGCTGTTAGAACTTAGAAAATTTTCCCCTAACAAGGCTTTTGTATATGCATTGATGGTGCCTTCATGGGCAGATCAACTCCTACCACAGTTTTTGATGGAGCAATTTGATATGTTGCCTTTACAATATAGACACATTGAACATATGCATGAAGGAGTTTGGTTCGGAAAAATAATTTTTGATAAAATGACATCTATGAGAACTTAGACTTTTTTTTCGGTATAAGCTTTGACATATAGAGCTTTCGGGTGTGAATAATTTTGTGTATTTGATCTTAACAAATGTTCCAGATTGCAAGCTTTAAGATCATTTGCACAGATTCTACTTAAATCTTGTTTCCACAGATTCTACTGAAATCTTTTTTTCTAGGGTCTGCTGGTTTGAACTATCACTTGCCAAAACTAAGTTTTTTCACTGACCCTTACTGTGCGGGGGGTATCTAATAAGCATTGCTTATTGACTTTTTTCATTGGTACAGTATGTATCACTCTTCAATCATACATGTGCAGCTATCCAGTGGGTGGGACTAGAAATAAAAAAAAATAGTCTGGGCCTTCATCTTGTTTCATAGTCTATGTGTGTGACCAGTAAAGGCTCCGGCAAGACTGTGCGAAGGCACAGGCTCATTTGAGCCTTAGCTGATCACTTATGTGATAAATATCAAAATTTTGTATGCTGGCTCATAGCATTTTTAAGGGCACGCAGAAAAGCTGTCATGCATGTCCACCAGAAAATTAGATAACCCATTTTAGATTGACGGACTTGTTCCATAAAGTTTGATGCAATTAACTAAGAATGGTCCATTGTATATAATTGAGTGGTCAGAGGTTATAATTTCCCCAAAAATGTTACATTTCTTTCTCTGAAGATGGATTTGTCTAAGCAAACAGTGCAGACCCTGATGAAATGTCGCAGTATGCGGCATTTCATCTGGGTCTTCACTGTTTGCAAAACTACCCATTTATGGGTTTCCACTCTGCAAAGGGTTTATATGGTTATTAATAACATATAAATTTAACATTGCTATGTCCTTTATTCAAGGGAGCGCAGTGGGTCAGTGGCAGAGTGCTTAATTTGGGAGCAAAGGGCTGGTTCGAGCCTCACCAGCGTCACTGCGTTGTGTCCTTGAGCAAGACACATTAATCCCTGCTTAGTACTGGGTCAACCCAGGAAGACTCGTCACAACATAACTGAAAGATTGTTGACTCGGACGTAAACAATCAAAATCAAACAAAAAAAAAGGTTCAAACCTGACACAAAGCTTAGTTTTCTTCTGATTTATTCCACAATGCATTACAATGCATTTTGGCCTCTGATTTCAGACCCCATAGCAGAAGATTACAGAACTGTTGTCTGTCCATTTATTGATGTGATAGACTTTGAGAACTTTAATTACCGAGCTCAGGACGAGGGAGCCAGAGGAGCCTTTGACTGGGAGTTCTTCTACAAGAGACTGCCATTATTACCTGAAGATTTGAAACATCCAGCTGAACCATTCAAGTAAGTTACTTAAGAAATAAAAGGTTTTATTTATACTTCATATTTCACGCATTCTTTGGCAAATGAAGACAGTAGCTCCAAGGTTCAAGCTGGGTCCCAACTGCCTATATACTGAGTAATTGTGTATTTTTTGCTTTGTCATGAGTCAGTGAACTCTGGGTAATAGTTTTGGATATTGACTGGGACTATACCATGGGTGGTTTCCCGCTTCGCTGCTAATAACACGAAGGCGCTCATAGACTTGCACAACGAAGATACGGGTATGGTTAGTTTACGACAGGAGACTTTATGTAGCTATGGCAGATATGTGGCATGGTTTGGCACCTTACAACACCCATAATTTCGTTGTTTAGGGTCAGACACATAAAGTGTGGGTACTCATTTTCTTAGTTAGAACATGCCCAACATGTTGAGACCATATTTGAGCCGATTAGAAATGTTCTGTTTTTCAACAAAACCACATCATCTACAGCAACTCCATTCAAGGAACGCTGCTTTGTATGTCATCAAATGGGTTTGGTAATAAAGCAGTTATTTTATGCCTGAAGAATAGTCAGACTATTACCTCGGTACATTAGACAACCTGATGCACTATTGCATGAGGCCTTTGGCCTCATGCAATGGCCTCATGCAATAGTGCATCAGGTCGTCCATGGCATCTCAGGGTAATAGTTTTGACTATACTACAAACATGCATGCAATGACTGTATAATATTTACACTTAATATTTCAGGCAGGCAAATCTCTTCATAGACAAATGAAGACAGTTGCTCCAGGGATACCGTTAGGCGGGCGTACGCCGTATATTACGTCCAAAAATCGGCTGCGTACGTCGAAATTACACATCAAAGTCGTACCGTGGACTTCTGAAAATTCCTTAGTACGGCCAAAAAAGGTTATTGAGACGTCCTGTCTGCAGAAAAAACCCGCCCATGTTTACCAGATTACGTGACTTATGTCCCGCCTTCGTATTGGAAACTTATTTCTTTTGTTTAATGACTATGCTAGGAAGTCCCACTTGACTGATTTCGAGAGTTTCTTTGACAGCCAGTGTCACATGTAGGCTTTAGTCGGACGTGTAATTATTAAAGCATGTCATCCAACAGGTGTGCAAACATCGACACATCATGACAGCGGCCTTAGAAACCATTCCCGCAAGACGGACATTCAATCCCTGAGCAATAACCGAGAGCAATAAAGCAAAACGGCCAATCAGTATTCGTTTTGTTTGACAGTTGAGAAATCTTTGAAATACAGAAAGTGCTGACGTGACACTTTGCACGCTTGTGGAATAAAATTTATTAACTCTACACGTCCGTGTCGTAATTAATTGTTTTGTTGAGCCTGCGCATGCGAGAATTTAGTACTTGAACGCTCATTCTACACAGGCACTACACCAACGAACATACAATATATAAAAACAAATGTCATGTTGTTGTTTTTTGTTGTTTCAATTTTTAGCTGTACAAGTACAAGCTTTTAAAAAATAATTGTCACACAATCAGGTACAAGCTTTTAAAATGATAATTGCTACACAACACTCCCAAACAAATTCATTTCTATCTATCTATCTATCTATCTATCTATCTATCTATCTATCTATCTATCTATCTATCTATCTATCTATCTATCTATCTATCTATCTATCTATCTATCTATCTATCTATCTATCTATCTATCTATCTATCTATCTATCTATCTATCTATCTATCCATCCATCCATCCATCCATCCATCCATCCATCCATCCATCCATCCATCCATCCATCCATCCATCCATCCATCCATCCATCCATCCATCCATCCATCCATCCACCCACCCATCCATCCATCCATCCATCCATCCATCCATCCATCCATCCATCCATCCATCCATCCATCCATCCATCCATCCATCCATCCATCCATCCATCCATCCATCCATCCATCCATCTACATTCAGGCTCAGCATGGTGCGGGTTGGTTATAGCTATATTGATGAAAATCCTATGCTCAGCTGACCATACTACAGTCCAAGGCCAGACAACATGGGCATCAATAATAGTGAGTATGATCAGGAAATACCACAATCACAAACTGATGACAAATCCGTGGCATCGTGAGGAAGATTAACACAACACTCACAAGACACCAGGAAGACAAGCAAAGCAACCAGCTCTCTCTTCCCCATCTAAGCTGATTACATGACAATTAGGAGACACCAGACAATCCCTCTGTAGCATTATAAGCAATTAAAAGTAAAATGCATTGTAAGGAACAAAGAAGAATTATCTCTGAAATATATATGTTTATTTTTCAAAGCAAGTTTAACAATCCGCCATACTGCGACCTTATCACAGAAAAAAGTGGGACTTCCAAAAAAAAATCAATTGGACTTCCAAATTTCAAAGGTAGGAAGTCTTGACTTCCTGAATTTGAAAGTTAATGGAAGCCCTGTTGTTCGATAAAAATTAATTGAAGGGAAGAAAGCAGCAAGTGTAATAAATATTGCTAAACCAACCATTTAGGTGGCTTATGACAAAACCAACCATTCAAGTAAAACCAGTTATTCGAGTAAACTGTATAATCAATCACTCGAGTACCTGACTGTAAAACCAGTCACTCAAGTAAATAAACTGTAAAAACAGTCTGTTAAGTTGGTTATTGGAAAACCAGTCTGTTGAATAAATACCTGTAAAGCAGTCATTCAAGTAAGATATGGTAAAGCCAATCACACAGGTAATTTAGGGTAAAATCAATTATTCGAGTAAATAACTAATTCCAACCATTCAAGTAAGTTACTGTAAAACCAACCTTTCCTGTTCCTATAAAAGCAACCTTTAAAGTTAGCTCAGAAGACAACTATTCCATGAGTGACTTCTTTTACACCAAAGTTAGTTACTATTAATCTAAGCATACAGTAAAACCTGTGTAAAACTGCCACTCAAAAATAGACTAAACAAAGGTCTTAATCAGGGGTGATAAAGTTCAGGATAAATCAAGATTTCCTGATTGAGCACTCATGATTTTTGGCATGAGATCATAGTTATTATTGCTTTAATTTGGTTTTAGAACCTTTTCGTCAGATATTTACCATAAAATATGCATAAAGTGATTGTGTTCTATTGATATTTTGTTCTTTAAAGCATTTTATTGATGATTTAAGAACTTTTTGGGCTCAGTTCAGGATCCAGTTGACAGGTATTCCTGATTGAGATTCACAGACTGTTATCATCCCTGCTTAATGACAGACTAAGTAGCTTAATGAAGGTCGAAAATGTTGCAGAATGCTCCCCTTGGAGCATTCTGCAATACTTTTGACCCACATTAAGCAATTATTGGTCTTGAAAACCAATTTCTGTTTTTTTTGAGAGTGGCCGTTTTTACACAGGTTTTACTGTATTGTTAATTTATAGAATTAACATTAGGTCTTCTGTAATGCAATTTCTGTAATTTAAAAATTTGTGTCCTGTAAAATTCAAAAATTAAAAGTTGTCAGTTACAAGTAAAAGTATGTGCACTGAGTACTCGTTAACCTCTTAGTCTAAGCTTACCCAGGGGAAAAGTGTGGTTAGGTGAACTGACCGTCTTGACATGACCATAGCTGTTGACTGAGGTGCTTAACCGCAAACCAAACAAAAACAAAAACAAAAAGTTGAAAAAATTGTTTGATCAAGTTACAACTGTCTGAATCCAAATAGTGTGGAGGTCATCACTACAATGAAACCCGTCTTAAGTGGGCCAACCTTTAAAAAATGTTGGTTTGCCGTGCTCCTACCTACCCACCCAAAACAGCCCCTACCCCCCCAAAAAAAATTATTGCCTTTCTGAGAATCTTTTTATTTTATTTTATTTTTTTTTCTAATTCTGTTAACAAACCCTTCTTTAAATCATTAAAAGCTGTTTTTAATTGAAGAAAAGTTACAGAGACTGTTATTATATGCATTCTTACCTTATATACAGCATTTGTAGACCTCTGAAAGTGATAGTAAGAAAAGGTCATAAAATTATGCTGAATTTCTAAAAGAAAAATGAAAACCTACCTACCTACCAGTAACCTACCCAAACTGAAATTGATGGGTAGGAGCACGGCAAAAAAATATATTTTTAAGGATGGCCTCAGGCCACTCAAAATAGATAAAACAAAAGGTTTTAAAGACAAATGGTAGCTTAATGAAGGTCGAAAATATTGCAGAATGCAATACTTTTACTTGCATTAAGTGATAATCGGTCTTAAAAAAACAATTTTAGGTCTTTTTACTGTACTATATTGATGTACATGGAGGCTGGAACACATCATTTTTGTTAGTTTGTTTGATTTGATTCTTTATGTCCCAGTCAATAATTTTTCAATTATGTTGGGATGGGTCTTCCTGGGTTGAACCAGTAAGTACTAAGCAAGGATAATTAATGTGTCTTGCTCAACGGCACACTGCAGTGACGCCAGTGAGGTTTGAACCTGCAACCCCTCGGTCTCGAGTCAAGCACTCTACCACTGAGCCACTGCGCTTCCTAGTTTTTTCGTCAATATTCTAGTTAGATTCTATAGCCCAAAGACAGGTTTTCCCTCGGCAAGGCCCATTTTTATCACACCTACATGTAGCTTTGGCCTAGAGGTTATAAAGTTTTTTCATGCTCAAGTCACCTGAAATTTATCCTGCTCATAAATGTTAAAATGCCAACAATAGTTGGTATTTTAACATTTATTAGTAGGATACGGTTAATACAAAATCTGAGAGTTTAAAGCAAGAAAAAATAATTTTTCAGCATTTTAGTTTTTATGAATAGTTGAAATTTCATACTCAGTTGAGTTGAGCATGAAAAAAGTTTTATAATCTTGGGGCTTGTTTTACTTCATCAGTAGCCCTGTTATGGCTGGAGAATTGTTTGCTATCAGCACAAAGTGGTTCTGGGAGCTGGGGGAGGTGAACAGAATGAGCTCTGATATATAGTTTAATGCACATATCTCTGTTTCTCTTTAACAGTTGCCCTGTTATGGCTGGAGGATTGTTTGCCATCAGCACAAACTGGTTCAGGGAGCTGGGGGAGGTGAACAGAATGAGCTCTGATATAATGTCTAACAAACCTGTCTCTGTTTCTCTTTAACAGTAGCCCTGTTATGGCTGGAGGATTGTTTGCCATCAGCACAAACTGGTTCAGGGAGCTGGGGGAGGTGAACAGAATGAGCTCTGATATAATGTCTAACAAACCTGTCTCTGTTTCTCTTTAACAGTAGCCCTGTTATGGCTGGAGGATTGTTTGCCATCAGCACAAACTGGTTCAGGGAGCTGGGGGAGATGAACAGAATGAGCTCTGATATAATGTCTAACAAACCTGTCTCTGTTTCTCTTTAACAGTAGCCCTGTTTCGGCTGGAGGATTGTTTGCCATCAGCACAAACTGGTTCAGGGAGCTGGGGGAGGTGAACAGAATGAGCTCTGATATAATGTCTAACAAACCTGTCTCTGTTTCTCTTTAACAGTAGCCCTGTTATGGCTGGAGGATTGTTTGCCATCAGCACAAACTGGTTCAGGGAGCTGGGGGAGGTGAACAGAATGAGCTCTGATAAAATGTCTAACAAACCTGTCTCTGTTTCTCTTTAACAGTAGCCCTGTTTCAGCTGGAGGATTGTTTGCCATCAGCACAAACTGGTTCAGGGAGCTGAGGGAGGTGAACAGAATGAGCTCTGATATAATGTCTAACAAACCTGTCTCTGTTTCTCTTTAACAGTAGCCCTGTTATGGCTGGAGGATTGTTTGCCATCAGCACAAACTGGTTCAGGGAGCTGGGGGAGGTGAACAGAATGAGCTCTGATATAATGTCTAACAAACCTGTCTCTGTTTCTCTTTAACAGTAGCCCTGTTATGGCTGGAGGATTGTTTGCCATCAGCACAAACTGGTTCAGGGAGCTGGGGGAGGTGAACAGAATGAGCTCTGATATAATGTCTAACAAACCTGTCTCTGTTTCTCTTTAACAGTAGCCCTGTTATGGCTGGAGGATTGTTTGCTATCAGCATAAAGTGGTTCAGGGAGCTGGGGGAGGTGAACAGAATGAGCTCTGATATAATGTCTAACAAACCTGTCTCTGTTTCTCTTTAACAGTAGCCCTGCTATGGCTGGAGGATTGTTTGCCATCAGCACAAACTGGTTCAGGGAGCTGGGGGAGGTGAACAGAATGAGCTCTGATATAATGTCTAACAAACCTGTCTCTGTTTCTCTTTAACAGTAGCCCTGTTATGGCTGGAGGATTGTTTGCCATCAGCACAAACTGGTTCAGGGAGCTGGGGGAGGTGAACAGAATGAGCTCTGATATAATGTCTAACAAACCTGTCTCTGTTTCTCTTTAACAGTAGCCCTGTTATGGCTGGAGGATTGTTTGCCATCAGCACAAACTGGTTCAGGGAGCTGGGGGAGGTGAACAGAATGAGCTCTGATATAATGTCTAACAAACCTGTCTCTGTTTCTCTTTAACAGTAGCCCTGTTATGGCTGGAGGATTGTTTGCCATCAGCACAAACTGGTTCAGGGAGCTGGGGGAGATGAACAGAATGAGCTCTGATATAATGTCTAACAAACCTGTCTCTGTTTCTCTTTAACAGTAGCCCTGTTATGGCTGGAGGAGTGTTTGCCATCAGCACAAACTGGTTCAGGGAGCTGGGGGAGGTGAACAGAATGAGCTCTGATATAATGTCTAACAAACCTGTCTCTGTTTCTCTTTAACAGTAGCCCTTTTATGGCTGGAGGATTGTTTGCCATCAGCACAAACTGGTTCAGGGAGCTGGGGGAGGTGAACAGAATGAGCTCTGATATAATGTCTAACAAACCTGTCTCTGTTTCTCTTTAACAGTAGCCCTGTTATGGCTGGAGGATTGTTTGCCATCAGCACAAACTGGTTCAGGGAGCTGGGGGAGGTGAACAGAATGAGCTCTGATATAATGTCTAACAAACCTGTCTCTGTTTCTCTTTAACAGTAGCCCTGTTATGGCTGGAGAATTGTTTGCTATCAGCACAAACTGGTTCAGGGAGCTGGGGGAGGTGAACAGAATGAGCTCTGATATAATGTCTAACAAACCTGTCTCTGTTTCTCTTTAACAGTAGCCCTGTTATGGCTGGAGGATTGTTTGCCATCAGCACAAACTGGTTCAGGGAGCTGGGGGAGGTGAACAGAATGAGCTCTGATATAATGTCTAACAAACCTGTCTCTGTTCCTCTTTAACAGTAGCCCTGTTATGGCTGGAGGATTGTTTGCCATCAGCACAAACTGGTTCAGGGAGCTGGGGGAGGTGAACAGAATGAGCTCTGATATAATGTCTAACAAACCTGTCTCTGTTTATCTTTAACAGTAGCCCTGTTATGGCTGGAGGAGTGTTTGCCATCAGCACAAACTGGTTCAGGGAGCTGGGGGAGGTGAACAGAATGAGCTCTGATATAATGTCTAACAAACCTGTCTCTGTTTCTCTTTAACAGTAGCCCTTTTATGGCTGGAGGATTGTTTGCCATCAGCACAAACTGGTTCAGGGAGCTGGGGGAGGTGAACAGAATGAGCTCTGATATAATGTCTAACAAACCTGTCTCTGTTTCTCTTTAACAGTAGCCCTGTTATGGCTGGAGGATTGTTTGCCATCAGCACAAACTGGTTCAGGGAGCTGGGGGAGGTGAACAGAATGAGCTCTGATATAATGTCTAACAAACCTGTCTCTGTTTCTCTTTAACAGTAGCCCTGTTATGGCTGGAGGATTGTTTGCCATCAGCACAAACTGGTTCAGGGAGCTGGGGGAGGTGAACAGAATGAGCTCTGATATAATGTCTAACAAACCTGTCTCTGTTTTCTCTTTAACAGTAGCCCTGTTATGGCTGGAGAATTGTTTGCTATCAGCACAAACTGGTTCAGGGAGCTGGGGGAGGTGAACAGAATGAGCTCTGATATAATGTCTAACAAACCTGTCTCTGTTTTCTCTTTAACAGTAGCCCTGTTATGGCTGGAGAATTGTTTGCTATCAGCACAAACTGGTTCAGGGAGCTGGGGGAGGTGAACAGAATGAGCTCTGATATAATGTCTAACAAACCTGTCTCTGTTTTCTCTTTAACAGTAGCCCTGTTATGGCTGGAGAATTGTTTGCTATCAGCACAAACTGGTTCAGGGAGCTGGGGGAGGTGAACAGAATGAGCTCTGATATAATGTCTAACAAACCTGTCTCTGTTTTCTCTTTAACAGTAGCCCTGTTATGGCTGGAGGATTGTTTGCCATCAGCACAAACTGGTTCAGGGAGCTGGGGGAGGTGAACAGAATGAGCTCTGATATAATGTCTAACAAACCTGTCTCTGTTTTTCTTTAACAGTAGCCCTGCTATGGCTGGAGGATTGTTTGCCATCAGCACAAACTGGTTCAGGGAGCTGGGGGAGGTGAACAGAATGAGCTCTGATATGATGTCTAACAAACCTGTCTCTGTTTCTCTTTAACAGTAGCCCTGTTATGGCTGGAGGATTGTTTGCCATCAGCACAAACTGGTTCAGGGAGCTGGGGGAGGTGAACAGAATGAGCTCTGATATAATGTCTAACAAACCTGTCTCTGTTTCTCTATAACAGTAGCCCTGTTATGGCTGGAGGATTGTTTGCCATCAGCACAAACTGGTTCAGGGAGCTGGGGGAGGTGAACAGAATGAGCTCTGATATGATGTCTAACAAACCTGTCTCTGTTTCTCTTTAACAGTAGCCCTGTTTCGGCTGGAGGATTGTTTGCCATCAGCACAAAGTGGTTCTGGGAGCTGGGGGAGGTGAACAGAATGAGCTATGATATAATGTCTAACAAACCTGTCTCTGTTTCTCTTTAACAGTAGCCCTGTTATGGCTGGAGAATTGTTTGCCATCAGCACAAACTGGTTCAGGGAGCTGGGGGAGGTGAACAGAATGAGCTCTGATATAATGTCTAGCAAACCTGTCTCTGTTTCTCTTTAACAGTAGCCCTGTTTCGGCTGGAGAATTGTTTGCCATCAGCACAAAGTGGTTCTGGGAGCTGGGGGAGGTGAACAGAATGAGCTATGATATAATGTTTAACACACCTATCTTTGTTTCTCTTCAACAGTAGCCCTGTTATGGCTGGAGGATTGTTTGCTATCAGCACAAAGTGGTTTTGGGAGTTGGGTGGCTATGACCCAGGACTTGATATCTGGGGAGGTGAACAGTATGAGCTCTCTTTCAAGGTAATGTTAGGAAGATAAAAGTTGGCTTAGAATTATTCTGTAAAATCAGTGTATTTAGCAATAGTGGTTCATTTACATTGTATTTGAATCTGTTGTTGCTTTACATCCCTGTCAACAATTTTTCAGTCATGTTGGGACTCGTCTTCCATGGTTTGGTAATTAGTTTTTCTGTCCGATGTTCATATTTTGTGTGAATAGAAAAGGCTTTTGTCAAAATAATAATGGAGCTTAATTACTGTAAATTCAGAAATTTTAGTGAGGGTTTTATTTTCGTGAAAATTTGCAGATGCGGAGTTTCGCCAAAATGAAACCCTCACGAAATGGCGAAAACTCCTTGTCATTTACGAACGTAGGTAAATCATGCCAAACTTAAGTTTTTTAAATGTGGCAAATATGTCTTTTAACACTATTCACGAAGATAAAACTATCGCAAAATTTACTAAAATGAAGCTTGTTATAACCCTTATCCTGTTGAACAATGATTTATCTAATTGAGAAAACAGTGTAGAACTAGATCAGCTGGATAGGATCCACACTGTTTTTCATGTGAATCCATGGTATTAAATGAATTATTGTAGCAGAATGTTCTGGGAGATACTAAAGTAACCATTACTATACCTGGCCATATGCTCGTTCGAAAAAATTGAAGATCCAGATCAGCTGGCGTCAGGATCAACACTGTTTTCCAGTCTGCTTGCAAATACATTCATATAACTGGAATCTTGCAGGTTACTTGAATCAAAACTGGGAGAGCAGTGGAGGACATTAAAATGGCTTATTTTTGAGGGCAAAGTTGTAAATGTTTTCTTTTCCATCAGTTTTTTAACATTCATTGAGATGGTTCTTTTGAGAACCCACAACAATATATTTTGATTGAGAAATAAGAAAAATAATTTTTAATTACACTCTTTTAACTAAACACCTGGCCCCAAGGTTATAAAACTTTTTTCATGCTCAACTCAGCTGAGCTCGAAATTTCAACTGCTCAAAAATAACTAAAATACAGACAAATAACGAAGTTTTTTTGCTTTAAGCCCCTCAAATGTTGTATTTATCATGCTAATATACTACTCAAAGTTTGATAGGGATCACTTTTTATCCATCAAACTTTCCATTGTAAATGTTCAAATTCATGGCCCAGTTTGCAATTCCAATATTGCATATTGTCTTGAGCCGCAACGTGTATGCATTGCAGTACTGACGAAAGTGCACACTGCGCACACTTTGTAAATGAACCCATGCACCCTCAAAATCTTGCTTAACACTGCATTCCAACTGGCACATCAAAATTGTCAATTTTCATTTTCTAATCGTGAAAAGGGTTTAATTTGATTTCTGGCCCCTTAAAATGCCTCTGGGACAGTTTAGAACTTGTTTAAGTCCAGAAGGAATGAACCATGACGTCGGAATGTTAGAATCTGATGTCTTGCAACGTTGTGTTGCTGGGATTCTTAATGTGTCACAGAGTGTGATATCCCGAATGTGAAATCGTCATCTCACCCACGGAGATCCTTTGCAAAGACATGGCGGAGGTCGTGACAGGGCTACAACACAGCGTCAGGCCCGTTTTTTTGTTGATTCAGTCTCGACATCAACGGTTTCCGAACACTATGTTCTTGAATAACGAGTTCAGGAACGGAACTGGAGTGTGCATTTCTACACAAACAATTAGAAACATACTCCATGAGTTCGGATTGAATGCCAGGAGACCCGCTATACCCCTTCCTTTGACGAGACAACACGTGCAGGTCAATGTTAGACTTTGCCAGAACTCACGTCAGATGGACTATTTGTGACTGCACTCCAGTGCTATTGCTGAGTCCAGATTCTGTCTCGATTTTACTGATAGACATCAGTTGGTGTGGAGAATGCCCAAACAGAGATTTGATGAATTGAACAGGGCAGAACATGGCCGTTATGGCAAGGGCTCAGTCATGATTTGGGATGGCATTATGGTCACTGGAAAAAATGGACTTGTACGTTATTAAAAATGGAACATTGACGGCATTGAGGTAGTGCAATGAGATTCTTGATCAGTTTGTGAGGCCATATGCGGGTGCTAACGGTCTAGAATTTATTCTGATGGACGATATTGCCCATCCTCACCATGCACACGTCACTAACGCCTATCTGTCACGTGAGACAGTCGTTCGCATGGACTGGCCTGTTCGAACACCGGACCTGAACCCGATTGAGCATATATGGGACATTCTTCAGAGTGCGATTTTAGCCAGAACTGTGCAACCCAGGACTTTGCAGGGGCTCAAGGACGCATTGTTTGCTGAATGGAGGCTGATTCCACAGAACCAGATACAGACTCTGATTACCAGCATGCACATGAGATATCGTGCTTGAATTGATGCATGTGGATGTCATGCCCATTATTTGGCAAGTTTTTCACAACGAATTTAAAACAATGTGAAAATTCAGTCTTCTAGAATCACCTGCCTTACGTAACAATTTGGGGGTGCCCAGACGTTCGCTGTAGCCACACGTGGATGCGTCGGCATTTGACGTTAGAATTACAACAGTTTTTGAATGATATATTTCCTATCATTATGTTTCTATTTTGGATTCAATTGAATCACTTGTCAAGATTTTATGTTGCATTAAAAATGTGATCCCTATCAAACTTTGAGTAGTATAAATGTTAAAATGCCAACAGTTGTTGACATTTTAACATTTATGAGCAGGATTGATTTCATGCTCAGCTGAGTTAAGCATGAGAAAAGTTTTATAACCTCAAGCCTGGTTAAAGTATAGCATATAAATATTCAGCAGTGCAAAGGATAATAATTAAAGGCATATTGAATACAATATTGAATACAATGGTGAATACAATGGCTTTATATAATTTTAATGATTTACCACGTCCTTTTTGATTACGGCATAAGCAAAAGCATTCATTGAACACATGTTACACCAAAGTTGCAAGCTAAGATATTCCATATTGAACCATTACATTAGAAAATCTTTTACTGCTATATGGGCCTTGACGTGAGAACCAGTCTTTGGAGTGAACGACCAAGTAAGACTCAAATCGGTCTGCTCAGCTACTGAGACTATTATGAAACATTGCATGTGCGAAGTTTAGCTATTATACTTTCCTGCGAATGAACAACAAAGGCGCTGACCAGCCTGTGCAGTTGCACAGGCTGGTCTGCACCTTTGTTGCTCTCATGCAACAATCATGTTTTCTCGCATTGTGGCCCATTACATCAAAAGCACAGATCGAGCTGCATAATCTGTACAGGACAGTGCTGCTTGTTGTAAAGAACAAGTAGCTTTATAAGTCTAGCATTTCATTAATATTTATTTAAATCATTCAGTCTTTATATTAGCTGAGCATGAGGTTTGATTCTTGCTGGGACTAAACTCTAACAACATACATGTACTTTCTTATGGTAATGCCCATATTAGTATTTACATGGCTAGGAGGCAACAGATTTTTATTAAATTGAATTACATTGTATGTACATGTGTCATGTAGTGACACATATCTTGCAGCTATGTGTTGCGCAAGACAGTAAAACCTTGAAAAATTCAAAATCTGATTTTTCGAAATATTTGCTCATTCGAAATTTTTTTTGGAACATTGGATTCAGGGAATAGCACCTATTTTTGAACTACTTAGATAACAGTCTATAAAAACATATGTTTTGGTTGCGTAAAAGAAACATCTCTTTGAGACGTTTCTTTTACACACAGAAAACATATATTTGATAGGAATTTGCATAGAATTATAGGGAGGTACAGTAATGAGAACATATAACCCCCAAAAATGATTATATCTGGGTTTTCTCCCAGTTTTTTCCTCAAATTTGACCCTATTGCACTACTGAGTTTTGGCCATTCTGAGTGGCAATAGGTTTAAAAACTAGTGCATGACAAAGCCAGCATGATGACGTGTGTCCAGCGAATACTCCGATCAGCATGGGCAGCCAACCAGTCTAATCCAAGTTTTTGCTGGCCACATGAAGAATAAATTGAGTGTGCATAGCCAATACAGTAAAACCTGTTTTAAGCGGCCACTCAAAATAAGACAAAGCAAAGGTCTTAATGGCATTTGGTACATGTAGCTTAATGAAGGTCGACAGAATGCTCCTTTGGAGCATTCTGCAATACTTTTTGACATGTATTTAGCGATAATTGGTCCTTAAAAACCAATTTTTGGAGTTCTTTTTGAGTGGCTGCTTAAGACGGATTTTACTGTGCTCTGGTTCAATTAGGTGGATACTTAGACTGATCAGAGTCTTTGCTGTCTACATAAAGAAGTAAATGAGCCTTAGCTACCCATTGATTGCACGACCAATACTCTGATTTGATTGGGTGATACTCAGACAGATCAGAGTCTTTGGTGTCATCATGAACAAACTAATAATCCCTAGCTACCAATTGGGTTCTCAGCACTAAGCTCACAGGACCTGAAGTTATAAAACTTTTTTCGTGCTTATCTCAACTGAGCAGGAAATTTATCCGGTTTATAAAGACTCCGATCTACATGGGCAGCCAACCAGTCTAATCCAAGTTTTTGCTGTCCACATGAAGTATAAATTGAATGTGCATAGCCAATACAGAAATACCTGTAATAAGCAGCCACTCAAAATAGACAAAACAAAGATCTTAAATGGCATATGGCAGCTTAATGAAAGTCCAAAGTATTGCAGAATGCTTCCCTTGTTGGCATTTTAACATTTATTAGTGGATTAATTCAACATCTCAGAGTATGAATCTTTATTTTACAGTGTTTTCACTTTTATGAGCAGTAGTAATTTCATGCTCAATTGAGTTGAGTATGAAAAAAGGCTTTATAGCCTCGGACCAGATTGTCTTGTTTGAAACAATGTCTTTTTAACAAATTTATTAAATAATGACTGCTAAAGATAATGTCAGACATATACAGTTAAACCTGCCTTAAACAGCCACTCAAAAAGAAGACCAAAAAGTGGTTTTCAAGACCGATTATCGCTTAATGCAGGTCAAAAGTAAATGCAGGATGCTCCAAGAGAGCATTCTGCAATACTTTCGACCTTCATTAAGCTACCCTTTGTCTTTGAAGCCTTTGTTTTGTCTATTTTTGAGTGGCCGCCTAAGACAGGTTTTACAATATAAAAACCAACATTAGGCCAAATTTATTGGGGAAAAGGGGCTATGAATGATCCATGGGGAAAAAACTGACGGCATGGGACATCAGTGGAAAAAAGGGAGTCACATCACACCAGCTTTATATCGGTCATGTTATGTTGATCAGCGTTATATTGATACTTCAGTGTAGTTGTACAGTGTTGCAAAATCTTTTGTGCTAATTATTGTGGTTGTTCAAAGAGTTCCTTTGTTGATAAATACATCATATCCTCTGATTGTATTCATTGGTGAAAGTTTTCAGGATTAGTCCTGAATTCAGGATTTTGAGGCTGACTTTCCATAGAAAGTCAGCCTCAAAATGCTGAATTAGGCAGATTTTGATTGCTTCTCTGATTAGTTTTCAGATGATCTAAACACAATTAACCATTAAAACATGTAATAATTCATTTTTGTAGGTATCCTGCAAGTTTTAAAATTTGAATTTCTTAAGTTCAGGATTTTGGAAACTTTGAACTTTCAACCATGTGTATTATTTTGACAGCTCTGGCAGTGTGGTGGCAAGATGGTGGATGCCCCGTGTTCTAGAATTGGTCACATTTACAGAAAATTTGCTCCTTTCCCAAACCCTGGAGTTGGTGACTTTGTAGGAAGGGTGAGTTTACAGACTTACAAATTTTCACAGGGTTTTATCCTGTGTCAGTATGTTCTAGCTGACAAATGTCAGTCTCCGTACAAGTATAACTATATATTTTGACACAGTTTAGGATTCTTCAATTACATCTTGACTAGTATTAGTAAGAATTTCACACAAAAATTACAGGACATAATAAATATTGATAAATATCCGATCAGCACACACCTTTTACTTAATGGGATTTTAGCACTATATTTGAGCTTCTAAATTACAATGTATCAGTACATGTAGTGCAATTTCATTACATCAACACAAAAAAATCCCAAATAAAAAATATGTTTTTTTTTTTAAGATTGAGTTTCTTTTTTCAGAAATTTTGGTATTTTTTTTTCCACATTTCATAATAGGCAATGGTGTTGAAATATAGCCCTTGATCATGATGCAACCCCGGGACATACTGCCTGATGATTGCAAATTGATATAAAAAAAGAGTTATTGCATTGATATCAGTGAGTATTTTAAGCTTGTACCCTTCCATATCACAACTCCATTGTAAACTTCAATCAATCCCACACAAACTTATTGTTTTCCATTTAACTTTGCTTCTAGAGTTAGGATATTTTGTCTGTAACTTTGTGTCCAGACCTACTATCTATTAACCCATAATGCGCCACCTATAATTTGCAGCAGATGACAATTTCAAATTTTGTCGCCTTTTCGAAAATAACAAAAAAGGCATGATATTTCATGAGAATCGTCTGCTGGCAGACGATTTTCATGAAATATCATACCTTATTTTTTATGAAAATTGTGAAATATGTCACAAAATTTGTCGTCTGCTTCAGTCCTGCTTAGCGCTTTAAGGGTTAAAAGTACAGTCAAGTTGTTGAAATTTAGTTGGTTTTTTTTCTGTAATTTTGTGAGCTTTTGTCTTATAGAATTACCGACGAGTAGCTGAAGTTTGGATGGATGAGTATGCGGAGTACCTGTATGATCACCGCCCCCACTACAGAAACATTGACCCCGGGGACCTGACTGAGCAGAGGAAGGTGAGGACGAAACTACAGTGTAAACCATTCAAGTGGTTCATGGAGAATGTCGCCTTTGATCTCGTGAAAGTTTATCCACCTGTGGAGCCACCTCCTTTTGCTAGTGGAGAAGTAAGTACCAGTTGTGATTTTACTAAACATACTTTTTCAGGGCTCATCCTTCCATTAGCCATTGTAGCCATTTGCTACTAAACTTGTAGAGTGGCTACAAATTTATGACATTGGCTAAAAGAACAATCTAGGTGGTTCAAAAATTACATATTTGCAAAAAAGTGTATTTTGATCAGCTTTTGGATTTTCAAATATTGCTTTTATTATTCTTTCACACTTTATTAATATGCGATATTTTACTCTTTGGATGTTTTGATTTTTTCAACAGTATCCCAGTGGCAAACAATTTGGATCCAGATCAGGCCTGACATTTTGGCCTGATCTGGGTCCAAACTGTTTGCAAAGGTTATCAGCATTCAACAAAACTTTTTTCATGCTCAACTCAACTGAGCACGAAATTTCAACTGCTCTTGGGAGCGCAGTGGCTCAGTGGTAGAGTGCTTGACTCGAGACCAAGGGGCTGCAGGTTCGAGCCTCACCGGCATCACTGTGTTGTGGTCCTTAAGCAAGACACATTTATCCTAGCTTAGTACTGGTTCAATCCAGGAAGACTTGTCCCTGTTTAACTGAAAGATTGTTGATGGGACGTAAATCAAACAAACAAACAAAATTTCAACTGCTCATTAACACTAAAATACCGACAAATAAAGAAATTTATTGCTTTGAGTCTCTCAGGTGTTGTATTTATCATGCTAATAAATGTTAAAATGTTGGCATTTTCACATTTTTTAGCAGGATAAATTTTGTGCACAGTTGAGTTGAGCGCAAAAAGGTTTTATAACCTTGGGACATTATCAGGATTAAGGACAAGCTCAGCAGATATCTGTTTAAAGAACTACTATCATGGGGAAGAAAGGGTATTGATAATAGCTAACATTTGTATGAATGCATCCATAATATCCTTTACAAACATAATTCAGCTGCTACCAGTTTGATCATAATTCCGATCAAGAAACTTGATTTCTGCTATTGTTGGAGGAAAATCTATGTTTATCTTGTCTGAAACAGCTTTAACCCTTAATGCGCCAAGAAAAAAGTGCATCTGAAAATGTCGTCTGCTTAAGTCGTCTGCTGCAAATAATTGCCTAGCATTACTGACAAATTAAGTATAGAAGCAAACAGTGTGGACCCAGATCAGATTGCTCCTATAGGAGCAGTCTGATCTGGGTCCACACTGAAACAGTTTGCCATAAATGCTTCTAAAACATTTCAGCAGACAAGAAAAGCAGACAACTTTTGTTGCGATTGGCGCATTAAGGGTTAAGAAGTCGATGAAAGTGAATTTCATTTTCAATTATCAGTGGTTATGGTATTAACTATTTTAATGCCATAATTTCAGAAAATACTGTTTTCATTCAAAAACCAGCTGTTACTAGTTTGATATACAGTAAAACCTGTCTTAAGCGGCCACTCTAAAAAAGACCAAAAATGGGTTTTCAAGGCCAATTATTGCTTAATGCAGGTCAAAAGCATTGCAGAATGCTCCATTTGTTTTGTCTATACTTGAGTGGCCGCTTAAAACAGGTTTCACTGTAAATTGCTATTAAGAAACTTAATGTATGATATTGTTAGATGAGCTAATATTTCTAACTGGTCTTAAACAGCTTAGATTCATCAAAGAAGATCATTTCATTATGAATTGAACTGTTTTATGGCATTAAATCTTTAAAAACAGTTTAACATTGCTTTCAACAATTTTCTGGTTGTATCACATCAGTCAGTTAACACATTAAATTGTTCCTGGGTAGGGTACTTAGTGTTTTCTCCAGCCCAAAAAAGGGCATGGTAAAGTTTCCAGGAAAAGGGCACTTTAAGCGCATGACCACAGGCTAAGAGGGCACTTTTGAACGTGCGGCGACAGGCTAAGAGGGCACTTTTTAGTCCAAGTTCGAAATTGAATGTGGTATTGTCATATATAAATTTATGCCCCTAAGCATAATGCAGCTGTAATCTGTATTTTTTAAATGCAAAATATACTACTTATTTAATTATTATTTTAGAATTTTCAGATCAGTTTTGGGACTCCTATTTGAGCACACACTCATTATATTACTATTATTTTTTAATTCTTAAAAATCAGAATCACATTATTTATATGGGAACAATTCTTTTTCCAATTGCCAAGATCACTTCCTAAGTTTTTAACCAGACTGCCTTTTTTTCCAGTACTTATTTTGACAATATTACTTGTAGATTCACACTCCATTATAATAATAATTGCTAATTGCCTCAGGTAATCAGTGATCATTGTACACTGAGTAAAATATTGTAACAGCAGGTGTCTTCCCTGCTACTTCAGGCTTCAAACTGAAAAAACTGTAGCCTCCTTAGTTTTTGTCAGATTTTCATGATTTTTTTACCAAAATTTTGGACATTTTATGTAGTTTTAGAAAAGGGGCATGGCGCTTGGAAAAAAGGCATGGCGCTAGAGAAAAAGGGCATGGCGCGACGCCATGCTAAAACTGGCTAGGGGAAACACTAGTACTTGTCCAGAGATAAAACTATTATAAGAACCTGCTCGACATAAGTGACCACCAGTTTTAGATAAGCCTGCACATTTGTGCGTTTTCACCAGCCTTAAAGTATGGCAGCTGAATTTTCATGAAAAGAGCTGAATGCATAGGTTTAAATAAACAAAACTTTTGAGCATAAAATTGTAAATATTTTCTTACCCATCAGTTTTAACATATGTTTTGGGTGCTCAAAAGAAGCGTCTCATTGAGACGGTTCTTTTGAGTACCCAATACATTTGTTTTGGTTGAGAAGTAATAAAATTATGTTTTGGTTACACACTCTTAACTAAAGTCCTGTGGATGTATAATGTATGCCTGTTAAACTAACACAAATAAGCCTGGCCTCGAGGTTATAAAACTTTTTATGCTCAACTCAACTGAGCTTGAAATTTATCCTGCTCATAAATGCTAAAATGCCAACAGTTGTTGTCATCTTAACATTTATTAGTAGGATAAACACATCAAATGAGAGCTAAAAAGCAATAATTACCGATCTTTTTCAGGGTTTTAGTTTTTATGAGCAGTTGAAATTTTATGCTCAGTTGAGATGAGCATGAAAAAAGTTTTATAACCAGGGGGCTTGGTATCCTTTTGCGGGACATTGGTAAAACAGAGCAGACATATATCAGACGATGCAGAACATGTTTGATCAGGCTCTCCACTGTTTGTTTACCGAAATTTCAATTCAAAATGAAATGCAATTGAAAACATACTAGCATCACAAAAATTGGAAATGGACTCTTTTGAATGATTAGGATGAGACATACCATCCTATTTCATTCAGCATATATGGGCTAATTAAAGAATGATTACATACATATACTGACCCACACTTCAAATGCAAAATAGGATTTAACTGTAAATATTTCATATATTATTTCACCCATTGTGGCCTAATTTTATCAAAAGATAGACCATTTTTTGTGAATATGAGAGTCAATCATTCATTTTAAGTATTACCTGATTGAATGAATGTCTACCAAAACCTCTCAACGGTACAACAATTTCAAAAAGACCTCATTTTCTAGTTCAAATTATACTTGTTAAACATTTTGCATTGGAAGTGTGGGTCAGTTTACATACATGTATGATCAGTACCATATGGGCCTCGTCATGAGAAAACCTGTCTTCGGGGTTTCCGACAAAGCGAGCTTCAAATCAGTCTCTTCAGCTACAGAGAATCGCTAGAAAATTGAAATTTCTCTTGTTGAAAGTCTAGATATGATACTTCTTGATAAGCGAATAACAAAGGCGCTGATCAGTCTGTACGGATGTGCAGGCTGGTCTGCGCCTGTGTTGGTTACAAACACCCGAAGACAGGTTTTTCTCCCGTCGAGGCCCATATCATATATGCTTGCTTATTTTTTATACCCCAACATACAAAGTATGTAAGGGGTATATAGTTTTTCGCCGTTTTGTATGTTTATCCTTTTGTTCGTGAAAATAGATAAGAAATTCTAATGCACTTGCACTTGTAACGCGATGTCTGATCGGATAACCTCTAAAATTTGTGACAGTATATCCTAATATATACTGTCGGAAATAGTTTGACACCATTTATTACTTCACATTTTGTTAGATGACAAGCGGCTTAATGTGGCATGTAATGCTCAAAATTGAGATAAAACTGCAGAAGTGCATTAGAATGGGGACATTCAAATTTTCATTTGGGGAGGTATTTCGTGGGATATACGTTCGGAAATCACGTCTTACGGCTCCACTCACGCGTCGCCGTAAAAATAAATTTCCGACCGTATATCCGATGATATACCTCCCCAAATGAAAATTTTGAATACAGTTATCCCCCTCAATAATCACAGTTTTACACAGATTCTTGTTTGTTTATTTAAACCTATGAACATATCTCTATAATTCCAGATAAGGACGTACGCAGCGGAGTTGTGTATAGATACGAAGTTTAAAGGTGGAAATGAGAACTTTAAACTGGAACCTTGTGTTAAAGATGGTAAAGGTGGGGGAGAACAGGTACGTAACCCTTTTATAAAATGGACAAGCTTGTGAGTAACATAGGTACAGATAAGGATAGTTTGTGCACCTAAAATTGCTTGTATTTCCGTACCCATCAATTTAAACATGTGTTTTGGGTGCTCAAAAGAACCGTCTCATTGAGACAGTTCTTTTGAGTACCCACAACATATGTTTTGTACCCACAACATATGTTTTGGTTGAGAAATAAGAAAAATAATTTTCCAGTTCACACTCTTATCTCAAGGCCTGGAGTAACCTTTTGATGATTCAGTGAACACTCAATAATTCAAAACCCTGATAACTTGAAGTTACTTTAGAGATATATATATACTGAAGGTCAAAAGTTATGCCCTCAAGTTTTGGTCTGATTTTCTTCTCTCACCGAATTTACAGATTTAATCCATTTTCAACAGAAACTGTAACTGATCTCTGCCAATATTATAAACTTAGCTTCTTTCAAAAGAGATGTCACTGTATATTCTCAATCGGTTGGTTTTACAGGAGTTTGACCTTTCATGGCACAAGGACATCCGTCCAAAGAAGAGAAGCGTATGTTTTGATGTCTCCACATCAGTCGCAAAAGCACCGGTGATATTATTTAACTGCCATGGCATGGGCGGCAACCAGCGGTGGAAATTCAATTTGGTAAGGACTGTTCAATATTTATACCATTTCTTCCTTTCTCTTATAGGAGTTTTCTTTATCTTCTTGGCACAAGGATATCCGTCCGTTGAAAAGAAACGTGTGTTTTGACGTATCTACCTCTGTGCCTAAAGCACCTGTTATATTATTTAATTGCCATAATTTGAAAGGCAATCAGGGGTGGAAGTATAATTTGGTAAGTTGAGGAGGGTAAAATCTGCACTGTTATCACTTTTGCATGCTATTTCAAAACAACTAGTGGGGAGTTCTATATCCCACTTGCCTCAGTAAGGCAGGGCTCTACTGATTGTGATAGGATGGAATTGCATGCTATTTTACTCTTTGCCTGCTAGCAGTGACTTTTGTTGTCTGCTGATGATCTTTGCAAACAGTTTGGACCCAGATCAGGACTGACTTAATGTCGGTCCTGATCTGGGTCCAAACTGTTTGACACTCTGATAGTGATCCTGAAAGAAATTTTAAAAAAAGTTAATTTTGAAAAAAGTCAGCAGACGACTACAAAAGCAAGAAAAAACACCCAGCATGCAGTGCGTAAACAACAGGTGGGTTGTTCTACAACTTATTTCTCTCGGTAAGACAGGGTTTTACTGAGTGTAATAGGGTGAAATTTGTTGTATATTGTACTAATACATTTTGTTTCGAAGTTGACAGTTATAACTAATCCTCTGGGTTCTGTTGTTAAAACATTGTAAGCGCACCAAAGTCTTTTTGCCAGCTAGTGTTGTCTACTGATTACATTTGTCTTGCTCGATCTATATCCAAGCTGTTTGACACTGATGGGATTCCTGAAAGAATTTAATGAAATTAAGTTTTCAAATAATACTTCATTAAAGTGTTAAACGGTTTGGATCCAGATCAGGCCCCACATTTTGTCGGCCTGATCTGGATCTTAACTGTGTGCAAAGGTCATCAGCAGACCACAGATGGCACCACTAGTGGGAAAAGGGTTACCCTTACCTCCATAGGCTATTTTTAGATCATGACATCATTTTATATTTTTAGACAATATGGATTAAATTCAAGAAGAATTAGCTAAGTTTTGAATCCTTTAAAAATATGAAAAATGGAGCATTTGCTCTTTTTGAGCAAATGCGCCATATTTCATAATATTTTCAAATACATGATATTTCAAAGACGTCAAAAGGCGTTTTTGTTGAGTGAAGTGGTAAACAAAGGTTTTATCCAAATGACCTTTGATGTTGGTTGGATTCTAAGTAGGCACACTTATGCTATTTCTGTATAAATATGTTTGTGTACTTTATAAATGCTTTTATTTTTGTAACTGGCTAACTTTTTCACACCCAACAGACATTTTGTTTCACCCTAATACAGCCCATTAATATTAAACTACAGTAAAACCTGTCTTAAGTGGCCACTCAAAAAGAACACAAAAATTGGTTTTCAAGACCGATTATCGCTTAATGCAGGTCAAAAGTATTGAAGGGGAGCATTCTGAAATACTTTCGACCTTCATTAAGCTACCATTTTCCATTAAGACCTTTGTTTTGTATATTTTTGAGTGGCCCCTTAAGACAGAATTTACTGTAGTTCCCTAATCTACTATGTTAACATTGACAGAGGCTTAAATCTTCTCCCGCCGGTCACAACTTATGTTGTCTGCTTCTCTCATCTGCTTATGATGTTAAATAGCCTAAATTGCAAACACTACGGACCCAGATCAGATTGCTCCAAGGTTTGCCTCCATAATAAAATCTAGTCTGAAGTGAACTTGAATATATACAGCAGATGTAAAAAGCAGACATTTTCAGGACAAGGAAATATTGGAGGGCTATTGGTTAACAGATATGCAAAGGGGAAACTTTTTATTGTTTCCTTATTGTCTTTAAGAAAAGTGCTGGGATATAGTATTTGTCATTTCTTGGTATGATTCTTATCTGACAGAACGAACCTTTACGCACAAATGCACTATAATTTCGAATTAAATGTTTTCAAGCATGTGGGTGGGGTAAATCCATATCAAATGTAAATGAAACAGCTGTAAGAAAGGTATAGACAGCGTAATAGTGCCT
This sequence comes from Loripinus fragilis, assembly GCA_964019695.1. NCBI lineage: Eukaryota > Metazoa > Mollusca > Bivalvia > Lucinida > Lucinidae > Loripinus > Loripinus fragilis. The sequence goes on along the minus strand of OZ026521.1, from coordinate 88,504,673 downwards.
GGGAATTTTTTACGATAAGTATGGAAAGAGAGGTAAAAATGTTGATGCTTTGATTATCTCCCTTAACATGTACCCATTACACATATTTACAAACTCATCAAATTTATTTCCCCCGACGAAGGGTTTAGAGAAACATGTATATCACAAAACATAAATCCCATTTATCTAGACCCTTAGTTCACCTTCAATATCATTCAGATCATAACAAAAGCCTGCCTATGTTTTATTGCTTAGTTTGATAAAAAATATACTTATCTGCACAATTTCAATATCTGACTTTTCAACCCAACCCCAGAGGTCAGGGGTGTGTGTAAAGTCGATGTTTTAGCTTGCATGTTGGTCTACACTTCTTTCCCTTTAATTTGATATGGTAAGTTACCACTTTCAGAAAAAAAACAAAAAAGATCTTTTGAACCCACCTCAGGGGTTGAGGGTGTGTGTTAGGAGAGAACATTTGCTTTCATGGTGCTCTATGATCAATTCCCTTTAATTTCATATGCAACATGACTACTTTTAGAAAAATATGGTTTGACCTTTTGACCCACCCCCGGGGTGGAGGGTGTGTCTGTGGGCAAAATAGTTGCTACCATGTTGCTGCATGCATTATAAACTTTAATTTGATATGCAACATGACCATATTCCAAAAAAAGTCTAATTTTGGTTTTGGTCCCCACCTCGGACTCAGTATAAACGGACTGTTCACTGACGGAAATACAAAGATATTGTTAATGTGGCTTCATTTTAGCCCTAATTCAAAGCACCTCAGCAAATAAACTTGATTCTGAACAAAACCCAACATTAAAAGAAGTTATTCCAGGTATGAGAAGTTGAAATATTATCAGTAACAGTATATGAAATAGAAGTTTTATCATCTTTTTAGGTTGATTTCTGGCTATTTTTGGCTTAAAGTGCCGAAAATAGCCAAAAAGGGTACCTTGGTTTCTTGCTGATGTTCATAAAGACAGATAAACTTTCAATAACAATACAGTCTTAAAGATTATATATTACAGATATGCTGAGAAATAATGGAGATATGATTATTTAAACTTCAACATTCGTCAGATTTGAAAGCTCAGCCTCAACAACGTATTTCCAATATATACATTTACTTGTATGTCAGTGACTAGTCCGTTTAAAGGTCTGAGGTCCCACCCCCTAAGTCGACCCCCAGGGGATTGGACCCAGGCCTTCAGACTAAAATTCTGTTCAATGTTACATATCTATTGCTTCTCTGCCTGCATGCAAAATTTCAGCAAAAGCCTTAGTTATTGCGAAATTTAAATATTTGACCTCTTACCCCTTGTGAAGTCAGGTGAGGTCAAAGTGGTGGGGTTAAATTTTGACACTGCCATGCTTATCTACAGGTACTGGGCAATCATGGTCTATAGTGAGAAGTTGTTAAATATAATAGCTTTGAGGAAATGTGAAGCTTATCACACAAAAAAGCTTGTATAGGTTTTTGCATTATAATTGCCTATACGAAGACAAGGGCAATAACTCAAGTGTTAAGGGGTTGATTTTGATGAAACATATGATATCGAGAGTCCATGGTACTTACCATTTACCAAGAATGCATCAAATCTGACCAATAGGCACTGAGATATGGTTCTGGACGGACAAAAAGTGTGGACGGACAGAATGGACGGACGCTCTTACATTTACAATTTCGGAAATTTAAAGTACCCAACTAGGGTCCATTCTTGATTGTGGACAGACAGAGAGATGCTGCCAAAACTATATCACGAAGAAAAAGGGTTCACAGTAATGTCATAGGTGAAAGTTTTCAGGATTCTTTTCAGAGAAAGTCTGCCTAAAATACTTAATTAGGCAGATTAAAGTAACTTACATAGGAAGTATGCCAAGGGGTATATAGTTTTTGCCCTTTCTTTTCAGCTGTTAATTTGTCTTTCTCATGGTTAAAATTTTATATAAAACATTACAAATTAGAATTTATATTAGAAAGACTGGGTTTCCAGTGTTTAGACTGATCATGTTTTACTAAGAGTAAGAGTGTGAAAATGCTTGATTTTGATTGTGATCATGTTTATCTCTACTCTAGGACAGTCACCAGCTTTTCTATCCAATCAGTTACAAGTGTTTAGTCCATGGGTGAAAGTTTTCCGGATTATTCCTGAATTCAGGATTTTGAGGCTGACTTTCCACAGAAAGTCAGCCTCAAAATGCTGAATTAGGCAGATCATTATAACCTTTCTTATTTATTTTCAGTTCATCTAAGGACAATTGACCATTTAACTTGAAATTACTAATGATTTATTGGCATACAACAAGTTTAAAGATTTGAGTTTCAAAAGTTCAGGATTTTGGAAAATTTGAACTTTCACCCATGTTAGTCTTTAATTATGTATCACTTTGACTGTGTCGCTGTTTGACTAAGACTCTGACCATGTTTTACTTCAACTGTGACTTTTTAATTTAGACTGTGTTTATGTTTTTTTCTACTTCAAGATAGCCACCAGCTTCATTATCCAATCAGTAAAGCGGTGTATAGACTGTGATCTTATTTTACTTAGCAGGTCTCACTCTTAGACTGTGACCATGCCTAACTTAGACTGTGATAATGTTTGATTTCTTTTTCAGGACAGCCACCAACTTTATCATCCAATCAGTAACCAGTGTTTAGACTGTGATACAGGAAGTCAGGAAATATTTATGAACCCCTGTGATAAATACGCTGATACCCAAAAGTGGAAAATTTCAAATGTAAATGAAACAGCTGTAAGAAAGGAATGGACGGCGTAATAGTGCCTGGGAATTTATTTCATAATTTTATTTTAAAACCACCACTATTCCATGAAGTCATGTTAGTATTTCTAAGAGAAACACTGTTATCCTATGAGTAGATAGGTACATCTGAGGTATGGAAATATTATGCCTGACTTGTTCCGCCCGGTCCCATTTCATTCTGGACAAGGGAGCACAAGTTTGTTCAATAAACACTGAATGCAGATATTTGAATCAGAGATTTATTGCACAGTACAAGTCCAAAAAATTATTAAATAACATTGTTTGATTTAACTCTGTCTTTCATGCATAACCAATATATATGTTCCGCATGTCATAAAAGAAAACAGGTGTTTGTTGTATGCAAATACCAATGGTACAGCTCAGCCATGTGTATTCACACAATCCAATCAGCATCTGATTACAAATTAGTAAGGCAGATTTCTTTCATGATGGTTGTCATATACAAGTGACAGTGATGTATTTTTCTTACTTATAGGAAAATGGTAGTTTCAAGCTCATCACATCATCTGAAATTTGCTGTGAGAAAATGGGAATGGTAGAGGGGGCATTTTGCATATGTTGACTGTCAACTCCCCTATAACTTTGTGAGTTAAATGTCAACTATCAATGTAGGTGGGTTGGGGATTTATCTCTGTATAGCTCAGTTAACTCCTTGTTTGCCAGAACCAAATTACTCACAGGAAAAGCAATTGCAAACAAAATAGTCCTAATTGAGACTGATCATAGAGGAGCAGTTATTAACTTTCTTCAAGGATGGATTAGTCCAGGACATCATTTGAAAGATTCCATTTCATAATCATTTATTATTCTAGAATTAGATAGGATGTTTAGATTTCAGGATGTTTGACCTAGAACTTTCACTGCTTGCCTTGTTTTGGTAATATCCTATTTTCTTACAGCACATCTCAATAGTTTATCTTCATTCCATTACAAAAACTGTCAAAATAAAATATATAGGAAATGCAAGATTTGAAATCTACCTTTAAATATGGATTTTTGAGAATTTCAAAGACACAAGTAATGGTCTACAGGTTAGTTTTTGGTTCCCGATTTCACAGGTCCAGATAGCAAACTTCTTCAGTGTAAATTTGCGCTTATTTTGATATCCGTCAGTTTACCCATGTTTTAGAGATTGAATTTTTGATTTTACACTCTTTCTTGGGGGCCAGAATATTGAATAACAGCCATCAGTATTTCTCAAAGAAAGTAAGAAAACACATAACTTGCATTTATGATTGTTCCATCAGATTGTTCTCAAAACCTGAAGAACCTTAAATCAATTAAATAATAAGGAGTTCTCGCCCACTTATTGCTCAAGAGAAGCTGTTCCATAGGCAAAACATCATGCTGAGTTTCCTTATCCCATCCACATGACCTGCTTATCCCATCAATGTTACTTTAAATCATAACAATTTAGCCTGTTCACTGAGCAAATTAGGACAAAACATTATGTAGAATTATCAAAAAGGCAATATTTAATGCATTTTTAACATTTTAAAATTTTTAACATTTTCACATTGTTGAATGACATCAAAAATATTTCTGGTGACACAGAAATACATCAACAATGTGATGGATGTTATTGACGCTGTTTGACGCCTTGATGTCTTTGTCAATATATCTGTAAGCATTTTGTATTTCAAATCCCCCGCACCCCAAAAAAACCAAAACCACACTTGAAATGCTATTTCGCTTCAGTTTCTAGGTGTTGAATTATGTTAACACCCATTCTTGCATCTGGAAAATTTGTTAGTAAACTTATTTTTGAATTGGAACAAACCCAAAAAATCTATTATTTATGCCAAACTGAAAGAATTCATAAAAACCTTAAAAATCACAAAATGGGTAAGAAGAAGTATCCATCATTGTGTATTGTTGTGATAGCCAAAAGTTGACTGTCAGAAAATAACTTGTGTTTTTGTAAGTAACCTTCATTTCATATAAAAAGGTAAATTTTATTTATAAAAGAATCTTGTGTTTTTAAAGCTAAGCACTTGGGCTTAAAGCATCTGTGAGCTGAATTACACCAGGGACCAGTTTCAAAGCCTTGCATTTTTATGACCAGAAGGTTAATACTTATGTCTGCTTGTGAGATTTTGATACATATCCCATATGTGAACAGCGTAAGCTCAGAATAGCCTGCACAAATGTGCCATCTCCCAAGAGCCTTTGCGGCTTACACACTCAAAGTATGGACATACATAAAGGCTCAGGCCAAATTTTAAGCGAATAGCCCCACTAGATAGCTGTGCATACATGTTTAAAAGATGACTGATGCCTTAACTCTTACCACGCTAAACCTGGATAAATCCTGTTTAAAAATGGTGTAGATAAGATCAGCTGGCTTCTGAGAAGCCAGCTGATCAGGATCTACACTGTTTTCCACCCTGCTTGTATATACATTTTCATAATTGGAATCCAGCAAGTTAATTGGATAGAAATCGGAGAGGATTGTGGCACATAAAAGATCTAGCATGACCAGGGTTAAGTACAAAATCTCATGAACTGGCTTATTTGAACCCTAATGGTAGTTGGTTAAGTAAGTAGTGCTCTAGCTGTTTTTGCAGATGTGATAGGCACCATGTGTAGCTTTACATGACTTAAATTATTAGTTATTATTGAGTGACTGTGTGAGATGTATACCTGAAGACATGCAGTCAGTAAAGACATGGATCAGCATTCAATTTTTATGCAGCAAAATGCTCGGAAGCGAATACAATCCCCTCTCATTAACTCAAGTCTACAAGATCACAGTTTTAACTTTTAGTTGAAAGTATATCTATCTAAATTTATCCTTTTTATACTGGAAGTCACTAAACTGGTAACTTGGCAAACAGTGAAGACCCAGATGAAATGCAGCATAACGCTGCATTTCATCAGTGTTTGCATTGTTTGCCAAGATAAAAACAACCTTCAGGGACGGAAATGAAACATAATTTAGAAAAATCTACCTGTGACCCCTTGAAGTACTAAATGCGCAATCCCATATTTATTGTATCAATATATATGGAAAAATCCATTAGATTACAAAGGGTGCCGAAAAGGTTATTTTCATTGTTTCTTGTCAAAAGATACATTGTGGTTTCTTATTGAATAATGTATTGACAATATTTATGACCATCTCAGTGATTCTTTACCACAACCATATGTCCAGATAAGCAAAACTTTTGAGCATTAAATTGTAATTATCTTTAAACATATGTTTTGGGTGCTCAAAAGAACCGTCTCATTGAGACAGCTCTTTTGAGTACTTACAACATATGTTTTGATTTAGAAATAAGAAAGACATATTTTGATTAGGCCAAATAAAAATATAAGTGTGGTCACAGGTCTGAAAATTTTAGGTAGGGTAGGCACATTATTTTTCTGGAAAAAAATAGGAATTTATGCATTTTGAAAGGCAATTCACCTTTCAAAATGTATAAAATTATATATTTTTTCCAGAAAACCTGATTTTTTTTTAGGTTTAACCAGAAAATTTAGGTAGGGTCAAGCTACAGAAAACACATGTTTTTTTTTCCTTATGCACTCTTATCTGGAGGCCTGAATATGGTGATGATTTCCCTGAGAATTTGTATAAAAGGGATTTTGTCAGACTGCTATGTGTAGAATGCTGATCCTTGTTCTTGATAGCTGCATGTTTATAGGTATACTTCACTGTGTTACTCCTATATATGTATATAAGATTGGGAGAGTAGAAAAAAGGTTTTTATATTGTACAGTATCTAACAGAGGGAACCCATTGATTTTACATTATTTTGTAAGTGGTATGTTATAACATCTCCCTGTCAATTATCATTTTGGCGACATCTGAAGAAAAAAGTTAACAGAAATACTGAATTTTCTTTGTATGAATTTGATCTCAACACTGCTTTGAGAACACTGGTCAACAAGGAAATGCTAGGCACACCCTGGGAAAAACTATTTAAGAAATGAATTCAATTTTTAGAATGTTCATAGAATCATGAATACTTCTGGTCTCTTACAAAGTAAGTGAAGCCCAAAGTATGTGTGTAGATGAAGACTTTGACGAGAATTTAGACCTCTAGCCCCGCTTGGTATGTCAGCACGGGCATTTAAAGGAGGCTTTCATTCATATGCACAAAGTTCCAAAGCCTTGTGTTCTGGTCCAATTATCATCCAATAAGGTAATTGAAGGATATAAACCCTATCACACACAGAGTCGTATAAACTTGTGTTATAGGGTCAATGCTAAAATGCATTCAAATCTCGTAAATTCGAAGTCCTAGGGACTAGAGGTTTTATTTCGAATTATTGAAAATTCGAATTTTAGGGAGGTAGACATAAAAATATTCCCCACCCCCCCCCCCCCCCCCCAATAATTATTTTCATTTTCTCTATCAAACATATATTTTGGGAGGCGTTTCTTTTACGCACCCAAAATATGTCTTTATAGATATTTATAAGAAAAAAAAAAAAAATAGTCCCTATTCTCTTAATTTAGTCCCAAATTTATTTCAAATTAGCCAATGGGAGTTTGAATTTTCGAGGTTTTACTGTAGTGACCTAGTTTTCTACTGTTTTTTTTTTCATACAACAACTTCAGCAATTCTATTGAGATTTTATGTGATATGCTCAAATTATGCAATGAAATAAAAGGCAACCAGATTAGACTCAGATCAAACTGCTTCTGGAGATATGTGTCTCTTATGCTTTTGAATGGGGTTTCCCCTCCAAAATTACACCAAATATGCAAATTTATAAATCCTGTGTAATTGAAACAGATGTTTTTCCCATCCAAAATAATGTAAAAACCCATCTTGTCCTACCAAGGGTTGCGATTGCCTAATCTAACCCTTGGCCTCACAGCTTTGATTTTCTCCGATTGAATATGTCATAAGCTGAAAATAGTAGCAATTAATATGCGGTGCAAAAATCGATAAACACCAGGCCGCCAGATAAGACAGCGTGATTCATTTACATTCAGTTTTCTTATTTAACAACAAAAATGTACGTTTAATGTGCTCAAAAGAACTGTCATATTAAGATGGTTATTTTTGAGCACCCATAACATAATTTTGAACTTAATTATAGAAGAAAAATAAATAATTTTACGACCAAAATCTTTACTTATCTAGACTTATGGAGACTTAGCAGGCGGTGCACATTAGATGCCGATAAACTGCTACATTTAATCTGATTGGCATGAAGGGATTATCGAAAAAATCCTTCCTGGCATTTTCATTGGTCTATTAGTCTGCGCTAATAATAAACTTTGAGGGTCGTGGGGCGAAGGGTTTGTCGAAAAGTTGATACGACGAAACCTTCGCTGGTGAAGATGGTAAAAACCTAGATTCATAAGAAGTTACTAGACAAATCTAGATTTTTTTGAGTGTTTGAAAGCAGAAAGCTCATCAATAAATCTGGTTCTAAGGTTATAAAACTTTTTCATGCTCAACTCAACTGAGCATGAAATTTATAATGCTAATTAATGTTAAAATGCCAACAATTGTTGGCATTTTAACATTTATTTGCATGATAAATACAACACCTGAGAGTTTGAAAGCAAAACAAGTCTTTATTTTTTAGCATTTTAGGTATTATGAGCTGTTGAAATTTCATGCATATCTAAGTTGCTAAGTTGAGCATGAAAAAGTTTTATAACCCCAAGGCCAGGTAGTTTTATCTGGATCTTTGTGGTTTGTCTATGCCTTGAAGTCCGTTTATTTATGTGAATTGTTATTTTAAGGACAATCTTGTTTACAATTTAATTCCACTGCTGTTGTATGATAGATATATAAGTATAGATCTTCATTCAGTTAAAGAAGCTAGCTGGTGTTGATCTACACTGTGTGTTGAAGAGAATATACGAGCCAGCTGTTACGAAAATGGTGCTTGTCCATAGGTCCAGATAAGGATAGTTTGTGCACCTAAAGTTGTTTTTATTTCCTTACCCATCAATTTAAACATGTGTTTTGGGTGCTCAAAAGAACCGTCTCATTGAGACGGTTCTTTTGAGCACCCACAACATATGTTTTGGTTGAGAAATAAGAAAAACAATTTTCCAGTATACACTCTTATCGAGAGGCCTGTTGTCCCATGCCACATTTATATGGACCAGCTCATGTGATTTGTGTCCTTATCCTTTATGCGTAAAGCCACTCTTAACTCTTTCCCTCATGCATATTCATGCTAAGCTCCACCCACTATGAATAATGAAATAAATAAACTTTCAGGTTTGTACATATTACAAAGATAACTTGTTGGGTCCACTAGTGTAGGATCATATCTAATCATATTTCCATTAGCAAACAGAGCAGACCCTGATCAGGCAACTCTTCTAAGAGACTAAGAGCTGCCTGATCAGGATCTACTCTGTTTGCAAAAGCGTTAAAAGGCATCTCTATGAGGTAAAATGTTAAAAGGTGCATGCATAGCTATCTAGTGGGGTTAAAAGTCTAAGTTTTGATCTGAGCATTCCTCTTCTTACATACTTTGTATCTGTGAGAAGCCAAGGCTCTGGCGAGACTGCACAGTCTAGCTTGAGCCTTCACTACATGCTGTCAGGCCCCCAGATAAGAGTGTGTAACTGAAAATTATTTTTCTTATTTCTCAACCAAAACATATGTTGTGGGTACTCAAAAGAACCGTCTCGACCTCTCGATGAGACGGTTCTTTTGAGAACCCAAAACACATGTTTAAACTGATGGATAAGAAAATAATCAAAATTTTTACGCTAATTTTTTTTTGCTTAACTGGCCTTATGGCCGATGTGATAGTACCAAAATCACATGAGCTGGCTCATATATACAGGTTCAATTAGTGAAATGGTAAATAGATTAGAAATGAGTAATTTGAGGAGCCTGGTGGCTCAATGGTAGAGTGCTTGACTCAGGATTAAGGGATTGGGGGTTCGAGCCTCACCTGAGGCACTGCATTGTGTCCTTGAGCAAGACACTTTATCCTCTGCTTAGTACTGGTTATACCCAGGAAGACCCATCCAGACATTACTGAAAAATTGTTGACTGGGATGTAAAGAATCAAATCAAACCAACATATAAATATATAATTCAATGTATTTCCCCATTTCTTATGATATTTGTAGACTTGCAGCAGTCTGCAGATGCATACAGTCTAGTCATTGCCTTTTCTGTTGTTTTCTATATACTAGACACCTTGTATTTTAGTGTGAATTGATATTGCACAACAGGATATAACTACAACACATTTCCAACAATGTGGTATGTGCGACTAGCAAAGCCTCAGATCAACCTGCGCAAACGCGCAGTCTAATCAGAGCCTTTGTTAGTCGCTTGAGCATTCTATGCTTGTTTAGCTACTGACTGAACAGCATTAGGAGTTTCTAAGCTTATAAGGAAGCTGCAGAGGCTCGTCCGAGTCTAGACATGTCAAAATGCCACATTGTTGGAAATCACATGTCACGGCTCATTTTGCCTCTGTCTGAGCTGCCAAATAGATTTGCTGACTGGGATGGGTGATCCTTTTGTCAGTCCACTTTTGTTACATGTAAATCTTTTGTAATCCATATTTACTTGTATAGACGTGAAGCTGTAATCATGGCTGATTTTTTTTCAGGATTATTCCTGATTTCAGGACTGAGGCTGACTTCTTATAGAAAGTCAGCCTCAAAATTCTGAATTAGACAGATCAGGATAGCTTATCTGGTTAATTTTCACTACACAAACGGATTCTGTAACCTGCATTCAATAGATAGCTAAGGATACATGTTTGTTTTCTTAGGCACAGACCAGACTGATCAGACTGGGGGATGCCTAGGCTGATATGGGTCTCTACCAGGTGCTCACAACATTTTTGTTAGTTTTGTCTCAATAGCATTAGCTCATATTCCAATTGTCACATGTATCAGGGACATTATTTTTCATCACTGCTGTCATGTAACAGCTCTTATGAATCATGGATTGATCTCTACATGGGTGAACGTTTTTAGGATTATTCCTGAATTCAGGATTTTGAGACTGACTTTCCATAGAAAGTCAGCCTCAAAATACTGAATGAGGTAAGATATTATAGCTTTTTCGATATATTTACAGTTAATCTAAAGACAATTAACCATGTAAACTTTAAACATTATTATTTTGAAGGCATACTGCAAGTTTTAAAATTTGGATTTCAAAAGTTCAGGATTTTGGAAATTTTGAACTTTCACCCATGTCTCTATATATTATATGTTTCATACATTAAAACTTGTCTATCAGTTCTCAATACAAAATCTAGAGAGAAGTGAGCAATATTGAGAAGACATCCCCCACCCTCACCCAAATCATACCCAAGCTTCAGCCTTAAGGCCAATGTATCTTTATTATACTAGATTATTTATTATGTATTTACATTTCAGTCATTCATTGGAATGGTTGATAGAATGTTTCATTGTTTTTATAAAATGAAATCCTTTTGAAGCACAGATGTTGTTGAAAGTGCATAGTATTGATAGATGTCACAATGTTACAGGGTTTACCTTTTGGGTAGTCAAATGCAGTCAAAAAACATTGGCTCATACACTGTCACAAAAAATAATAGGCTAAATGTTGTTATTTATTGGTAGGTTTTGGTAAACCCCCACTGCTCCTTCAATCGAGGAGCGCATGGGCTCAGTGGTAGAGTGCTTGACTTGAGATAGAGTGGTGGCAGGTTCGAGCTTCATCAGAGGCACTGCATTGTGTCCTTGAGCAAGACATTTTATCGTAGCTTAGTAATTGCATAACCCAGGAAGATCCATCCCAACATGACTGAAAAAATGTTGACTGGGATGTTAAGAATCAACACAAACTACTCCTACAATAAGAATACTGGATAAATGACTCTCATGACTTAATTTTATTTGTGGAAAAGTCCTCATACTACAATTTGCACAAAATCCTTACTGTCTTGGGAGTTTGGCACTTGTCACTTAGGGTAGCAGCAAACACTATGGTAAATGTTATAAAATTTGGAACACTAGTGCATTCTAAAAAGGCTAAGACAAACAGTGCAGACCCAGATCAGACTGTTTTTAAAGAAGAAGTGTCTGAACAGTGCCTTCCCTGTTTGCTATGTCTTCCCTGTTTGCTATTCTGACGAGCATTTTTGTGAATTCCAGCTTTGATAACCATTAATTTAGTTGAGAACAGAAAATGAAAAGTGTTCGAAATTTTAGAACATTTACGTTACAGATTATTTTTTGTCACAACATTTTGGTTGAAGATGTTTTGTATTTGTTGTGTTGCTTGTGTTATGTATTTTGATACAAAATTAATATATTTTTGTTTTAGAATTTTATATTTCATGCTGCAAATTTTGTGTGGTAAACCATGAAGCTTTATATTGAAAGTTGAAGATTTTTGAAATTTTAAACCCTCTTCTTCAAACATTGAAGACACAGATGAAATGCTGCGCCATCATTAGGGTCTACACTGTTTGCTATACAAATGGAAATATGTTAAAATTGAGAAATTATGAGCCGTGACCCCTTAAAATAGTAAATGAACAAATCCAGGCTTATTGTATCAATATGTATGGGAAAATCCAGTAGAATGAAAAGTGTTGGAATAACAATGCTTTTCCTGAGATTCTAGTACATATCGCATAAAACACGTTAAGACTCCCTAGAGCATTGGCCGCTTGCATACACAAAGGGATGTAGATGAAGACCCAGACATAAATTTAGACATTAAGCCTGGCTAGATCAGCATGGGTGTTTATTGGAGGTTTTTGATGTATTTCTGGCCCTGAGGATTTTTTTTACATTAACAGTGTAGACCCTGATGAAATGCGGCATTATGGGGCATTTCATCTGGGATTTCACTGTTTGTCTAAGTACCCATTTAGGGGTTTCCAGTGTACAAAGGGTTATGGCAAATTGCATACTTAAAGCTCTTGTGTTTGAAGTTTGGTGTTTTCCATTTATTACAATTTTTCACATATACCAAATACCCATGCCTTACTTAACCATATAAGACCTAACACACGCACACACAGCCTTGGTATACTTTTATATGGGAATGTGTGGTTATTAGATTGACTATATTGCCAAGCCCTGCAGCACTATCAGTAGCGAGTCTGATTGCTGATCCATGGGTCATGAGTTTGATCCCAGCCCAACCCCATACTTTTGTGGAGGTTAATCATGAAATATTTTCTACAGTCTTTCCCCTCTTTCTGCTGATTCAAGAAGGGCTGGTATCAGTTAGAAGCGAAAGTATGTGCACAGAGTACTGGTTAACAGCTTTTTCTAAGCTTGCCCAGGTTAAGTGTGGTTAGGTTAACTGACCATCTCGACATGACCATAGCTGTTGACTGGTACATTAAACCACAAACCAAACAAAAGATTGACTATTGTATACTGGTATCATGTATCAAAAAGAAAGAATAGCGAATTTAGATAGAGTATTGTATACCGGTATCGTGTATGAAAAAGAAATAATAGTAGATTTAGATTGACTATCGTGTACCGGTTTCATGTATGAAAAAGAAAGAATAGCGGATTTAGATTTAGATTGAATATTGTATACCGGTATGATGTATGAAAAAGAAAGAATAGTGTAGTAGATTTAGATTGACTATTGTATACCGGTGTCATGTATAAAAAGTAAAAATAGAGGATTTAGATTTTATAGAGATGATCCCTTTATTTTCAGAGTAAAATAGAGAACCTAAGTTGGTTTTTTAAGTTGATTTCGTATATAACCTTTAAGCCTGTGTGTACGGGAAACCCCTAAATGGGTAATTTAACAAACAGTGAAGACACAGATGAAATGTCGCATAATGCAGCATTTAATCAGGGTCTACACTGTTTGTTAAAGCAAAAAAGATCGTCAGTTAAAAAAATACAATATTTTTTGAAAAATATAACCTGACACCCCTAGATATGTACACTGAAGGACTTTAAAAACGCAAAAAATGATTTTTTTTTTTTTTGCATCCAGAACATTTTTAGCCTTCTTTAACAGATAAAAACAGACAATAACGCCACTCTGCTTCTATCTATACCCAATACCAGTGTTTTTAAAGACACTGGCTACCACCAGCTATGCATTGCTGGTTTACTATGTTCTGCACGAGGCGTCCCTACGAAACAATGAAGCAAAATATTTTATCATTTCACATGTAGATTGTAAGTATACATATATAAAAACACAGCAGCTTTAGTTTTATAGCTATATTATTCATGCCATGTTTGTCTGAACATGAACGATCTGGCCCAATTGGAATGTTAAATGCTGATGTGCGTGTTTCTGACGTCGCCAGATATCATAATTGCCATCCCTCAACTATACAGCGCCTCAGAGATCGTTACCAGGCTACTGGGACAGTTAAAGATTGACGCAGGTTTGGTCAGCCAAGAATGGCGACCGGCGTTAAGAGGCAACTTACGTCGATTGTGTATCGACGATATTTACATCAACGATATCCGTGCCGGCCCGCTACTGTCAGTGCCAAACTAATAATAGAGCTCCAAGGGTAATTTATTTCTGATTTTAATAAAAATATTTTATCACAATAACTTAGAAACATGTCCAATTTCTAGACAAATTTCAAATTGCAACTTTAGAAACATAGGGTATTGCTATTTGATAGAGTGTTGCTCTAACATTATTTATTATTTTGACATAAAATTTAAAACATGTTTTGCTGACATATTGATGTTCATTTCTACCAAATCTCAATAAAAATGAGACATTAAAAATTAGTAAATATTATGAAATTCGATTTTTGCGTTTTTAAAGTCCTTCAGTGTACAACAGACTATCCCAAGTTTATTGTATCATCCCAGAAGGAAGAATCCATTAGTAGACCAATTGTTATGTTAAGGAATGTACTGGTGATGCATAGATGTAAGATATTGAATTTGTTCACTAAGATATACATGTCTTAGTCTAGATAAACTAAAGAAGTAGTTTGATCATGGTCTGTGCGGTTTGTCAAGGTCTTTATGACAAGCAGCTACAGTTCTAAATTTTAGAACATCTATCGTAGTCAGACCTAAACATTTCCTAAGAATATTTAATAGAGTTATTTCCCTTCCTCCATTAGATTGATAAAACATACCTCCCAAAGTTATTATGTAGTATAATTTATTACCCAACCGTCTAAATATGGAGTAATTGTCTATTATTTGCTTTGTCATGAGTCACTGAACTATTCCACCGGTCAATAAATTTGACTATTGACTGGCACTATACCATGGCCTGGTTACCCACTTCCCTGTTTAAACACACAGGTGCTTATGGACATGTGAGACAATGATGCACGTACGGTTTGTTTATGAAAGAAGGCGTTATGCAACAATGGTGAAAATAAGGCATGAGTTGGCAACTTTGAACTCCAATAACTCCATTGTTTATGGTCAGAAACATAAAGTGTGGGTGCTCGTTTTCTTAGTTAGAATGAGCTGAACATTTTGAGACCAAAATTGAGCAGATTTGGTGAAATTTTCTGTTTTGCAACAAAACCGCATCATCTACAGCAACTCCATGCAAGAAACGCTGCTAAGTATTTCATCAAATGGATTGGGTAATAAAACAGTTATTTCATGCCTGTTTGTAGTATAGTCAAACTATTACCCCTCGGTACGACCTGATGCACTATTGCACTCAGCCTTCGGCCTTGTGCAATAGTGCATCAGGTCGTCCACGGCACCTTGGGGTAATAGTTTTAACTATACTACAAACAGGCATGAAATAACTGTTTACTGGGTCCAGAATTGACAAGGATGAGTTTTGACCGACACATTTATGTCATATTATTGACCTCAACCTTTCATCTTGAAATTGGCTGCTGCAGGTGATATCCCCTGCCTTGGATCTGCAAGCAATTAAATTGTTTGGCAGACTCTAGCAAACTGACTCCCCTGTGTTCCATCTTTGTAGCTTTCTCTCCATTACCAAAGAATAACTTTTCCAATCATTTGGTTACTTCTGTAAATGTGAAAAAAAATTCTAACACTTTTTTCTTTCTTTTCTCAAGTAAAATGTTTGTTATAAGGGCTGAAATTCACAAAGTGCTTGTCAGAAAAGCAAACAGGGAAGACCCTGATCAGGCAGCTTCTTCAGAAATAGTCTGATCTGGGTCTCTACTGTTTGTGTAGGCATTTTTTTCAGGCATCTAGTGTTCCAAATTTGAGAACATCTACCATATGTTAGATTTTTTTTATATATATAAAGTTCATTACAAAATTTGCATAATAAATTCTGGAGCATCTCAATTTTGGAATCTCAGACATGCTATAAACTGTGAACTGAAATCTGTGAGATAAGCCAACATTTTAAGGGAGATTTGATAAAATTCTGTGAGATTTTCGCAAAAATCACTTTGGAACTTTCCCAAAACAAACCAAAAAGCTTATTTTTATGTAAGAAACTTGTGATAAACACAATAAAGTGTGATTTATGATTATTTCTTTATAAAATATGTTTTAGATGGTCTGAAAATTCTGTGAGATTTGAAGATCTTATGGGAATTGGCTTTCAGAAGGGCCAAATCCTGAGAGATTTTATCTCGCAGTGTGGGGTATGGCATGTATGGAATCTATATTTTTATCTTATAACTTATTGCCATTTTACTTTCCAATTACAAATGTAGTTGACTTTTCACTAGTGACTCCTAAATGTGTACTTTGGCAAACAGTCAAGACCCAGATGAAATGCTGTATAATGCAGCATTTCATCGTGGTCTACACTGTTTGCAAAGGCAAAACAATCTTGGCAGAATGAGATTCAATTTTATTTGGAAATTATAACCTCTGACCCCAGTATATACAATGGACCATTCCAAGTGTATTGCATCAAACCAGAAGGAAGAACCCATTAGTGCGTAAAGGGTAAACCAATATGATTAGTTTGGTAACTAAGATCTTTTGTGTTTTGAGTATATAGACATCAGTAATGGGGGTGGGGTGTAGGGAGAGAGGGGTATAGAAAAGTTAACTGAGAAGTCACTTCTTGTGAGCAAAAAATTAACAGGAGCAAAGTGGCTCAGTGGTAGAGCACTTGACTCAAGACTGAGGGGCCACAGGTTCGAGCCTCAACGGCGTCACTGTGTTGTGTCCTTGAGCAAGATACATCTATCCTTGCTTAGTACTGGTTCAACCCAGGACAACCCGTCCCAACATAACCGAAAAAATTGTTGACTGGGACGTAAAGAAACAAAAATCAAACCAACAAAATCAACTTTTTTTGCTTTTAAAAAGTTTGTAAGCTAATATTACTTAGAGACGAAATGAACAGCTTGAGTGTTTGTTATTTACGCTGTGTATATTTTGCTTTATTGTTGTCACACTAAGTGTTCAGTTGTTGTTATAGATGCTATATTTTATCCATACTTTTAAAATAGGTTTATAGATGCTAGTCCAGTAGCACCAGTGATTTTCATACTTAATCATGAACCCTTTGTAGGGCCGAGAAAAAGTTTCCATCATGATGTATTGTTGTGGGACAAGGAAATCCCAGCCTCGGACCCTATTAATGTCAGAAACTTGGCAGAGCCTCATTTCAAATGAGTTATTTGGGTCCTCGGGTGGTATTTCCTTGTCCCACAACAATACATAAATTATGAAGGATACTCTTAATCTCAATTGTGCATCAAGATTTGTCTCAAACTACCACTATTTGAAACACATTTTCATGGTCCAAAAGGTGTTTGAGCCATTGAAGTTCAGCTGTAGTTTGACAGCAGTGTGATGGCTGTGGCCAGACTGTGCTGATGCGCTGACTTTGACTTTTGAGGGTTGCCCATATGATAAGAATAGATAAATATCCAGGTATACATTTTGGTAGACTTTGTAGTTAAAAGCACAAATAGTTCTGTGAAAAGTTTGCAAACACTTTGGACCCAAATCAGGCCCAACAAAATGTTGGGCCTGATCTGGATTGAAACTGTTTACCACTGATTTTATAAAGTCAGCAGATGATAAAAAGCATGTAAAATTTCCCAGCATGTGAAGAGTGAGAAAAAAGTATCTTACAAGCTAAATGGTGCACTTATCACTTTATTAAAGGCTCATTGTGTAACAGGCTATTGATGTTGAGAAGTAGACAGAACATATTGAGAATGTAATCTTTTACATTAGGTCTAGAATTGTTTTATTAGTTATTTTACTCTTTTCTCTGGAGATTTAAAAAAAAGCTTGAAATTTTCAGAGCTTTTTTTTTTTTTTTAATATCTCCAGAAAAAACAGAAAAACTAGTAAGGTAAACCTACAGTTTCAAATATTTCATGATTTCCCTAAAAATCTGGACAGGACAATCACTTTTAACAATGTCACTCTAAAAATACAGACAAAACCTCAAAAATATAGTTGTTTTTTCCAACGAAACAAATAATATTTAGAGTCCGCAGATAAAATTAAAAAACAATTTTAGAATTTTTTTTTTCTACTTTATGGAAAATTACAGTAGGAGGGTTGTACATCAACATATAAAAAAATTATGGCCTAGGCCCACCATAGACTGTTTAGTGTTTACCATGGATTCTTTACGTAGCTGAGGACCCTTCTTCACTATACAGTTAGCCACAATGATCATTCACCCACCTGTCATTACTTAAGAAACTTGTTGTCAGAGTATCTTCAATACATGTATGTTATTGTGTATTTATTTTGCATGTGTTTTGTTATGACATTGAGAGACTATTGTAATATATTGTAATATATGATATATATGATATATGTATACATTCTAATCTACTAACAAAATGTAACTCAACTTATGATTGGATAACAAAAATTGGAGACAGTGTATCCTGTGATATACAGTAAAACCTGTCTTAAGCAGCCACTCAAAAATAGACAAAACAAGGATGTTAATGACAAATGGTAATTTAATTAAGGTCAAAAGTATTGCAGAATGCTCCAAGGGGAGCATTCTGCAATACTTTTGACCTGCAAAGGGGAGCATTCTGCAATACTTTTGACCTGCATTATGCCTTAATCTGTCTTGAAAAACAATTTTGGTATTCTTTTTGAGTGGCCCCTTAAGACAGGTTTTACTGTACTGTCTGAAACGTGTAAATTTCATTGGCTGGCAAATGATTTTACACAGTTGGCAGCTGCTGACTATAGTAGTAACATGCTTCATTTTCACTGTCTTTTTGAAAGATAAATATTGCTAGTACATTGCTAGTACATTAAAATGTGATAACCTTAATCAAAATTTTCATTTGAGGAGGCATATTGTCAGAAATAAGGTCGGAATACATGTTTTATGGTTCTGCTGTCATGTCGCCATAAAACAAAATTCGAACTGTATACATGTAACTAACAATATAGCTTCCCAAATAATATTTTTGAAAACAGTTATCTCCTAAATGTGTCTTGTTATATCCAAGTTTTGTTTCAATTTTTATGTTTTTTTAGACAGTTACATTTTTTGCCTTATCGTGAGAAAGCCTGTTTTATAACATGTCAACAATAAAGGCACAACAAGCCTGTGCACACTCACAGTCTGATCAATGCCCTTGTTGTGCACATTTGTTAATCTCTGTAGTAAATTAAATACATTAACCCTTTCCTTCATGAATATTCATGCTAAGCTCCACCCACAATGAATGACTATATAAAAAAACTTCCATTTTGGTACATAGAACAAAAAAATGACTTGTCATGTTCACTAGTCTAGGCTCAGATATATCATATTTTTTCCATAAGCAAACAGAGAAGACCCTGAGCAGACAGCTCTTGCAAGAGCTGCCTGATCTGGGTGTGCTCTATTTGCAGAAGCATTAAAACACATCTGTATGAGGTAGCAGAAACCAACAAACACAGGTTTGCTTGTGGAGAGGTAATAGCAGATTTTTTCTATTTGATTCTTTACATCCCAGTCAACAATTTTTCAGTTATGTGGGGACGGGTCTTCCTGGGTTGAACCAGTACTAAGCAAGGATAAATGTGTCTTGCTCAAGGACACAACACAGTGACGCCTATGAGGCTCAAACCGGCGGCCCCTCTGTCTTGAGTCAAGCACTCTACCACTGAGCCTCTGTACTCCAAGGTAATGACAGATAGGTTTACTTGCAATGAAGCCCTGTAAACTGTCCTCATTGCGGAGTGCAGTGACTCAGACTTGAGATTGAGGGGTCACTGGTTCCTGACTCACTGGAGAGACTGTGTTGTGTCCTTGAGCAAAGCACTTTATCCTCTGCTTAGAACTGGTTCAACCCAGGAAGACACGAAAACTTCCCAAAATTACTAAAAATTGTTGACTGGGATGTGTTTGACTGCAATGTAAAGCATCAACGCAAATAAACAAACAAAACCAATTTCATGTGAGCTGACACCTTCCTTTCTCTGTTTTTGATAATCCATGTGGATACTGTCTGCAAAGTTTTGTGAAAATCATAGATTTTCATAACACATTGCAGACAGTTTTGGATGCACAGTATCCATTATCATCCTTGTTTACCTAGGGGTAAAGCATTTTGTTTCACTCGTTTCATCATGAATGCAGTGTAACGGAATGGGTTACACCTGGGTTACTGAGGATGATCCATTATGAACCTTTTGATGTTTTTGATAGCACATGTATGAATGTGCATGAAATATGACATTGTTGTATATTTATAGCACACCGCGGGTAAATTATACATACATATTTTAATAATAAAAAAAGAAACACTATGTTAAGTTTTCTTGATTTGTTTAATTCCTTAGTACCTGTGTATTAATTATCATTGTAAACCTTGATCGCTATGACACGCTTTTAGCTTTCTTCCAATTCTTCTTAACCCCCAAGGACTACTTTAGAAGAGTAACTAAGCAACTTAGTAATTTGTTCAAAGCTTGCCCAGGAAAAAGTGTGGTCAGGTGAACTGACTGTCCGGCCATGACCATAGCTATTGACTTGGGACGTAAAGCAACAAAACAAACAAAACAAAACAAATGACGATAGTTTTTGATAGGTTAACAGTGCAGACACATTATTTAGGAGCAACAAGGCCGCGGGTTCAAACCTCACTGGCGTCACTGTGTTGTAGCCTTGAGCAAGACACATTAATCTTAGCTTAGTACTGGTTTAACCCAGAAGGACCCGTCCCTACATAACTGAAAGATTGTTGATGGGACATAAAGACTCAAAACAAACAAAATTTAGGAGCCACCATTATATAAAGGGGCAACTCTTTCCATGCTAGCGGCGACTTGTCATCTGTTGAACAGTTTGAACCCAGAGAATGTAGGTCCTGATCTGTATCCAAACTGTTTGCCTCTCTGATACTTGTCCTGAAAGAATTTTTTGAAAAAGTTGATTCTGAAAAAAGTCAGCAGATGACAACAGAAGAATGAAAAATGAGCTTTGTCATGAGATTTACAAAAATGTGGTTTGTGCGACCATGAAAGCCTCAGATCAGGCTGCACATAAGCGCAGTCTAATCAGGGCCTTTGCTAGTCTCTCGAATATTCTAGGAGCTATTTTGGAGTTTCTATGCTTAAAAGGAGGTTGCACAGCCTCGTCTGAGTCTACACTTGTCAAAATGCCACATTGTTGGAAATCACATGTCATGGCTCAAATTACCCAACATACAAAGAGTTAAACAGGTATCTCTGATCTTGGCTCTCCAAACTTGAATTGTCTTTTATCGTAACACCTTAGTAACGCTGAACTATATGGATGGCTGTCTTTGATGTGTACAAAATGTTCTTCGGGATCATGTGTGATATGACCACATTCTTCACAGACATACACCTTTTCCCGTCTTTCTTTATAGGCGAACTTGTATTCTACGCTGTGAATCTTTCTACAGTGGGATTCTAGAGAACATCTTTGAGTAAATGCCTTGTCGCACATATCACATCTGTAGGGACGAACTCCTGAAAGGAAAATGAGAATACAGTGAAACCTGTCTTAAGTGGCCACTCAAAAAAAGAAAAAAAACAAAGGCCTAAAAGCCATGTGGTATCTTAATGCAGGTCAAAAGTACTGCAGAATGCTCCACTGGGAGCATTCTGCAGTACTCTTGACCTGCATTAAGCGATTTATCGGTCATGAAAACCTAATTTTGGTCTTCTTTTGAGTGGCCACTTAAGACAGGTTTTACTGTAATTCACTTTATACATACCAGCAAAAACTGGGCCCCGTAGCGCAGACAATATCGAGTCCGACTGCCAGGGGTTTTGAGTTAAATCCCGCAAAGGTCCCATACTTTCGTGGAGATTGAGCATGAAATAATTTCTATGGTCATTCTCCTCCTTCCACTGATTCAAGAAGGGTTGCTGTCAGTAACAAGTGAAAGTATGTGCATAAAGTACAGGTTAACCACTTAGTCAAGCTTGTCCAGGAAAAAAAGTGTGGTAGGTTAGCTGACCGTCTCGACATGACCATAACTGTTGACCGGGATGTTAAGCCACAATCCCAACAAAAAAGAAACAGGCAAATAAATATGCCACCAGGAAATGATTTAACATAGTTAATGCCATTATGGGAGCATGTCCTCAATTAAGCTCAATATTAAAACTGAAAATATTTCTTGAGCAGAATTCGGTTCCAGCAAAATGAGGATTTTTCTGTATGTACGAAATGATTTAATAGCTGGTATCCTTTGAGATTTTCAGCTGAAAACCAGATAATGCGACGTCATCATCATGGCGTCGATATAACGTCATATTAACGTCGAAGCAACCTTATAATTACATATATATAACGAACGACACAAAGCAAATGCGACGTCACATTGACGTTTATGTGATGTTGTTTCGACGTCATATGCCTGCTGGATCTTACCTGTATGCGTTCTTGTATGTCTTTTCAAATCAAAGGTATCATTAAAACCTTTCCCACAGAAAGTGGAGAGATAATGTGACGTCATGGCGTGGATATGATATGATATGACGTCGCATTGACGTTAATGTGATGTTTCGACGTCATATGCCTACTGGATCTTACCTGTATGCGTTCTTGTATGTCTTTTCAAATCAAAGGTGTCATTAAAACCTTTCCCACAGAAAGTGCAGAGATAATGCGACGTCATGGCGTCGAAACAACGTCACATTTACGTCAATGCGAACTTATATAATGAACGTAACATTGATATCAATGCGACGTCATTAACAAAGTCCAATTAACGCCAATGCGACCTTATATAATGAGCGTCACATTAACGTTAATGCGACGTCATATGACGTCGCACGGACGTTAATGTGATGTTTGTTTCGACGTCATATGCCTGCTGGATCTTACCTGTGTGTGTTCTTGTATGTCTTTTCAAATCAAAGGTATCATTAAAACCTTTACCACAGAAAGTACAGAGATAGCGCTTTACTTCACAATGAGCTTTTAAATGGCGTTGTAGTAGTTTTGGAAATTCAAAGTATTTTCCACAAATCTTGCAGGTCAATTTTGCATCCTGGAATTCCTCACCTGAAAATATTTGCGTCAGTCCGTGAGAAAATGGTACTAAATGCACATACCTGAACTTATTGTTTTACCCATTTCAGCAATGCGGTCCATAAACTAGTAGACGGTCAGATGAGATGCATCCCAGTTAGGGTCTACATTGTTCGCTATTCAGCAACTAAATTAATTTTAGAAATTTTGATCGACATCCATTTTTAATGAATAATAGACCATTCCAGCTAGTTTTGGGCACAAATGCATATGGCCAGTTTAGACCAAAAAAAAAATCAGAATGAAATTGGGATTATTTCCTTATCCATCAGTTGGGTGCTCAAAAGAATCTCTCATTCTTTTGAGTACCCACAACATATGTTTTGGTTGAGAAATAAGAAAATGATTTTCAGTTACACACTCTTATCTGGGGGCCTGTAAATGAGTTTGACGCACGATGGTAGAATTTAAATCATGGTAGCTATTCAAATATACTGACGGTCTTTAATTACGCAACACTAACTTCCCCATATATCTTCCAAAAGACTGTTGAATGTTAACTTCCTTTGCTTCGATAATGTCATCTCAGCAAACACTTTAGTTTTAATTGTACAACTAAACTGGACGACGTTATTTGCTCCCTATGAACTTAGCCATTTAATCATTTCTTAAGTAGAGGCGATTTTAAGCTATTGAATGAAAGGGTATACCCAGATAAACGTCATATACGCAAATAAGCTGTATCGCAGACCTGCCAATCAATATGAGAGTGATTCCTCGATGACTAACGAAGTCCTTGATATAAATTTGATACTTCTAGTGTTTCTTGATTTAAAGAAGTAGGGAATCTTTCATTCATAACGTTTGGCCACATGAAACAGTTGACCCCTATCTCAAAAAGTTTACATTTTAATGCATTAAATTCATCTTGGTTGGACAAGTTTTCCATGTTTTACTTGCAAATGAATGCTCTTTAACATACAATCAAAATTATTGTTCTGCCTTTTTTTTCGAGACATAAACTAAAGCTGTTGATATCCAAGTGTTGCGTTTTTAAAGTCCGTCAGTATAGAATAACATAACGGCTGAAATTACAGGCAGAAAAAATATGAGCAAGCGCACAAGATTTTGGTTATCGGTCATGTGTAGAGTCGCTCTTTAAATATCTTGTGGGACTATCTACTTCAATATTGCGTGTGTGAACAGTGAAGGTTCTGGCGAGACTGCACGGACGAATACGGGTTCGTCTGAGTCTTTGCTACTCAGTGGAAGCATGTTTTGGCAGTTAAAATTAAATAGTAGAAACACAAGAATCGAAAGTTTCTTGGTGCTTTTTGTTATTACCAGTAATAGTTTCATCCACAGAGACAGGTTGGATATGTATGTCGGGAGACAGCAGTGGATTCTTTATTCCATATCCGCCATTGATAACTTCCATTCTTCCACCAAATATTGGCTGAAATACATGTATACATAAATAAATGAACCATTCATAAGATGTTGGTACTATCGTACAGGCGAGCAGCGATAGCTGAGACGAAAGCTAAAGCCTTCTTACGTCCAAAATGTTAGTCCAAAATTTCCTGAAAACGATCTTTGAGTCGCCGTTTTTGACCTAAACAGATTTATCCTATTGACCACCAAAACATTACATTGAATCCATGTGTGTCAAAGCAACACTTTGTAAGCAATTGCTCCAGCCAGCATAAATCTCGGACCGTGGGATTATCGGCCTGATTTTATATGCTTACTGGGTTGTTGAATATTTTCTTACCAAATATTAAAAAGATAAAGCTTTGTTAAGAAAAGAATTTTGTTTGTCAGGAAATTGAAGGATAATCCAGATGGTGACTTTGATCGCTTTTGGATAAATGAAGACAATTCGTTTATCATGCTCCAAACATGGATTTATCAATGTTAGTATTCATTATGGT
This sequence comes from Loripinus fragilis, assembly GCA_964019695.1. NCBI lineage: Eukaryota > Metazoa > Mollusca > Bivalvia > Lucinida > Lucinidae > Loripinus > Loripinus fragilis. Next base: position 88,479,682 of record OZ026521.1, on the reverse strand, counting down.
TAGAATTCTAATTTAATTCCTCATAGAATAATATATGGTCTGTCAGCTAGCAGTGTAGCACCCGTTAGTGTAAACGTTGACAATAGCGGGAGATACCGCTCCCGCTGCTGCAAACGCATTTACAATAACGGCACTGTTAGTGTAAACGTAGACAGTAACTCGTTATTGTCAACGTTTACACTATCGGGAGCGTGTGACGATATTATGTGCGATATCAACGCTTTTTAATAACAATGTCAGATTTTACTTACGTTTGATGATAGAAATTTGGGTCCGTTGATAGAATTCTTGTCTAATTATAAATGACTTTTACCTGCTGTTCCTTATTACTAATACATGTACCCCAGTCGATAACTTAATGACTATTTAAGCTCATTAAGTGAACAGATGATACACGTTATGTTATTTCCTACATAGCATGAATATTGGGATTCCTATGGTAACGGAAAAAGACTAATAGTTGCACAAAAATATGAACTCCTAGACAAATCAAAAACTATTCAAGCTAGCTTGATGAAACTAGATATGTGAACTGGTGGCAATGTGTTGATTATGCATGTCACCTTCTGTTGGTGTCACATGAAAATGTTGATGTTATGGTAACAGAAATAGTCGCATTATTGCGAAAACATGGATCCCAATGTAAATCAATAACTATTTAAGCTAGCTTGGTGACATTTGGTATGTGAACAGGTTGCAATGTGCTGGTTTCGCCTGCCACATTTTTGACGTCACATGAAAATCGTGGTTGCTGTGGTGAAGGAAATCGTCAAAATGTTAACTATTTAAGCTAGCTTGGTGACATTTTGTATGTGAACAGGTTGCAATGTGCTGGCTTCGCCTGCCACATTTTGGTCGGCACATGAAAATCGTGGTTGCTGTTCCATAAATACTCCATATATATGCGGAGTATTCTTTAAACAAGCTCATTTACACATATATGAGTCAGACTATGTTTATCAATGGCAAAACACAGTGTTCCTCTAAATATTTTGAGCAGTGTATATCACTCCTCACAGAATAGCAAATTAGATTGTATACAGATAAGAAGGGCATACACAAATTAAAGGGTTGAAGAGGTTGGAAGAAAAATTACTTACTTTTAGATCTAAGTAATGCATTGATTTCATACTTGAGGCATCCTTCTGTTCCAATTCCGAAAATTCCCCAGATACTAGAGATCTTTTATCACTCAGTTTGTCAATATTGGTCTTGTTTAGGTTGGTCGTATCTCTTACGTCAGATGGTAACGCTGATGTTGAGGTAGTGTCTATATTAGATCTACTTAGTTGCTGGTCAGTACCTGATGTGAGGTGTGACACGGAAGAAACAGAACGCATATTTAAGACTCCAGGTAACTGATGGCCCAGATGAGTTGGATAAATAGAAGACAAATGTTCAGGAAATGATTTTGAACCAGATGGCAAGGATGGAGATATCTGAGGAAGAAATGGTGATTTAGGCAAGGCTGATATTGAAGAGCTAAGGGTGTCTTTAGATTTAGAAAAATTTAATGCCACTAATTCTGGTTTCTTTGCAATTGTATATCGTAAGTCTGCTTTGTCCAATCTTGAGGTGACAGCCATGTTGGTGTGTTGAAACAAATGCTGCGATGTTGGTTCGGTAGCATTTTCTCCATCGTCTGCTTTATCCGCACGTAAAGGTGATCTAGACACAGTCTGGACATTTGACAATGGCTGTAGCTGGTGGTTATCAAGTTCCGAACTTAGGACTGTCCCTGAAATAGAATATACAGTGGCGTGAGTATAAATAATTTATTTGTTGGTCTTATTATATGTGTATTTTATTATTCCCTTTTAGCAGGAAAACTACAAATAAATATTTTATTTCATATTTTCTGTTCAGCAATTATTATATATTGAAGGGTAAATCTAAGAATGCCAAACAAAACCTACATATAGGAGTACTGTCGTTCAAGTTTTAGGAGAATTTCATCCAATCAAATCAGAGCATATGTATTGTCAGTTTTATGTTCGAGCGAAATTCACCCCAAGTTTTTATCTTTCAACGATGAATTTACAATCGTCAAAGAAGCCAAAGACACATATCTTTTGAATCTGGAATCAAAACTAAAGTGGGTTAACTGCTGTCATTCAAAATCGATCACCCCTGTTTTAACCAGCTGCATATTAATTTTACAATCATGAATTTTCTAGGGCACACTAATACCTGGTCAGACTTTGACATGCTATGAAATTGATCTCGCTGCCATCTTCAACATTTCAGCAAGAAAGAATTTAGTCTGGGCGATGCGTTTTTAAAGTCCTCTAGGTAATCTAAGCCAGTGCGTGAGATTTCCAACAATGTGGTATGTGCGATCAGCAAAGCCTCAGATCAGCCTGCGCATACGCGCAGTCTGATCACAGCCTTTGCTAGTCGGTTGAGTATTCTATTATTGTTAAGCTACTGACTGAACACCATTTGTACTTTCTAAGCTTAAAAGGAGGCTGCAGAGGCTCGTCCGAGTCTACACATGTCAAAATGCCACATTGTTGAAAATATCATGTCACTTCTCAAAATTTTATTTTTATTAACTACCTTCGCTATCACCAACGTCACATTTTGAATACAGTGTTATTGGCTTTTCTTGTTCCTCACTCTGTCTTTTACTATTGACATCGTCCGCCGTCCAACTAGCTGGTTTGTTTTCTGTTTGTTTTGAATGCCATTGTCTTCTCATACATGCTCTTTTTCGTACCAAAAATGTCTTTGGCATTTTTATTTTTTTTAAATTGCCATTGTAATTAAATTTTCTTACTATCAGAAGAAATAAATTCAGAAACTTAAGTCTTAAGTCTATTTAAATAATAATTATTATGAGTTTGTATCCGTTTTATTTTATATTCATAATAAATAATGAACTTTTAGATGACTTTTATTCATATTACATCCGCTTTCAAAAGGTCCAAAATACAGAAAAAAACTATCCTAGACCACAAATATTTGAACTTGGATACTTTTCAATGTGAGCTCTGGGTTGACAAATGATATATAAAGTAGTAACCGTTACAATGCTTGACTTTAACCGTTACATACAAAAGTATAGAAGGCGGGGCTTAGCTACCCGAAATAAGTGTATACATCTACACTTTACCTTAACAGCCTCCTATAGATGCAATCACTTCAAATAAAACTAATGTTAACCGAGTCAATGAAAAAGCTACGTGATTCAAGTGTCACCCATATGCAATTCAATCATCACCTATCTTGGTGAAAATAAGACGAAGCTGTACGAGTATGTTTACGAATTTCAAGCATATATTTGGAATTTAACAGTTCTGAATTTTCAGAGACAGGTGTATCAGCACATACCCATCTATACTCTCGATTCACTTTGTCCTGGCAACGAAGAAAACATTTTAAGTGATTCGGTTGAATGGGAAAATAGAAGTGTAAGTCATTAGTTTCACTACTATATATGCTCCAACCCCAGGGGAAAAAAGATACCTGTTGACATGAGGGCATGTAGAGGGTGATCTTCACATCTCCCAAACCAGCGAAAACCCAGGCCAGTCTGCAGAGTCACGTACGTCCACAATCTCGATGTCGATAACAATTCATTTACAAGTATATTTTAGATTGTGTCATTATTTAAAGCATGCAACTGCCGATTGTCTTGGCGGTGGACTTGTTGCAAATTGCGCTTATGTTATTAACTTTTCACATGCTGGGCAATTTTGTATGCCTTTTCGCAGTCTGCTAAAGTATCGTTTTAAAAATATCTTTCAGGGAAACCATAGAGTGTCAAACATTTGGACCAGGCTCATTCAATACCATACATGGGACCAAACTGTTCAGCAGGTAGAATAAAAGAGATGTACATGAGCATAATTTACCGCGTCTACTTCTACGGTTTACTGACTGCAGCGTCTGGTTTAGCGTGGGTACATCTAGAGGCAAGACGCGTGTTTATATATATAATGATAATATGAAATATAAAACATATGATTGCTTGACATGTTTATGCAGATGGTATATTCTTTATTATCCCAGAATTTCAAGCAATTTGTACAGCTACTAATGGCAGTATAACAACATAATTTCGCGTGCGTTATGGCAGCCAGTCTTATATATACTAAACAAAATAAATTTAACAATTGTTTTGTATGGGTGAGCCTATCCACATCAGATCTCAAGTTTCATTTTTTGTGATGAAGAAACAAGTTCCGATCATCTGACAAAAATTCCATTAAAATTACATAATTACCGAATTACATAATTACATAATTCTTCTTGGCCGCGCTAAAATGACGTTAGTTTTAAGACTAGCGGGTAACGTGGGTATCTTTGATCATTTGGGGAAGCCAAATCCTTTTTCAAGCGAATGTTTGGTCACTGAAAACCGAAAAAGCACAGCAAATGCTGCAATTGGCTGAAGTTCCTTCGAGAAATAAAGGACAAGTTTTCACTATTTGACGTTTTTATTAATGCTTTTACGTTATCTCTTTTAAACGGTGTTTCTAGTCGGTATTTCTTGAACCACATTAACAAATATGACTGTTTGATGCCTTCCAACACATTCAGACAAATAATGTTGAATGAAAAATCTCTATAGCTACAGAGAACGAGCCGAAAGATAAAATCTAACGTCACCATTATCTCAGAAACGCGTAACACCATTTTTCAATAACTTAAGGTTTCAATCTTTGTAAACTAATTCTCTGTTGAATCAAAACACCAATTTCCATCAGAAATTTAATCAAATGATGACTACGTTCTGACGTCACTGACGGCAGCTGATGTTTTCAGCATAAAAGAAGGATGTTCATTAAGTTGCAAGTTGTGAGCAAAACACTCTATGTTGCACAACTGGTACGTGAATATTCATGCGCGGATTCACAAAGTTTTGTCAGAGAGTGGGTCCACCTAAACTCGGACAACGTTCCCCAGTCCTTTTTTTTGTTGATGAAAAAGGAGTCCTAATACCACTTAAGCGGGCCATCATCGGCACGGCACAGCAAAACGCCATTTAAATGATGTTTCACGGATGGGCCAATAATGACCCTACATTGAATGCTGGCTTGGTGGTTTTGGAATTTTGTGATTTTCCAGGGGTGGGTCCGAACCTCTTGCACCCCTTTGGACCCACCCATGCTTTTTCTTGCAGTGGCAGTTTTCTTTATTAACATTTTTTTTTATAGATTTGTATTTTTGCAAACATACTTCCTAGATATCTCCAATTGGCGAAGGACAAACGATAACGAGAATATTTTAAAGTGCTGTAAATTCTTAGATTATCCCATATGTATAATTTGTACAAGTAGTGTCATGAATTAAACATTTTCTTCAAATGGTGCATATGAAAATTTTAATCTGAATGTAACTGCTTGAAGCGATTTCGCTTTGGAAAATGTTCTTTGATGTGTCCGTACATGTGCGAAAATATTTTCTCCAGAATTAGTTTCATTTCATTATTTTTCCTGAATCACAGCAAATCTAATCATTTTATGTATACTCCTCAAAATAGTTATATGACCAAGACCTTCGTTAGGTCAAACATCTAAATTCTGCTTATGCCCTATTAATCAAGAATCAGTGTTCCTAATTTGTATGCCTAATTCATAATTGTGTCTCATATGCACATACCCACAAAACACACTTTTAAAAGGCAGTGGGTGGGGTAAATAAATTCTTCTGTGGTCATTCGAGCATAATGAAAGTGACATAAAATTAAACTGTGTATTAAACTGTGCAGCTTACATGCAAAAGATTTCTTCAAATATTTTCATTTTACTGGGAGGCAAATATTTTTACCTCTGACAATGGAGTTTTTGTACGCATGTATTGTTTTGTTTTCTGAAAACACTGTTTGTACTGGGCCATCAAGAATCAGATTTTCAATCGTCATTCTTTGCTTTTGAGTGTTAGAAAGATGTCCCGATGACTTGTACAATGATTGTCACAGACAAACGCTCAACCAAACTGTCTAAATCCATAGGTAGGGAGCGCAGTGGCTCAGTGATTGAGTGCTTGACTCGAGACCAAGGGGGCGCGGGTTCGAGCCTCACCGGTCTCACTGCGTTGTGGGTCTTGAGCAAGACATATTTATCCTAGCTTAGTACTGGTCCAACCCAGGAAGACCCGTCCCTGTTTAACTGAAAATTGTTGATGGGACGTAAAGAATCAAATCAAACAAATGGATACATCGGTTAGTCATTACTTCACATCCAAAAAGGGGTAATTTTCTCTCACAGGATGAGGTGGGTGATATCGAGGGGATTAAAACACCATGAAATAATGCTAAAGCAGATATATCAGCATCTAAAAGCAGTGTTCATTAATGCAGCCCATGTATCAATACAAAGAATGACATTCCAATACAGATAGGTCAAGGTTTTAAGTCCTTTCTTGCAATCATCTTGAAGAGGGAAAGAGAGTTGGGTGCTTAGCTTTCATTGTCTTTCGGATGCCTCGTTAAAATAAATGTTCTGTGGCTCTTCCTCACGGTGCCGTGGGTTGGTCTGCAGTTTGTGTCTGTGGTATTTCCTGATCATACTCAATTTCTTTTGCATGTCAGTAACATTTTCTACCATTTTCTTTCTGCTGTTTCATTTTGCAGTTTATGGCCTTAAAGATATCTGAAAAATAAGACAAGATCGTAAATACGTTCTACACAAAATGCATCAATATTATAGTTGATAGTATTGAACTGTATTTAAACAATAGTAAATAATATTATATTTTGGTCTAAATTGGAACACCTGTGCATTGCTCTACTTCACTGCAATGCAGTAGAAAATGTTTATCACTTTGTTCATAAAATTTTAATAAAAGTACACCATTTAAAACATTTAAAAGATTGAACATTCCATATTATATCTGTAATATCAAGCTTTTAGTGAGTTCTAACACATATTGTCTAAATCCTCAGTGAATGCACAAGAGATTGTAAAATAATACTCAGTTATTCATACTCACTAACTATACTCAGAAAAACAATTGAATGATATTAAAATTATTTGGTTTTATTACATTTTGAGAAAATATTTTTCGACAAAAATAAGTTTGTATCAATATAAAACTAAACAAGAAATATCTTCGAAAAGGGTAAGAGGCGGAGGTTAAATGGATAGGTGTTTGGTGCAAAACACGATGAATACGTTTTCAGAAGCTTGATATTATCTAAACGTAAATATTATGGTCATTTTCGACCACCAGAGCAACATAGTCGCAGCAGCATTGGGGTTAGAAACTGTATTGCCCAGTAAGAACTCAGGGTAACAAAAGCAGTGCATACAACGTAATCTCAGCACATTGGAACCATACAGACGCTGATATGATCTGCGTTTATTGAAAGAACCATTGGATATAACTCACGGTCTGGGTGTAACCATTGGATATAACTCACGGTCTGGGTGTAACCATTGGATATAACTCACGGTCTGGGTGTGGTGGTGGGGGAGTGGGTCTGGTAGATTTTAATAATTAAATATTTAGGTTATTTTCGCTTATTCCATAAGTCATTAACAACATCATATCTTAGCGTGTTTGTTTGATTTGATTCTTTACGTCCAAGTCAACAATTTTCAGTTATGTTGATATGGGCCTTCCTGGGTTTACCATTTCTAAGCAGGGATGAATGTGTCTTTTTCAAGGAAACAACACAGTGCTGCAAGTGGGGATCGAACCATAATCATGTGTTATTATTAAATTTATAACCCTTTTAGTCATATAATTAGTTTATTGACCGTTCCAAGGCGGTACTTCTTTGGTGGATCTTTTATGTTTTTGTCTGTTCTGTGTTTGCTATGCCTTTGTGTGCGTCTGTTTATATGTGCTTTGTGGTCACCTGCTGGGAAAGGGTTGACCTCTTGGCTCTCGTTTGTGGTGTCTAACTTTGAGTTTGTCACTTTCCCATTGGTATCTTGGGTCAAGTGTGGTACTTGATTGTATAGATTCCTGATCTTTGCACCGTTACTTACTTTTATCCCTTATTGACAGAAAATACCGTATGTGAAGTGTATTTCAATAAGGAATTGAAAGGTGAAAGAGATATAAGTGCAAATTACTTGCTTTCACTGTAGGAATGTGATTCATTGTTTACAGGTATAAAGATTCTGCTAAAATAATGGTTCTGACGTCACAACGATAATATTGTGTGCTCAATGGGTTTTCGAGTCGACTGCGTTTTTGCGCGTCTATGCTCTTATTAAGGTCTATTCCAATAAATCACATGTTATTGCTACACGTGCAGGCTGGGAGTCTCGCTCGTATTTGCTTCCGGTGTTTCAATCTGTGAATATTGTTTATATTGATGATAGTTATCGATCAAACACAAGAATTAGTACTAAATATTCCAGACCACAAAATAGTATTTCACTTTGATTAGGGGTATTTCTTCACTATTTAATGTCCATATTCACAAATAAATGGTTGTTTATTTTTGAACTGGACTGTAGATTTACATATCACGCCCGACCTTGGCCTTTGAGATCGCTTATAATAAATAGCAAAGTGGATTTCGTCATAATTTGAATATGCAAATTACTTATCAAAATATAATGGCCAGATATTTTTATATTGACTGATAGATTTTTAGATAAATAGGTCAATACCAAGACTATATGCGGTGTTCCGTTACAACAAAATGTGACAAAGAAGTTTGCGGGTCATTAGTAATGATACAGTACCTTGCCAAATGTAGCAGCGCTCACTAGCGAAAGTTAACAAACAATAAAATTAGAATTTCTACTTTTTGCTGAAAACGTGACCTAGTCATTGCTTTCATTTTGATTTATCACATACTAATTATCACACTCCCTTAACAGTAATAACACTTTATAACGCGGAAACTTTTTTTCTAACAATATGCATGCATAGGTCATATCCCAGCCAATATGACATCAGATTGGCAGTAAAACATCGACAACGACTGGAAAAATAGGAGTCAAACTTGCAAATGGGACCCAGCAATTATTTTGTAGCCAGTCATTAAAGTAAACCCACAATAAAATGGGGTTTAGTCATTTTTAGCTGTTTGCGACATTTTAGTATAGAGGGTTGGAACTTTACTGTCCTTTTATCATCGAAGCATTGCTTAAAATTAACATACACTTTGATAGCAGATATCTGGAATTTTAAATGGATGCATATTGAAGTAAGTTTATATTTTATCAACTGTTCGAAACGGAATAGATTTTCAATATCCTTCAATTGCTTTTCTGAGTGTATCTCGACAGTTAGACCAATCTTTAAACATACTGGCTGAAAAATGAGTCAATTAGCAACATGTACAGTTCAAATTCATTTTTGCTTTTAAGTAGGTTACCATTGGCTTCAGATCTAGAACAAGCGCGCAGATGTCATACCAAACTATGGTAGCAAGAGGAGAGATAGTTTAAAACAACCAACAGACCAAGGGATACACATGTAAGCAAGATGCAAGCTCTCTCTACCTCAACGTGATTGATGACTATCTAGCTGGAAAGGATGCAAGTAACTATATACACCACAAAACCAGAAATAAATAAGGAAACCCTACACAAATGGAGTGACAAAAACAATTCACGCCATTTTGATATTATACGAATTACATTTTGTTACTTTTATGTATACATATTTACCAACTGAATAAATTTATGGACAAAGTCATGCGTTTTGTGAGTAATGCTATAAAATAAGCAAACTGTGATTCAAAGTCAGTCTAATGTGTTTCTTTTAATTTAACAGTTTTCAAACAGTTTTCGTGTTATGATTTCGACATGTGATAAATGCTTCAGTCGTTTCAGTAACTGATAGAGAATCGTTTTAATTTATTTGGCTTTTCAATTTGTAGGTTTCAATTTCAAGAAATCTTAATGTGAATCACACTTGCAAACAAAATAGGCGCATATACCAGTGCAAGAGTGCAACCAACGATCTGTTACCTTTGAACATAAGAGATCCGAATGAGACTGTAGATTTTCGCTATTCTGATGGAAATTCTTGTCAAATTCTTCGACTAATTTCTCTGAAAAGCAAAATATCTATTAGATCTTCATCTAGCTGAAGTGGGACTTTGCTAAAAATATAGTTTATCAAAGAACGGGTCCTTCTGTTGTAGACTGACTCGGGTATATGTTTATGAAGGGAATCGTATTTTGACAAAAGTATAGGCATTTTGTTCAATAAAAATAAAGTGTATTAAATAACGTTATATTAAGACAGTTTCACACCGCCTGGGGTGAAGTATATCATTTAATATAGGTGGGAAACTGACTGTTACATTAATTTCCTTCCAAAAGGTATTTGTAACGGGGAGATCAAAGGGGCGATTCATCATAACAATCGGCGACATCAAATTTACTGATGCTGATATCCTAATGGAATGTTGAAATTGAGAAAATTGCTGGGAGCAGGGTAAAAACAGCAATAAAGATACATCTTAAGGATGGGATAGTATTCATGCGTACTTTGAATCTAAAAGCTCAGCCTAAGTTTTTAAAACCCCTCAAAATGCCTTCATTTTGATGCAAATATAAATAAAAATAAGTCAACAACAAATGGCATAACTTCAAGTGTGTCCAGTTCATTGAATATATTTCTGAATGAATCAAAATTCAAAGGCGTCCGTTAAATTGAGCCCTTTTCATCCCAAACAAATAACCATTGTTTGGTTTTCTTTAACGCACAATATCGAGTCCTAGACTCCCCAAATCCTGTCGAAGACCTTTTGTGTAGAATCTGCATATTCTTTGTAGTGTGGGGGCCAGAGGCGCCTACCATGCACCCCCAGGATCCATTTCCAATGGGATTTTTACATTTATTGGGTCTAAATAAAATATCTAGACATGTTCCCAAAATATAAAGTGTAACAATAAAGAGTAATAATGACTTATGCTCTTGCCACTCGATTTTTCTAACAGAAACCTAGGCAATCTTGGAGTCTATAGATAGCTTATTTAAATAGCCATATAAAATGACTAAAGGTTCGGCCTTTTGCTGCAATCACTAATATTCCTTGTCCTACTCCCTTAAAATTCTTATATTTTGTGGAAATTTTATTATATAAACTCTTCTTTAATATAAACATAACAAATTTTAGTATTTTGAAAGGCTGTGAAAAGCTGATTAAAGTGTATATTTCTTTTTTGAAATTATGTGCAACATAATATAATTTGAATCGAAAACAAATTAAAACCTACCCCCTATTTCCCACCTGAGACAGTTAAAATGGCAGATCTATGATTTGGTCCATTATGTAAGTTTGGTTACTGATGATCAGCTAAACGGATCAATATATATATTTAAATAGTGACTCCATAAAATTCCAGAAAGTAGCTCGTTTAATTCTGTATCATGTCCAGCTGGTGACGTCATATAGTATGTTGTTTGTAGCCTTACATCACATGTAATTTGACATCGCAAATATTTCCTACAGTCAAATCAAAATATTCCTCCAGATGAATGTAGATTAGTCCTCATAGTCAAAGCAGTCTGAATAATATTTTTGTTATGTCATATCTTAATAATGTTTTGTTATGTCATATTTTAGAAGGCCGGAAGAAGGAAAATGTGTTAAAAGTTTATTTTCAGTAAAGATCCAGAAGATGATATCTGAACCGTAACATGACAAAACCAACAAAATGAGAAAGTGCCCATTGAGGACTCAGATCAGCTTGGGCATACGCACTGTCTAATTAGAGTATTGGCTGAGCACTCAGTGGGTAGCTGTAGACCTACTAATGCTTAATGCAGACAGCGAAGACTGATCTGAGCTGATTCCTAGACTGATCTAAGTATTCTCGTGGTGCACAGCCACATTTTTGGTTTTCTCACGTCGCTGTTCAATTTTCTCCTTACAGTAGGTAGTGTTTCTAACTTTTCTGTGTACGATGTCATGATTCCCTAACTGATGTTTCAGACTGACAACCAGAGGTATCCCACCACCATGGCAACACCAGGATCTCCGTTACAGTTGTCCAATAGTAAAAGACAAAAGAAAACAGGCAAGACTTTTACATATTTCCAAGATCTTCCTAACCCAGGTGAGAGATTTAGAATTATAAAGGAGTTTGCAATCTGAGACTCAAAATATAGAATGAATGAAAAATGCAAACGCATTCAGAGTTCATTGATTAAAGAACATGGTCACCACAGAGCATGATACCATTGATTTACATAAGAACAGAGAGAGAGAGAGAGAGAGAGAGAGAGAGAGAGAGAGAGAGAGAGAATGTAAATCTTGCCATCAGATTTGTATAAAAGTATTTGTAACCCTAAGCAAGACAAAGTGTGTCACGGGGTAGACGTTAAACATGGGCATCACTAAACTAAGAAACGCTATCAAACCTCATTAGTCTATATCAGTTTGTTCATCTGCCATGTGTAATAAAACCACGAAGATCATTTAGCTATAACGTATTCGAAATAATAATGGCGCCGATAAATAATAATTTTGATTATGTGCATCGAGAAAAAATCTTAGACACTCACATGGGTAATTACAGACTACACCTTGCTAGATGATACGCCGTGCACTTTACCTCTTGTTCATTGTCACAACTAGACATCTGGTCCTGAGGTTATAAAACTCTTATCATACTCAACTCAAATGGGCATGAAAAAAAATTAATTTGCTCACATCATATAAAATAAAAGGCTGAAAATAAAGACTGTACTTGCTTTCAAACTTTCAGATGCTGTTTTTACCATGCTTATAAATGTTAAAATGCCAACAACTATTGACATTTTAACATTTAACATTTATGAGCATGATATTTATTTCTTAGTTGAGATGAGCATGAACAATGTTTTTCTAACCTCAGGGTCTGGAGTGATATAATCTCTTATCATGCTTCCGACACACACACAACAACAACAACAACAACAACAACAACAACAACAGCAACAACAACAACAACAACTTGGGAATCATATGCCTCATGTTTTCGTGTACATTAGACAGAGAAAAGAAAGTTTTTTTCATCTTAGTGAAATACGTTTTACTCTGTGTTTGCCCAATCGAATCTGCCTCGGCCAATTCCGTGGAATCAGACCTCTGATGTACATCGAGGATCTTCTTTGATAACGTGATGCTGACGTTACATAACGTGACGCTGGCGTCACAGAAACCAAGCAAACACAATAACAAGTGTGATTGCAAAACAAATATTTATAAATGAAGTGTATGTTTACATATATTTCATTTATTCTGCTGATTTAACTTTTCGGGTAATCACAAAAATGTATTTTAATAGGGCTGAACCCTCATGCTACAGACCTAGAACTAATTTTCCTTACGCAATGCAGTTCTGGCCGACAAAATGAAGCTTTTTCTTACATAGTACTATGCGTAATGTGCCTTAACTACACCCGAGGCTTGATTCGATTCTTGAATTGTGCCGAACTTTCCCGATTGTCTGCTTGCCTTGGTCATATACCTTGGTTTCCCAGCCATTTTTAAAATTCGCTCACTGTAGTTTCACTGCCCCCCCCCCCCCCCCCCCCCCCCTCGACCACTTCGTGTTGTTCTGTCTAGTCTGGCAATCATGTAGGAAAAGATAATTGGTTGCTTTACTTTAATTGTGCTGTGATTGCCTGTGTTTTGTGTCTCTTCCTCGTGGTGCTGTGGGCCGGTCTGCCCTTCTCTGGGTGGCCATTTTTGAAGGATCGAAACAAATGCAAAATTAAAAATTAAATCTGGAAGTGGATCGCCCAAGGACTATTTGTGCAAGATTTTTTTTCTAATTGGACCAGTACTGTAGATATAAATAAAAAAGATTTATAAATTTTCTTTTATATGTAGTTGGCATGGCAGCCAGACCTCTAAAATTCTGATTGGAATTCAAATCGTTGAACAACACTGAAAGAGAGTCACCCATAGATAATTCCGGTGAAGTTTGGTGAAATTACACCAACTGGAGCCAGAATTTAGAAAAAAAGTTATGCACATCAAAGGGATATTACTGTATCAAGCAATGATTCTCTGCAATTGCGTCCCTTTTCGAAATGGGAACTTCTCTTAAGGGAAGGAATTTGCTCCCAAAGGGAGCGAATTTTCCCTTTAAAAGCAGTTCCTGTTCCTTAAAGTGTATGTTCATGGTTTTGAACATTTTACTTAAATCAAAATAAATATTTCATACTGTACTTAAATATTTTTCATAGATCATCCCCTCATCTGCTAAGTTAATTATGGCAGTGTTCATTGCCTTAATCTAAACATCTGGGGACTGCCATATTACAGTAATGGACATTCAAAGATGGACATTAACCTCTATTTCAGGTCAGTCAAATGACTCATGTAATCACCTTGCTAGTGGTTCCATAAATTGCTTCATTTCAATATTGGATAATTGATATTCTGTTTTATAACAATTATCAGTCGGATTAATGCAAATTAGAATGGTACACTATTAAAAGAAAAGTATTTTGTTTTTCAATAAGTTTCAGTTGATTTTGCTATGTCTTATTGTACCCAAAATGAAGAAAGTTATCACAAAATATGTCGTCTGTTATAGTAATAATTAGTGCTTTAAGTGTTGAATTTTAGAAATAATTATCAAAACTTGGCCAATTTATCAAAATATAGTCATCAATATACACATTGCTAAAATATTACTCTGAAACATTGTTAATTTTTGCTATTATCAAGGATTTAAGACTTTGTTCTGGTAGTGTGTAAGCAGGTCATAGTGATTCTAGTCCACTTGTTAGGAACTCATTGACCTGCAAATGGCCAGACCCCCAGTGCCGACTGAAAGTAATTAATGGTTTACAACACCCTAAAATAGCTCAACAGGTGGCGCTACTGGTTTACCAGGTAATGGCTTATCAGCTGTGTAGCAGAATACACATACAATCATAAGGAAAATAGCACAATTTGCTTTGGGTTTCATCTGTTTTAAATAGAAAAAAATCTTAGACGTCAAAAAATAAGATAAAAAATAAAATAATTGGAGAAGGCCACCAAAAAGTAGGATCGGCAGGGTTTCCTGAAACAAGATATTTTTGCTTAATGTATAATGCAGGAACACCCAAGCCTAGTTGTCAGCGTGTCTGATTCTAGTTCTAGAGGCTGAGGCTTCTATATATACCAACCATGGCGGGGTATTGTGTCCTTGAGCAAGACAAAACAGATTGGATCAAGCTCAGACCCGACATTATGTCAGGCCTAATCTGGGTTCAAGCTGTTTGCAAAGGTAA
The DNA here is from genome assembly GCA_964019695.1 of Loripinus fragilis. NCBI lineage: Eukaryota > Metazoa > Mollusca > Bivalvia > Lucinida > Lucinidae > Loripinus > Loripinus fragilis. Next base: position 88,464,538 of record OZ026521.1, on the reverse strand, counting down.
TTCGCACAAGCGGGAAAACAGTTAAGCACAGTTCATGTCTAGGAAGCGTCCCGACATGACGGAAAAAATATTGACTGTTGCGTAACTTAATGTTAAATGCTATGACTGGCTTAAGTTGATTAAATACAATATGATGAAACTGTTAACTATACATGTGCTTTGAGAACATATAGCACATGTATCAAATAGGAAACTTGTGCAGTATGGTCAGAAATAGTGAGCCTTCGTTCACACACACTATATAGAGATTCCGATACAAAAACAAAATAGATGGTCCGTACATGTGCATGTATTTCTTTACTTTCTTGCCCTCTAGTGTCGTCTGCAAACAGTTTGGACCCAGATCAGGTCCGACATTCCATCGAGCCTGATCTGGATCTAAACTGTTTGACACTCTGATGGTATTCATGAATGAATTTTCCGAAACTTACATGTATATAGAATTTTAACAAAATAAAACAGCAGACTACAAACAAACATGCAAACGTACAAAGCAGGCAAAGAGTTAATCATTAACCCTTTTCATTCTGATACATTAATCCATACATATCGATAAGAAATAAGTATGGAATAGTCTATTTTGTATTTTAGGAGTTGCTGGTCAAATTGTTTTATAAAATGATGCAATTTCTGTCCCTGAATATTGTTTTTTACCTTAGCAAACAATGCAGACCCTGATGAAATGCCACTTTAAGCGGCATTTCATCAGGGTCATCAAGGTTTGACAAAGTACCTATTTAATGGTATCAAGCATGAAAAGGGTTAAAATATTCGTTGTTGGGGAGTGAGTAGCATCTCCACACATTCTATAGGCATGCAGCAATAAGAAAATACTCTCTTCTCTAGAGCTATGTCGATATATAATAAATGATAATATTACCTTTCTATTAAATCCTGCTTCCGTCCAGTTGTCAATGCTCCCCGCCTAATCAGTTCAAGCTGCAACTGCTTCACAGTTAGTTTAGAAAAATTGCATTCTTTAGACATATTGAATTAGGCTAATTAATAATAATTTCTTTGTTTAGTTTTGTCTAGTTTGCATTGAGAAACTAGATACGTTCAAGAATCGACTAGATGTATTGTGGAGAAAACAAGCGTTTCGACACTAGTGATATATATTGAACTATTATAATTATAACATACTAAAGTGTTAAAATTAGATATTTAAATTTAACCGAAAATAAACCGGAAACCGGAAAAGTATATAGTCAAACCAGGATCGGGGGATAAATACAAGCTGAAAGAGCTTCAGAATATCAGAAGATTGAAGTAAGCCTTGAAGTAAGCCTAAACAAAACAAGGTGGAAGCTAGCTAGTGTATTTACTATACACTCAATGTAGTTGCCTCAGCAGCATATACCTGTAAGTGCTGCAGCGCCCCTAGTGGCTTTGTGTACTGGTGAAAACCATTACAGGCTTATTGAAGGGATCTCACACACATTAAACGAATGGTTATTCCTACCATACTGTAAGCTCTATAATAAATGCATTTAAAAAAATCCCTTTAAGGTATGGAAAATCGCTTTAGCACATTAGGTGAGCTCCCTTGGGTGTTACTATCTTATTACGTACGTGCGTATACTACGTAATGGGAGCTACACCAATGCCTAGGAACATTTTGCTGGTTTTGTCAGTCACTAGTTCATTTAACGTATTGCTTTAACGCCACATTATAAGAACTAATGATGCATCAGTACTTTGATACTTTTTAATAACATATGATAACATCATAATTACACCACCTATATCAATAGTTCAGCCCATTTAACACTTTTCAGGATACCTGCTAACAGGTACTTTGGCAAACGGTGAAGACCAGATCAAATACCTTATAATGCGGCGCGGTATTTCATCACAATCTGCACTTTTGCAAAATAATTATAAAAACAAAATTTCATCATAATTTAAAACATTCTACGAGTGACCCCTAAATACAAATTTGGCGATTCCATACGTATTCTATCATTATGCACGGGATAATCTACCAGAATGCAAAAGCTTTAAACCGAGTATACGATCATATCCTTATTAGTTGGATGAGTTCGTCTAAAATTTTAGGGGTGCTAATGGAATTTAAAATATTGACTAAGTTAAAATATTGGGAAAAACTTTGATGTAGTAGACCTATGTGGAATCCTGCCATATAAGAGGATGTATCCACACGTATATGGTCGAATAATATTATACAATTATTGAGTTCAATGAGGTAGACATAAGGATTTATCTAACCGAATAGGTGAATATCACGTTTAAGGGTTGATAAATCCTTATGTGTACCGAAATTGAAGTCAATAACTGTTTTGTTATATGACTTTTCATTTAAGAATGAAAATTTTGCTACTTCACTTTTGTTGTTAAAGACATGTTCAACCCTCTATCTAAGACATCTAAGCACTTTCTCTTAAGTTTTACCAACTTTTATTAAAATATTATAATTTAGTATTTTGAATTTTCAAATGTATATTAATTCTCTTAATGGGGAATATAAAATGTTATCATGAAACTGTTTTTACAGTTTGTTTATTCAAACAAAGATAAATAAGCAAACAAAACAAAACAAAACTGTTGTAAAAATTCACGAAAGTCTCTAATTTACCTGTTGGGAGGTGAAACAGCAAATCATGTACATGCTAGTTTCACTCATCATGTTATTTTAGCTCTCTAGAGGGTAATATTGCAAAAGTGTCAAAAATATTAACTTCTGGAAACTAGTTCAAGCTGGTTTTCATGCAATATTAACTTGTGGACCGGTTTAGACCAGTTTCCAGGTAGACATAGAGATTTATGAAGACAAATTAAGCCAATCAGGAGAAAGGATTCTCCCCAGTCATATAACAAACTATTTTACCGCATCTCCATTTTTATACTACAATCTATACGCCCGTGCCCAAATATCGTTTGTAATGATCAGTTTAATCGGGCAAGGGTCGGTGTTTTTTCAGGTTCGATGTCGGCCATTTCAATTTCTCAAAGAAAATGCAAGTGTTTTTCAAATATGGATTATGTTTTGGGGAGTTTGGTTGTAAAACTCCCTAACAATTATTCCGCCTGTCCAATACAGTTGACCCGATAAAATATCAGATGTATCAAATGTATCGGCCAGGCTGAATAATTGCTTCCTTAAGGAATGTGGATACATTCTTATATAGGGATATCGAAGGCTTAAAAACTTGCTTCCTTGAAGATGTATCCATAGAGATGAATCTATAACAGAAAAGACTGAATAATTGTTTTCTTAAGAAATGTGGAATCATTTCTATATAGAGATGTATCCACATTTCTTGAGAAAATGATTCGGTGAGGAAAATTTCGGTGTCTGAACACGCTTTCTCTAGTGTCATTTGCAGGAATGACACTAGATAAGTGCATCGTCCTTCGGATCGGGACGTTAACTGGATGTCCCCTGTGCAGGGAGAGTCACCCTTGTGCAGGTAAAAGAACCCTACGGTAATTTCGATATGGTTACTTGTAGGCTTTCATCCTGCAACCCGGAGTGTACAAAGTACACCTGCCGATAATACTCGAAAGAGGGTCTGGCAGTATATAGAGAAAGAGAAAGAAAGAAAACACTTATTCAGTCTTGGCCAAAAATCTGGTTGCATCTCTATATAGAAATGATTCCACATTTCCAAAGAAAACAATGTTTTCATATCAAAACGCTTTTTATTCCGTCAGTGTAACTTATACGGAATAAACAGCATTTCTGTTATAGATGCCTCTCTATGTCTCGGCATAATAGTGTTGTGAGAGCCACTACTGGGGAGTTCGCAACAATAGCAATTGTAATCCAGACGCTTTATATCAACTATTTCTTACCAACAGGAAATTCACATGGGTGAAGGATTTGCGCATTTTATGCAGTGAGAACCTTTTTATTACAGAAAACACTGAATGGGTATCATTTATTATCATTGCCCAATCGTTTCAAGAGCTGATTTCCAGTGCATTATCCCATAGGCTTGCACGAGTGTTGGAAATGCCCCTGTACATGGATGCGCTATGATGAAAAATGGCGTTGGCCCTTGTGAAATTTGAAGGCCCCGATATTCATCTTATAAGAGGATATAGCTATTATAATTTGTCTTCCTGTCAAAGTTTATTTTGATACCACATTTGTGTGGATACATCCTCTTACATTTTTGTATAAGGCAGGATTCCACATAGGTCTACTATATTAAAGTATATCCAAATATTGACACCTCTAAGTTTTCTAGTAAGAAAAAAAGATAGATTTTCCTTTCGGAGTTGGACCACGTAACAATTCCAGACTCTAATGGTTGTCCTTGGAGACCGCTTTTGACTCAACTTGAGGGTGCTTTCCGATCGAGTCATGCCTTTGGCCAGTTTAATCATGGACAAGGTTTACACGAAATGATAATTTGTTACAGCCACTGATTTACTGATGGTTTCTGGACTCTAGAGACTGCAATACTGACTAACTTGAAACTTAGTGACAAGGTTTGCACATACTGATTCGGTATTCTAGCCACTGATTGGCTGATCTACAGACTGTAATTACTGAACTATTTTGATTAAATTTGGTATGTGCTGTATCGAAACTTTAGGTAGTTTCTGATTTACCAGGCGCATTCTATTCTATTAGTTTTTAGGGGTTGCTACCATACTGGAATCCGAAATGATTGGAGCAGCATGTCCTACAAGTAATTGAACAGCCCTACATGAAAAAGAAACAGGTGGTGTGGGGGCTCAGCCCCCGTCATTGAACAACCAGAAGTCTTACGTCATAAACTGCGCCCGGTAAACCAGAAGTGCGCTGAAACTTTGTTGTGCCTTATAAATTTCACTAAAATCTCTGTCAAAACAGATATTGTATCAACATCGCGCATATATGGGTGAAAGTTTTCAGGATTATTCCTGAATTTTGGATTTTGAGGCTGACTTTCCACAGAAAGTCAGCCTCAAAATGCTGAATTAGGAAGATTATAATAGCTTTTCTGAATTATTCTCAGTCTGTCTAAAGACATTTGACCATTTAAACTTGAAATTGTGAAATAGTTAGTGGGCATACTGCAAGTTTTAAGATTGGAGATTCAAAATTTCAGGTTTTTTGAAATGTTGAACTTTCACCCATGCGCATATACAGTACTGTAAAGTTGCCTTTTAAAGATATTCGAGAAAAGCTAATTCTCCCGATTTGCTTTTAAATTTACAGCACGTTTTCTGATCTCTCAAAGATTGGCGCTCTATAGTGACTGTGTTTATGAACGGAGTTTGACGAAATTACATCGATATAACCATATACATTAGTTAAGGATTCTGTCTCTCAATTTAGCTGGTGGGTGTTTATATGGACCGATTTCACCAAACATGGTGTGAACCTTCATATCGCTTTATACATTTGTAAATGTAGGTGATTAAACATGCTTCATGAGGTAAACCGTAATGTTCTGAATTTGCTTTGAATATTTTGTTTTTGGTAATAAGCTTGATTTTGCGGGATTTAGCGTTCTTCTTTAGCGCTTTTTTCAAAGTGTAAACTCCGACAAATCTCTTGCAAACTAAGAAATATAACGTAAATGTAAAAGACACTATACTAAACACAGTTCAAACAGTCCTTAAGCACCGGTGGAAATGAAATTATTTGGAGTACCCTAAATCATAAGTTTGTCATAAAACTACATTTACACCTTTTAATGTCCTCATCAGTTGTCGTTTATTGCTTAAGTTTATGATGCCAAATTAACGGTAGAAGTAATATTAACTTTATGTGCCGTCCGTCTATAAGCAATTGCAAGCAGATGAGCCTAAATATCATTGAGGTCACGTTTTTACCTGCGTCGCTTAGCGAATGAAGGTCTAGTAGTTGGTCCACTGCGTCCGTCCACCTGCAACACTTGTGGGGTACCTTGTTTGTGTAATCTGTAACTCCCAAAGTTTTCATTCCTTTTTTATTCAAACTTTTGATAATTATTGATCATATAATGAAGATGTGCACCTACTATTTTGTGCATATTTCACAACTTTTTTACACATTTTTGAGGGATGTTGAACTTAGACATTTTTCCATCCAAAATGCTTAGAAGGTGGCTGGTTTGTGTAATCTGTAACTCTAAAAGTTTTCATTCCTCTTTATTCAAACTTTTCATAATGATTGTTTGCATATTGAAGATTTGCAGCTACTATGTTGTGCACATTTAACAATTTAATTCACACTTTTGAGGGATGTTGAACTTAGACATTTTCCCGTCCAAAATGCTTAAAGGGTGCCTGGTTTGAGTAACTGGTAACTATTGTAACATGTATGATGTTTATCTGTTAAATATGTTGTTTACTAAGTTTCTGTTGACCCAGATATTGGAGATGTTGACGGTAAACAAGTTGTTGTAAACAAGGTATGTGTTTATTTGATCATAAGCTTTTTCTAGAGGGATGACTAATCATCTAGAACTTAAAATGTATTGTCATGGAAGTTTCCAGAAAAGTCTGGAATTCCCTAAAACTTTCCTTTTTATGCCATAAAGAAGCTTTGAGCAAGCTCTGGAAATAAGTAGAATCATTGAGGAGTTTGTGGAAATTTCCAGAATAAATTAATATAGCATATGATATCATTGTTCTTTCCTGATTATTTTGGAGCTTTCTTAAAGAGTATATATATAAGGGTAAATTTTCATTAAGGCATCTTTGAAAATGATTTCACTATTTAAAAAGTATAAACCTTTTGTGCTGGAATTCTGACCTGGAATACTTTGTGTTTAATTTATTCATTCTGGATTACTTTGGATTATTCAGTTTTGGATTCAGACTTAGTGTTCATTTGGATTTAACTTCAAAATCTAGGGATCAGAAACTGCAGAAGGACTTGTGATGATAAATATTCTAAGGGACTGTTTGGACTAATAAGGTACTGTAAATTAGACATTCTTTGATTGTATGAATATTTCCATTCCTTTTGTAAATGGTAATTTTGTTATTTTTGATAAATTTTGTTAAATTTTAAAAGTGCTTTTTGCTGACTTTCCAAATACCAAATTTTGGTTTCCTGAATTGATTTCTAGTTACGCCTCGCACGTAACACTATAACAGTTTTCGTTTCTTACTATTCAAACTTTGCATTTTGATTGTTCACACATTGAAGATGTGTACCTTCTATTTTGTGCACATTGATAAAAAATAATTTTTGACCTGTGTTGAACTGTGACTTTTTTTCATCCGAAATGCTTAGGGGTGCCTAGATTCTGTAATATGTAACCCCAACAGTATTCATTCCTTTATATTCAAACTTTGCATAATGAATGTTCACACATTTAAGATGTGCACCCTTATTTAGTGCACATTTCACGATCTTTTTTCCGTTTTTTGCAGGGGGGGGGGGGGGTGGGGGGCTTAAACTTAGACATTTTTCTGTTCAAAATGCTTAAATGGCGTCTGGGTTGAGTACTCTGTAACTCCAACAGTTTTCATTTCTTTATATTCAAACTTTGCAGAATGATTGTTCATACATTGAATATGTGCCCCTTCTAGTTTGTACACAACTATTTTATTTATTTTAGGCTTGTTGAACTTAGATATTTTTTCCACTCGAAATGCTTAGAGGGGGGGGGGTCTGATTTGCGTAATCTCTAAGTTAAGCACTTTTCATTATGATTGTTTACACATTGAACATATGTACACTAGATTTTGTGCGGATTTGATAATATGTTTGAGCCGTGACATGAGATTTCCAACAGTGTGGCATGTGCGACCAACAAAGCCTCAGATCAGCCTGCGCATACGCGCAGTCTGATCAGAGCATTTGCTAGTGAACACTATTTGGAGTTTCTGAACTTAAAAGGGGGCTGCACAGGCTCGTCAGAGTCTACACTTGTCAAAATGTCACATTGTTGGAAATCACATATCACCGCTTATTTTTAGTGAATAACATCTACACCACTAAATGTTGATTTTGGTCATGTAGGGCGACATTCTACAATAGTCCGGCAGAATTCGGGCCAATTTTAGGAGGACCTGGAACTTGATTTTAAACTTTTTTCCTTGCTGATTCAGGATAGAGTATACAATGTCCTTGAAGAATCCGAGTGATGCCACTCTGGCATCATTGAGCGTTTCGATATATCCAAGATGGCGTCCAAAATGGAGGCCAATTATAAGGGAAAACATTGTGGGAGATTGAAATTGTCTCAAATCCATCTTTTTCCCCTTAAATTGTTAGTTATGAAGTTGAAATCTAGTTGAAGACACAATTAGCTTTTAACGAAATAAATAAAATAAGAATGGAGACAAAATGGCCGCCAAAATTGCAGTTTATTACAAAAATATAAGAATTTTCCCTGAGACCGGCAAACGCCAGGGATTTGCATGCTAAATGCTACAAAATGCTACTTTCACTGATTCTGAGTTGCAGATATGCAACTGATGCAATACTCAGAATTTGATATATTCAAGATGGAGTGCAGGATGGTAGCTGACAAGTTTAACGAACCAGTAAGCATCCCTCTTCCATCTGCATTTGGCTAGTCAAACATTGGTTGCATTGGCAACTGACCAGCAGGCATGGCCTATAGTGTGGCACCATACCAACAGACATCGGTGTTCTTGCAATACTACATCAGCAGGCATGGCCTATAGTTAGCCAACACACCAGAAGGCATAGCCTACAGTGAGGCACCACACTAGAAGGCATGTCCTGTAGTGAGCCACCGCACACATAGGCATGGCTGATAGTGAGGTACCACACCAAAATGCATGACGTATAACGAAGCACCACACCAGCAGACATGGCTGATACTGAAGCACAACACTAGAATGCATGGCCTTTATTGAGACACCACATAAGCAGGCATGGTCGATAGTGAGACCCCACACCAGCAGGCATTGCTGATAGTAAGACACCACACAAACAAGCAGGGCCAATAGTCAAGTAGCTATTATCTTTGATCTTTAATAGACCAGGAGGCATGTCTGATTGAATTGTACCTATTCCGCAAACATATCTGTTGAAGTTTCACTAAACAACGGCAATGTAATGCCACAAGCTCATAATACCAGACATCCCCACCATCACACGTGTTTGATTATGTGGCAATGAATCAGCACACATGCCATTTAATGAGACTCGGGGCCAGCAGTAATGTATGTTACAATTGCACTCAACTAACAGGAAAGCTAGGTTTTGTTACACTGGATCAGCAATCTTGTCTGTTCAAGTAATTTCCGGCCAGTGTGCATGGCTGTTCTACTTTCTCCTCCCGACCAGCAGCCCAGGCATCGTTGCCACAGGTCAGCAGACACATTTACCATTACGCATTTTCGAGAATGTGGCACTGGACCAACACACAAGTCTAAAACCAAACAGTTATGTCTGCAGGCTTTCAAGCTGGCCCTACTTTTCCTATTTTTCCTACTTTTCCCTACTTTTTTGATTTGCTCCTACTTTTCCGTACTTTTTCATGAAAATGTCCTACTATCCCTACTTTTTCACTCTAAAATGTCATTAACGTATAAAAATTCAGAAATTTTTCCTCGCTTGCTCTGCTCGCACGGATTTTATTAATTAACTGTTATGTTTATCCAGGAGCCACGCCGCTAAATACCTCAATTTTTTTTTTTTAACCAAAAAAGTCTCTCTGTTCAACTGGTGCTATTGTGACAGGGATTATCCTGCTCGTTTAGTGTGAATTTCCTTATTTCAAACAACTCATTATAATGAATTTTGTACATGGAAAAGCCCTACTATCCCTACTTTTATACACCGATAATCCCTACTTTTTCACTACTTTTCTAAATTTTTATCCCTACTTTTTCCCTACTTTTCTGTTGATGGGCACTTGAAAGCCTGTGTCTGTAACAGCTTCACCAGACTGGCAGGCCGGTTGCAGTACCCCATGTTTTTAAATATTGACTCATATACAGCAGGCATGTTTGTTGTAGTTGTACCTGAATGGCAGTGGCACGTCGGCTACAATTAAACTCGACCAACATGCATGTCTGTTAGTGTTGCATCTCACCAGCAGATATGTTTGAATAAGTTGCAACCAGACCAGCAGGACTGTACAAACCAGCAGTCAAGATGGTAACGAACATCTGCAGCATGCATATACCTTAATCAGGGGTTGTTTTTTGTGTTGAAATATGTTCTTAAAAGGGTATCCTTTAGAAGCAAAGACTGCACCAAAGAACTGAAACTAAGAGTGTGCATATTTCCTGGGCCAGACTAGCTAGTTTCTGCCATTTAGGTGTCATCGGTGACTCTCTAATAGTTTCAAAGTTCCACAATGAAACCCATGATCCCAAAGGACAAGAAAATAAAATCTACACTATAGTCTCCACATGCACTCCACATGTATTTTTTTCTTTTTTTTTTTTAAATTGTATCCATCCTGATCTAACCGGGGGTCTTTTTGCATAATGATTCAAAAAAGATTTGTACTTTGATCAAACACTCTGTTACAAAGTTTTCACTGATATTGCCTGTTCATGTATACCCGTGCATTTATCGCTTCATTTTTTGAAGAAATGTTTTCCAAAAGTAGGAACTTTTATTAGAATAATATGACATAATAGTATTAATAGATCTGGCCAAAAGTGGTCTGGAGAGTGGTACACAGATTGATGGATACGTTTCCAGAACAAAGACAAAAATATAAGCATTACAAAAATAAGATTTTGTTATTTTTTCTGTGCAGTGTATCATAGCAAAAAAAACCATGTAATTCCACAGCCTGATAATGCTGCCATCTTCAACGTCATCTTAAATATTTTACAACATTCAAAAAGCAACAATAACATGCCAGTCGAATTCTCCAGATACAACCGAAAATAATCAGAAAATAGTTACTTACTAGAATTTGATTTTAGGTTGAATTTCGCTTTTAAATGGTGGCCATCTTGGACACCATCTTCAATAATTCAACCTTCTGAATTAAACTAATCCTTCATTTTATCAATTGTAATATTAGGCCTACAGACATCCATATAAAGTCAAAATTAAAATGCTTTATATCAAGATTATGTTTGTGATCAGATAGGTCTTTTGAAGCTAACTGACGGCCATCTTGGATGCCAACTGACGGCCATCTTGGACGCCATCTTTAATTTTTATGCCCCCGCCATTTATAATGGGGGGGGGGGGGCATATAGTATCACCCTTGTCCGTACCTCCGTATGTACGTCTGTAAGTATGTCCCGTACGTACGAAAAATGGTTTCCGGATGATATCTTTTGAAAACATTGGTGTATTGGATTCATATTTCATACACAGGTATATAATCATAAAATACAGGTCAAGTTTGATTATGGACAAAATCCACTAATTATTATCAGAGTTATGGCCCTTGATCTCCGAATGAAAAATGGTTTCTGGGCGATATCTTTTGAAAACATTGGTGTATTGGATTCATATTTCATACACAGGTATATAATCATAAAATACAGGTCAAGTTCGATTATGGACAAAATCCACAAATTATTATCAGAGTTATGGCCCTTGATCTCCGAATGAAAAATGGTTTCCGGGCGATATCTTTTGTAAACATTGGTGTATTAGATTCATATTTTATACAAAGGTATATAAACATAAAATACAGGTCAAGTTTGATTATGGACAAAATCCACCAATTATTATCAGAGTTATGGCCCTTGATCTCTGAATGAAAAATGGTTTCCGGGCGATATCTTTTGAATACGTTGGTGTATTGGATACATATTTCATACACAGGTATGTAATCATAAAATACAGGTCAAGTTCGATTATGGATAAATCCACCTATTATAATTAGAGTTATGGCTCTTTGTTAATGACAATGCCCTATTTATGCGAATTTGGTAATAGCGGGGGCATCTGTGTCCCGTCGACACATTTCTAGTTTACCTGCTGAATCAAGACTATATTCTAATTTAATCGTTTGTATCATTTAGCCCCTAAGCATCCATAACAAAGTCAAAATTAAAGTGTTTTATCGAATAAGTTGGTCATATATGTCTTAGAAGCCTAAATGACGGCCATCTTGGGCGCTATCTTTAATATTTCAACCTTCTGAATCAAAATAATGTTCCATTTTAATTGGATGTAACATTAAGCCTCTTAAACAGTGATAAAAAGTCAAAATTAAAATTATTTTGATCGAGTATGTTGGTCATATATGACTAAGGAGCCTAATTGACTTCATTTTGGACGCCATCTTGAATATTTCAAAACGCTCAATGATACCAGAGTGGCATCAGTTGGATTCATCAAGTACAATGCCTCAACAACAAGAATCAATAAAGAAAAAAACTTTCAAATCAAGTTCCAGGTCATTCTGGTTTTCTACTGGACTACAAGGTTCTGTTCTGTTTGCCTAGAATTATCGAGTGTTTCTTGTAGTTCGTCAAAGTAAAGTTTAGGCTACCTAACCAATGTATTGGACATATTACGGGTAACAGTTCGACCAGTTTACACCGCTGTTCACCAAACTCAAATTAAATGTACTATTTACTATCAAATTCGCATCTTTAATATCAATCAGCTTCACCTGGTTGATGAAAATATGTGATAGTATAGAAAGCTTTGATCTTGCCGTTACTGTTACCATTAAGTGCTCCATTAATCCCATTTGAGCCAGGTCAGGAGATTTTGGTACTTATCACACATGCGCAAAGCCATTCTTTATACACGCATGCGCAGCTATCGCGAGGGACTACAGCCATAATATTTATGCATGACCCTTCATCTATATTCTTTCTTTGTGTGTGCGAGCAGGGAATGCTCCGACGAGACTGCGCAGACGCGCAGGCTCGTCTGAGGCCTCTCTGCTCGCATATGCGAAAAGTACCAAAATCCCATGATTGGGCCAATTTATATTAGAGAGGCACATGCAACAGCAAGCTTTATACTTTTTGCCAACGATATAGTCTAACATCGGACAATATAGAGTATTTGCATGTTCTGATAAGGGTCTTCAATCCTTGCTGTTCTATTCATACTAGCTCAACATCACGCCAAATGGCATTGGTTCTTCTCAGCCATACATGCAGGAATGGTCTTGTCACGTCCATGTGATCAGAAAGAACTAGTTTCGTATGATGCGGGTGATTATTGGATCCGTATCTCAATATTTATTAAACTTTGTCATCTGCAACTGGCCGTATTTAGTAATAAATATATTTTTCTCAGCTATATTTGATGTTAAATGGAGTAAATAGTGGGTATTAAATTGGCTATACTCGATGACATTTTAGGAAACGATATGGTCTAAAAATACGCTACTTTACTCTCACCAGTACACACAATTACAAGCAAAACAAGTAGGATTTGGAGGAAATCTAAATATAATTTAGTTCATATACGTTATTGCATGCAAGGAAAGCTAGATGTAGTAGTATATCATTAAGTTTCGAAATTTGAAAGCAATAAAAACAATAACTGATTCGAATATTGGATTCAAATGCGTAAAGTAGAATAGGGGTTGTTATGTAATATTGAGACAAGACATGGAATAAGTAGAGATGAAAGTGAAAAGAGCACCAGGATGCCGAGTAGGCTATGAGTGGATACTACTGGTCTGTCACCATAAATGAGCCCCCAGGGGGTGGGGGGGGTCTGTGCCCCCTTGCTCCCTAAAAATAATGCATTGATCTCTCCAAATCCCTGAAAAAAACCCTCAGCTCTCTGAGAGTATTTTGCCTTTGCTCCCTAAATCCCTAAAATAAATTAGGCTTCTCCCCAAATCCCCCAAAATACAAGCCAAGTCTCACTAAAATGTATTTTTCTTTCCGTAGGGTTAAATTCACATACTGAAAAACTATGAAGCTATACACGAGAGCATGACTTGATGTTAACTTAATAGTTTGTTAAACATGCAAAGACAGGGCTACATGGCATAACATTATTTAAATGAAATACATGATATATAGCTCATCCTTAAAATGCCGTTGCTGTACCAGTGCTTCACAGTTCCATGAAAGTAAATAACTCTTCTCTCCAACTCCTCAATACTCCTGGGCCCCTCATAAATGACAAGACAGTAACACAGTTTCTGTGCTCATATGATATGTTATTCAAGTCAGTAACCTCAGTCGTAAACGCTTTGTTAATATCCTATTTTTCATAACTAGGTGATAAAAATGTGGCCATGTTAAGTCACACTCATTAGCACATACAAGTACATCCTAAAATGAATTGGTGAATATCCCATAAGAGAAAGAAGCATTTCACACCACATGGGAAAAATAAAACTGTGCAGGCATGATTATGCACTATGACAGATAATTTCATATTTATGATGAAATCAATTTTAGCCAGTACACTGTGACGACAGTTTGGTACTTTTCACATTGTCGAGCAACACGGTTCAGGCGAGTCTGTGCAAATCGCCAGAGCCTTCGCTGCTCGCATACACAAACTATGGATGTCGATGCTTTAACAGGACTTTCGTTAAGAGTGCGTAACGAAAATATAATTTTCTTATTTCTCAACCAAAATATATGTTGTGGGTACTCAAAAGAACCGTCTCAATGAGACGGTTCTTTTGAGTACCCAAAACATATGTTAAAATTGATGGGTAAGAAAATATTTACAATTTTACGCTGAAAATGTTTGCTTATCTAAACCTGTGGGTGAAGACTCAGACCGCACTTTAGACCTCTAGCCCCGCTGGATAAGTCAACATGGAAGTTTAAAGGGGGCTTTTGCGTATATAGGATAAGTACCAAACTCTTTTGAGCTGGTCTGTATGAAGAATAAGTAATAGTTATACCATGGGTTGTCCGCCTGTGCGTGGAGGTAATCCACGAGCTTTAGCGGGTGGAGTATCTTACGTACAGGTGGACAAACATGGTATAACTATTTTATAGCACCTACATCAGTGTAGACTTTGCAGATCATGAGCTATTTCGTGCTTAAGTTGGTAATGGTGGTATAAAGTTACAATCATGCAATTTGTTGTTAGATAATTGGTACATGTGACATATGTGCGAAGTCACAATTTGTACATATAAAACAGCTATCAAGCTACTAATATAACTTTTCATTTAAAATCTTAGTTTTGGTCTGAATATTCATCTGCTTCCATATTTTACAAGCATGAGGACTATATCGAGACTGAGTTTTCGCTGCTCACTTGTGTGTTAAGTACAAACATGTCATGTGATGACACATATCGTCTTCATATCTTTGGGTAAATCTACACAACATGACACATCTCGGACTTGTTACATCAAACATATAGCGTAAAGTAATGAGAGATGCGTTCCATGTACGACAGATGTACAAAAATGTACGAGGTACATGTACGAACTTTGACATCTAGTAGATATTATAAAAATAATGAGCCATATTTATTACATTTTTATGAGTTGAAAATATTTACATAAGACAGATTTTGATTCCTATTCAATGTGTGCAACTCTATATGGGCCGCGGCTTGGGATTTCCAACAATGAGGTATGTGCGACCAGCAAAGGCTCAGACCAGCCTGCGCATACGCGCAGTCTGATCAGAGACTTTGCTAGTCGCTTGAATATTCTATGACTGTTAAGCTACTGACCGAACAGCATTTGGGGTTTCTAAGCTTAACAGAAGGCTGCACAGGCTCGTTTGAGTCTATTCAGGTCAAAATGTCTTCTTGTTGGAAATCACATGTCACGGCTCATATGATGTCTCAGAGGCATACAAGACTTTCGCTGCCCGACCTGTGCGTTTAGAGCTTGATTAATTAAAGCAATCAAATACCGACTAACTATACTGAATTGCAGAGAAAGATTTTTGTACGTATCATTAATCAAATGTTGCTGTCATCCGATTCGTTTTTACAATATTTTGACAAATTAAAAAGATGCAATCGATGATAACGGACCCTTGTGTACTTAACATTGCATCAACGTGAAAAGTATAATATAAAATTAAAAGTGTGAAATTAGATGCATCATACAACAGACATTATGTGTGTTAGGTGGCAAAGAAAGAAATGCTTTCTTCACAGGATTATACAATATAGTATCTGCTCAAATGAACATACATTAGTTTACCAATTTGAAAGAGACATGCCGTTTCATGCCGTTAGAAAATGCCCAATCATATTTAACCAAAGCGCCTATCAAAACTGCAGCAGACAACAAATTTTGCGACATCTTTCCAAATTTTCGAAAAAAAAACTAAGGTATGATATTTCATGCGAATCTCATGAAATATCTTACCTTATTTGTTATTTTTGAAAAAGCATCAACAATTTGAAATTGTCGTTTGCTGCAAATTATAGGTGACGCTTTAAGAGTTTAAATTTGAGCCAACACGAGATTTTGCTACATTAAATAGCATGACAAGGCTCAAAATTTCTGAACATACAAACAGCCATAAGCAGTCAACACTTATACACCCGGGATGTATTATATTTGCCATATTTACGAGCTCGTGTGGTATTTTGTCACACATTTTTATAAATCCAAGTACGAAACCCTAGATTTCTTTATATATGCCAGGTTACAAATTGCATGATTTTAACTTAATGTTTCATACAGGCCAGCTCAAGAGAATTTGCTTCTTACTGTATATGCGCAAAAGCCCTCTTTAAATGCATTCAATATCCCTTCAACTCAGATCTTTTATGCTAGATATTTATACCCCCGGTACGAAGTATATAGGGGGTATATAGTTTTTGCCTTTTCTGTAATTATGTTTGTCTGTTTGTTTGTTTGTTTGTCTGTAAACTTTTTTTTTTCGTCAAAGATTTCTCAGCAACTACTTGGGTTAGGATTCTGAAATTTGGTACAAGGCTTGATAGTGATGAGTTGTATTGTGTAACAAAAGAACAGCCACATATTGCTTATCAGTCCCTTTATTTGTTCTTTTTTTCTTTCTCTCCAATGGAAAAATTTTTTGTCAAAGATTTCTCAGCAACTACTTGGGTTAGGATTCTGAAATTTGGTACAAAGCTTGATAGTGATGAGTTGTATTGTGTAATAAAAGAACAGCCACATATTGCTTATCAGTCCCTTTATTTGTTCATTTTTCTTTCTCTCCAATGGAAATTTCTGTCACAGATTTCTCAGCTCCTATTGGAGCCAGTGTTTTCAAATTTTGTTTACATCTTCAGGATGGCAAAGTGTACTGTGTAAATGGAAATTAAGATACTAATCCTCATTTTGCCTTCTTTTTTCAAATTTTCATTTTTTCCTTCTTTCTCTCTTATATAATACATATAGACATTTTTTCTGTCAAAGATTTCTCAGCAACTACTTGAGTTAGGATTCTGAAATTTGGTACAAAGCTTGATAGTGATTAGTGGTATTGTGTAACAAAAGAACAGCCACATATTGCTTATCAGTCCCTTTATTTATTCATTTTTCTTTCTCTCCAATGAAAATTTCTGTCGCAGATTTCTCGACTCCTATTGGAGCCAGTGTTTTCAAATTTAGTGTACACCTTCAAGTAGGCTAAGTGTATTGTGTAAATGAAAATAAAGATGCTAAAGCTCATTTTGGCTTCTTTTTCAATTTTTCCTTCTGTCACTCCTATATAACACATATGGACGTATGGAGTTTTCTCAGCAACTACTTGATTTAGGATTATGAAACTGTTTGTGTACTTTCAGGTAGGAGAAGTGTATTGTGTAAATTAAAACTAAGGTGCTAATCCTCATTTGCCTTCTTTTTTCAAATTTTCAATTTTTCCTTCTGTCACTCTTATATAACACATATGGACATTTTTCATTAAAGTTTTCTCAGAAACTACTTGATTTAGGATTATGAAATCTTTGACAATTTTGTCTTTTTCTCTGAAAGTGTTACAACCTCTGATGGCTACCGCCGGGGGTATGTGAGCTTCGCTCACTTCTTGCTATATTTTAATATGTTTTTTTTTAATGAGTGGTTTTATGCAGTCTATCTAAAATGGTTGTCTTTCATAACTAAAATGGTTGTCTTGCCTGCTAATCATTTTAACTTTATTTGTATTTTTATTGATTCTGTTGTTAAAAAGAGTAAAGTTTACACTGCAATTTAGGATTATATATTAAACTTTCAAACTTGTTACTACAGAATGTTAATTGCGACATTCATCGGCTTATTAGCTCTCAGATTATAGAGTTTTGAATGTTCTTGTTGAAATGCGCACTTTACTTATAATATGTGTAAGTTATTGTAAGGTTTGTACGTATGTACGGGAAATAATCCACTCGCTAAATCTCGTGGATTAACAATACAATAACTGCCTTATTGCACCAGTATGCATGTGCATTTTGTGCATTGTGAGATATTTGATGTAGAACATTG
This sequence comes from Loripinus fragilis, assembly GCA_964019695.1. Lineage (NCBI taxonomy): Eukaryota > Metazoa > Mollusca > Bivalvia > Lucinida > Lucinidae > Loripinus > Loripinus fragilis. The sequence continues at coordinate 88,446,334 of OZ026521.1, read as the reverse complement.
GAATATCATTCATAGGCGCAATAAGAGGTTAACTCTGAATCGAAATGTTTTTCAAATAACTAACGGTCAGATCCGCTATTTTTATACCAACAAAAAATACATACATTTTAAAGTTAAGTTTATTATTATCTACAATCTTAAAACCAACTTTAACAAGCATTTTACTCCATTTACTTATAATATGGTGTCAGATTCGAACAAAATGACTGAATACCTTCAAAGCCTCGGCACCAACGTGTTAATTTTCAACCATATACCGAAAACTGTAAGAATAAGTAACGTAATGAAACCTTAGCCGCCCTATGTCATATAACAAGTCATAATCAGATAGTGCTAATATATGGACAGAAAATACTTGAGCCTGCTCCTACGACAATGACACTTCTCATAGATGTCTTTACTCATTTTAAAACTCTTCACCCAGTAAGCATCTAAAAGCGGACCACCTTTGGCCCACCAGCGAAACGCCATCTGAATGGCGTTTCACTGGCGGGCCGATGGTTGCCCGACATTGCACGCTGGTAGGGTACCTGCTAGTATGGTCTGGTCTGCTGATGCTAATTGCAAACAGTCGGGCATGTTCTGGATCCAGACTGTGTGGCAATTTGATGGTAAAGCTGATTTTTTGTTTTGAAAAAGTTAAAACAACAAACAACATTTCCCAGCATGCTAAGAGTTAATGTTGCAGTAGCCGAAGCCACCGAGGCACCTTAAAATATTTAAAGTGGCCAATTCTCTGCCATAGATGCTGCAGTTGTTAAACACAAGAATGTTTAGCTCGTGTGGAGGTATCCTTACTTATGCTATGTATCATCATCACAGGGAAATAGTCAAATGCAATTTACACACTGTGATGAAACAAAGACAATGTCTCTTAATTCACAGACACTGTTTGCTATAGAGACTCCCGAAATACAAGAGCAGATAACAAGACAGACGAACTAAGTCACGAGTATTGATAATGTGCCATATAAAACTAGGACAGAAGGTACATTTTCTAACTTTGGGATACATTTTATGATTTAAGTATAATAATCATATCACTAAAATCAACGCATATGTATGAGAATAACCTTTAAGACCTTCTGCTTGTTCGCATCCTTTTGCAAAAATTCTCACGTAAATCATGTTTAAGTGAGTCCTGTATAACTAACTTAACCCTAAAACTATTCAAAACTTAAAATGTGTATGAGTGTTTCTCCTAGTCAGTCTCTTAATCTAGGAAAGAAGTACAGTAAAACCTAGGTAAAACAGACTCTCTAAAAAAGACCAGAAATCGGGTTTCACGACCAATTATCGCTTAATGCAGGTCAAAGTATTGCAGAATGCTCCAAGGGGAGCATTCTGCAACACTTTTGATCTTCATTAAGCTACCATTTGTCATTGAGATCTGTGTTTTGTCTATTTTTTGTGGCCGTTTTACACAGGTTTTACTGTATAGTAGTCATGGTCTTATGCTAGCGAAAGGATCCTAAGGAGTCCTTATACTAATACCTCCTAAGAGCATAAGATCATACTGTTAATATTTCATTTTCAGACCTAGGTCAAATTAATTTGAAAAGAAATTAATCAAATTACAATAACATTGGGATTGTTCAATTAAATACAATTATATGCCTTTTGAGCAAAGTAATTAACTATATTATATTAATTTGCCCAATATAATATATTACCTTACACTTATATGTCACTGTTTCTTAAGATAATTTAAAAACCTTAATCTCTGAGAATTTTAAAAGTGTAACTTTGCCTCGAAATCTGAGTTTACATTCTTGGTATCCTAAATCTAATATGTCCATTTGATTCATTTTACTTGAAGGACTTCTTGTAACATTATGTTAAATAAGGAAACTTCAAACACAATGAACTACCCTAAAGCTTTTGTTCTAGTTTTGTACCTAATGGTTCAGTGTAAGTTATCACAGAGGATAACACATAGACATTATGGTATTATTTCCTGACGTCTGCAATAAAAGATAGATAATAATAATAATAATAATTATTATTATTATTATTATTATTATTATTATTATTATTGAGAAAAGCAAATAAGCAGTAAATGTGTATCAAAATAATGCAAAATAATGCAGTGGATAGATTGAGATGGGATCCATAGCATTTAATTCATTTATGCGTGTGTTATGCGTGTGTGAGAATAATAACATAATGCTTTCAAACAATCAATTCACTAATAAAACTTACCATTGTTGAGATTGTCACACTTGCTATGTTTTTGTATTGTTTTGTTATCTTATCTATTAGAGGTTGAATGTCATTCATATTTTGAAACCGATGCTCAAAGACTTTTCTAAGATGCTTAATAAAGATACTTAGGAAATGCAGCTTTAAGAATGCTACAATTAATTACATTCTATGCAGTTTTATGTATATTTATTCTGATTCAGATTTGTTTCTGGTTGTATTTTAATTTGAACTTTCCATAAAATGAAAATTGAACAATAATTAATATGAAATTACAGCAACTAAGAACAATACATGTTGAAATGATATGGTCTTATGTATCTGTGATAATCTTATGCATCTGAAATTCACAACTAATCTGAAAAGAATATAAAACTAATTGAAAGTTATTGTTTATAACTTTCAATTTTGACCTTGATATTAATTGCATTACAATTACTGTAATTAAAGAAATGACTGAAATACATGTGCATGCAAATATTTAAGAAATGTAATCAAATTACAATTAATTACAATTGTAATTTTAATGACCCCAACTCTGATCATTTCAATAATCTCTCTATTTATACCCGCTTTTTCGTAAGAAAAATAGGGTATATTAATTTCGTACCAAAGTCGGTCCGTCGTCCGTCCGTCCGTGCGTCTGTCTGTCTGTCCGTCCGTCACGTTTCTTGTAATTGTATCTTCTCCTAAACCGTTGGACGTAGCAACTTCAAACTTTGTAGGTGGATAGATCATATAATGTAGAGGGTACTGGGTGACATTTCGTGTGACCTTGACCCCAAGGTCAAGGTCAAAGGTCAAATAATGTACTTCCTTGTAAATGCATCTCCTCATAAACTTTTCGAAGTAGCAACTTCAAATTTTGCCTGTGCATAGGTCACATGATGTCAAGGGTACTAGGCGCATTTCGTGTGACCTCGACTCCAAGGTCAAGGTCAAAGGTCAAATAATGTATTTTCTTGAAAACACATCTCATCATAATGTTTTGGAAGTAACAACTTCAAATTTTGTCTGTGCATAGGTCACATGATGTTGAGGGTACTAGGCAACACTTCATGTGACCTTGACCTTGGGTCAAGGTCAAATACCCCAAGGTCAAATAATGTAGTTTCTTGTAAATGATTCTTCTCCTGAACCATTGGACATAGCAACTTCAAAGTGTACAGGTGCATAGGTCACATTATGTGGATGATACTGGGCAACATTTTGTGTGACCTTGACTCTAAGGTCAAGGTCATATAATGTATTTTCTTGTTAATGCATCTCCTCCTTAACCATTGGACATATCAACTTCAAACTTCACAGGTGCATATGTCACATTATGTAGAAGGTACTGAGCTACATTTTGTGTGACCTTGACCCCAAAGTAAAGGTTATAGGTAAAAAAAGCGGGTATTTGCGATGGTGTACCATTGACTGCTGCTCTAGTATTTATTTGAATCAATAGTAAATTGATGTTGGATAGTAATAATAACCCTGACCAACGCAGAAAAAGAAACAGGTTTACAGTAGACAAAACATAGATTGAAGATCTTACATAAGTGCTCATGTTTTATTGAATTTATTAAACGAGTTGGGATAATAGATAAAATGCGAGGCTTGTCGAGCATTTGATCTTTTTTCGCAACCAGTTTAATAAATTCAATAATACAAGAGCACGAATATAATATGACATTAAGATTACTTTGAAGTAAGAAAGAGGATAAAGATCATGAATCTACACAATCAAGCAACACACCTGACCCAGGATACCAATGGGAAAGTGACAGCTTAACAATTAGACGTCACAAACGAGAGCCAAGAGGTAGCCAATTGCTAGCAGGTGACCACAGGGCATCAATAAACAGACGCACATGAAAGCATAACAAAAAAGAAAGAAATAAAATAAATTATCCACAAAAGAAGCGTCGCCTTGGAACAGTCAGTAAAAATATTTTACAGGAGGGCTTAAACCGATTTCACGGCGCGCCAACCTCGCCCTTAGTTCAGATGTGGATCAAGACACCTAGATGTTTGGTTTGCATGAAAGACCCCTAACTTATCAATGCATCATCTCCTAGAACATATAAATCAAGATATAAAAAGGAGATAATCCAACGATAAGGACTCAACAGTAGATAAAACTGAATACGGGAGCAAAAAAAATCCAACAGGTAAAACCCGGTGGGCCTGATGACAGCAAAAGCATCAGGCCCCTACCATCTCATCAATAAATAAGTATTCAAGTCCGAACCGTAATATAATCTCAAGTCCGACCCAAGCATGCAGTCTGTTGCAATACATTAATGTTATAGCCAATCTTTTTATAATGGGAATTTTTTTAATGATCTGCACTGAAAAATTATTAGAGCCAACAATCTTCTTCAATTTATACACCAAGTCACCATAGAATTCAGGTTCCAAAAGTCCAATGCGCAAGAGAGATTTAAGTCAAATTTGGAATTTATATATCAAATCATAAGTATCGTCTATAAAATTTAGAAAAAGGTTTTGCAAAGTTTATGATACTGATAGCCTTGCTTATGAAGCTTCTGGGTTAAGAATTTATTGCGAGTGTTGAAGTCAGCAACATGGCTAGATGCTCTAGCAAAACGAATGAGTTGAGATATATAGACTCCATAGGATGTAGAGCGAGCAAAATCACCATCTAAAAATGGGAAATTGACAATTTCGAAATCAAAGTCGTCACGTTTACCATAAATTTTGGTAGAAACAATATCATTAGAAATTGACAAATGCAAATCTCATTCCTGCCCTAAAACGTTTCAATTTTGTCATTATGTACGCAACGATGTTGAGGACGTCATAACGGTTCCCGAAAATCTGTAAACCACTAATTGTTTATCGATTTTAATGCATGGCGTTATTTCACACCCAGACGCGACGTCATGCGATAAAAAGTTATCTTTCATTAGTGGTGGGGAAACGTGCTGAAGTACTAGAATAAGTTATTATACATAATACAGCTTTAGTACAATGTCAATCAAATGAGACTATCTGTTGCGTTTCCATAATAATTCCAGATAATGCATGACAGCGATAATCTGTATGGGGACTCTGTCTCAGTATAATGTTGTTACATTTAACAGAATTTATTCAAACACTTTATTTGCAATAATGCACAAGTTCATGTCACTAAATCTTGTATTGTGTTCCATGGCAATAGTTTATTCCAGCGTGAACGCGTGAATGCAAGACGTTAGATCACACTTTTGGGTTGCTTAGCACCAGTAATCTATATTATGCACGATCGTGTATATTACATATTTTAGACGGGGACAATCTAATGCATTCACGTGACAAATATGACTTGTAAATGTTAGCAAACGTTAGAGATATGTTATAACCCTCAGTCAGTTATTTTTGACTGACTTTCGTATATGTTGTAGCATTTCCTTTCTGGTTTACTCTATAACTTGAATGACAGGGAGACGAACAGAGAATTAACCCCATGGCATTAATTAAGCATAAATTTGATTCTGTATCAACTTGGAGTGTCTGGACTGTTCTCCTCCAACATGAATGGTATCGCATTAACAAAGTGCAGTAACTCACGCCACCTGGCACCAGATTAAGCGGCATTCTGCTTTCTGCCAGAATCCAATTTTCCTAATTTCCCGAAGGACCAAAATATGAGAAAAAATGTCAACACAAGATGAATGGATGCCCACTCTTTGGTCCTACAGTGTAACCATATCTAATTCCGCATTTTTATATTCAAGCAGTGAAAGCTTTGATGTGCAGGCTCGCCCAAGCTTTCACTGATGGCCTATTCTAGAAATATTAAAATATACTCAAACAAAAAAGAAACGTCCAATTTTCGTGGTATTGTATCTTTTGATCCAGCTAAGATGTTGCAACAAAAATAAGACCAAAACGCTAATCAAACGTCCGACACACAAAAAATGGTAATTATTTGATTTTATCTTCTGATCTTGAAGGGTTATTAAATCTAATGTGTACACAGCTTTTTCCATTATCATAAGGAAGTTAGTCATCAAAACGTGACACATTTTACGTTAAATGGCAACCAGAAGCATCCGACGATGAAAAAACATCTAAAAATCCCAAGTCTGCTTATTGAACGAACGAAATTGCAGTTCCAAATCTTTCATTTACAAAATTATCACAAATTACCTCCCTTTGAATTAAACAAATAACAAATTAAGAACTTTCAAATCTCCTTAACCTAATATCATTTTGAGACCGTTTTTGTTTAATTTGTTGTGTTTGTTTATGACAACAATTACACAATTGAGAAAAACAAAAACTATGGCTAATGTCGGGCATCAAAGGTTCACTAAATCTGTGTTATATACCCCACCCCTTCCTGCAAAATCATCAGAGAATTTCCATTATCAATTGTTTTGATGCTGATTAGTCTTAATTACTGTGAGAATGCTTGTGACGACGAAAAAACATCAAATTGTTCGATTTTGTTGATTTTCAAAATGCTGGACCAATATTGAATTTTCTGAGTGTTTTCACGCACGCTCGTGATCGATGTTTTGTGACGTCAGAGTATGTTACAAACAAATGACTGTGGCTGAATAAGCAATGCATACAACTAGCCAGCTTATCTTACAAGAGAGTTTGTTCAGTGATGTTTAAATGTGCTCGAACGGTTCGGGATTATGACGGACATACAAGCTATTGATGTTGTGACTTTTGATTTTAAGGGTACTCGTGTTCGCTGCTTTTCAGCGGCTCTACTGATTATCAAATGGATTACTCTTAGGTGCATATCATTCCTAAATGATCAAAGCTTGTAAGGTGAAAATTTGAATGAAATGCGTTCATCCATTTGGAACTGGCAGACATAAACGTCAAGCGGACATAACTTTATTGTTTCAGTATATAATGTGCTGCCTTTTTTCTCCCAGCAACATTGACAAACTATGCATCTGGTGACCGCGAAGAAGTCCGTTGGTCAAATTATCATATATAAGCTTTCACTGGTGGCATATTCGATAAGTATTAGAATATAATGTCCTAGTCATATTGACAAACTATGCAGCTGGTGACCGCTAAGAAGTCCAATCTGATTTGACTGACGCTATATGCATAAATCTCGCAACCGCTCGTCCGTTAATGATATCGTGTATTGCTTCAAAGCAAACCGTATGATTGACCACTTAAGACTACTTTTAACGCACCATCAAGATAAAAAATGAGAAATTAAGCAAATTTAATTTTCTCGATCATGATGATATCTTATTTGTATCGGTTAAAATATGAGATATTAGAGAGCATATTCTGATCGAAAACTCGCGCGAAAGGACAACTGCTTTTTGAAGACAGGTTCACCAAGTTATCAGATTTTTCTCCATTTCCCCAAGTATACATACAATTGACAATACTTGCAAAGGGTAAACAGAAAATCAATGTTAAGAAGGAGCGATCGTCGTATAGGATCTCACTTTTACTATCTATATCCAAACAAATGGGACCCATGAAACAAAACTATCTAAGTCCATGACATCGACCTCAAATATACCTGGCCCGGTAGGGGTTGGTACATACCAGAAGTTCACAAGATTTATATATAAACGTGTTAATCCGAAGCATGTTTCTATCGACCTCAATGTCATTGGTGTGGGTCGCGATAGGTCGCCATGCAATTTAAAATAGACCAGATATGTAATCACTAGAGATTTGAGATCGCTAGACTAATCCATCTTGTAATTTTGACACATTTCAGGGTCAGCATCAGTTAGATCAGTTAGATCATTTACTCACCCACACACCCACACCCCACACACACTTCAGGGTCAGCATCAGTTAGATTATCAACTCTCTCTCTCTCTCTCTCTCTCTCTTCAAATGATTGTATACAATGTTTGAAATTGTAAATGGCTCATATACATATGTGTCGAGATAAAGCATCCTACAGTATCAAAACTATCCTGTGCGACCAGTAAAGACTCAGATCAGCATGTGTATCTGCCCAGGGTTACCCGTCTTCCCTAGGAGCATTAACCCTTTTAAGCGAATGGACTTACCTAACGGTATCAGTAGGACGAACCACTTTCCAATTTAGGGGTGTTGGGTGGAATTTTTCATTAAAAATGAATAGAACATTCTGTAAGCAAACAGTGATGATCCTGATCAGATGCCGCGTTCTGTGGCGTCAGTTCTGGATCTGCGCTGTTTGCCTATGTCTCACAAAAAGGACGCTATAGGTTTATATGGGTTAAGAAAACACACGTCATTTGCTTATTTTTAGTGCAGAGTAAAGAAGGCAGGCCAGGCATGTCAGTGTATTTGCTTGGGTAACCCCTTATTTTGTCATGGTTTGTGTATGCATTAAAAAGCTTTACATTCAATTCGTAATTCTACAACAGACAGTTTATTGTTAATACAATAATGATTTAAAACTCTTCTGCAACATGGAATATATACAGGGCCTGTATTTTATAGTGAGTGGATTATAAATTCAAGAGAAATGTTGAAAAGCCTAGATTTAGTGATCAATTCAAAAAGATAATGCAACGTTATAAAAAAGTTGTATATAGCATGGATATCATACGACAGTCTGTATGTCTGGTTGTAAATCCAAAGGACGGTTTACATTAATAGCTATGGTTTCCTCTTTAATTGCACGACGGTGGGTCAGGCCTCAGACTCTATGGCGACCCTGGCGTAAAACTTTAATCGGTTGGTTGGTGCCTGATGCTTGTCTTTTACTGGGCCCACCATGGCCCAACTTGAGGTTTTCTTTAGCTCTGACTATCTCTGAGTTTTGAGCCTTTTTCTTCATTTCATCATAGTGTGTTAATTTGGTTAAATTGTTCTCTGTAATGATACAAATCATCCATGCGAGTTAATTACGTTTCAACAACATCAGAATCTAGGTCGAGGTTTGGCACCAGTAAAATGCATAAAAGCTTAGGCTATTGTGTTCTAAGGCGGTGGCTCTGTTATTGATTCCTTGTTTATTGTTGCTCCCATTGTGTGTGTGTGGTTCTGTGTTTGATCCTTGTTTCATTATACAGTGCTTGGCGTCATTTCTAGTTTTGCAAGCATCTTGATGGGGAAAAGAAACTGGTTGCTTAATTTGGTCGTCTTCCTGATGTCTTGTGACTGTCACGATGTTCTTTGGCTCTTCCTCACGGTGCCAAAAATTGGCATGCAGTGTGTGATTATGGCATTCCCTGATCATACTGACTTACCTTTTTATTTACAATATTTCAGCAACCTCATATTGAAAAATTACTGTAAATAAACTCTAGTTGCTTCCCTTCAATCATACGGGCCACATATGTACAAAGCAAAATATAGGTGAAATGGAAATATAATATAACATCTCACTGGTTTTATTGATTTAGTTACAGGTGGGGCTTAGAAAAAATACCTTGTAGCTTTGAAATTTTCTTCCCATATGGGGTGTCCACCTCCAGGGGCCAAAAAGTGGTAAACATGGCGGTCTCTAGGGTTATATGTATCTAGTTCTTGTGTTTTTCATTAAACTGTTCCAAGCTGTAAATCAGTGGCCGTCACATTGAGATTAGTTTATGATTGTGCTATTTCCTATTCATACTCACTTTTTAAGAGTAAGGAGAACCACGGCTTACTTAAAAAGTAATCGAGGTCTGTAGATACGGTAATTTAAACTTGAATGTGTATAAAATAAAACTATATACTTCGTATTCCTTTCTGAGGGCCCCCAGGGGGGTGTCTGTGCTCCCTTGATCACTGAAAATAATGCATTGATCTCCCCAAATCCATGAAAATAATTTCCCCGTCTCCCTAAAAGTATTTTGTTATTGCTCCCAAAATCCCTTAAAATAGTTCATCTTCTCCCCAAATCGTCAAAAATATAAGCCATTTTTCTTTAAAAAAGTTTTTCCATAGAATCAAATTCACATACATGTAGGGCCTACTTAAAAACAATGAATCATTACGCGAGAGCATGACTTAATGTTAATTTAATATTTTGCGTCATACATGTAAAGATGGAATACATGGCATATAATTATTTAACTGAAATACATGATATATAGTTCAAAGTATGAGACCATTCTTAAAATGCTGTTGCTGTTCCTGGTAGAGTAGGTATGGAGGAACGCACTCTAAATTTGATTGTTTGAATTAGGGACAGGCCATTTGGTTTTCTGGTAGGGAGAGGGGAAATTTTTTCCAACAGCTTAAAACTTGAATTTTTTCTCAGACGAAGTGAAAGCATATAATTTGGTAGCCATTAAAAAGTCTTTTTTATAATTGCAATTAGGCCCAATATTAAGTATGTTAACCTCCCGTTTCATCAGGTAAGATCAGGATGTTTTCAAAGTTTGAATAAAACCAGTTAATCAATCAGAGAGACGATTACATACAAGACGCGTAGGTAGGCCTGTAAGAATGTGATTAATACTCGTGCTAGGGGGGGGGGGGGGGTCGGGGGACATGCTCCTCCGAAAATATTTGACAAAAATAGTATGATCTGGCGCATTTTGAGTGTTCCAAAGTATGTTATTATGAACCTAAAAATCAACAATTTTAAGGATAAAAAATCAACAACAACTGAAAATGTTTTCCATACTTTGCTATCAAGCTCATGTGCATGTTTGCATGACAGTTAATATATTTACAATTTACAAGGGGCATCTGTGTGTGTGTGTGTGTGTGGGGGGGGGGGCTTTCACCCCTCCAGAAGCCAAAAAAATTTAAGAAAATCAAACGAAATGGACGATTCTCCCTTAAGGTGAGATTTTAAAATGTATTTCTTTACTTTTGGGCAGGACTCCCAAAATCCCCAAAATTATTTGCTTGCTCCACAGCTCCCCCAAAATAGCCACCAGTGCTCCCTAGCTCCTGGAAAATAAATGGCCATTCTCCCCAGATCCCCACAAACCCCTGGGGGTCCCTTTCTCTTACAGCAATTCCTTAGTAAAAGGAGTTTTTCGTTTTATACATTTTCTTGTATTAATTTTTTTAGCATGGAAAATGGCACTTTAGCTTGCCTATGCCTTTGTTATTTGCATATTATACATATTTAGATATAATTACCCCATGGCTTAGCTATATAAAGTATTAATATTACAGATATAAGATAGCAATGATCTACTTTTGCTTGTGAACTTTGGTAATTTGGTGGTCCTAAAATAACTTTCAGTAATCATGGAACAGCACAGATTACTTGAAAATATACGTATAGGTTATAGAACATATATTACAATTATAAAGGAATTAAGTTGGAACAAGCGCAACTAGTGAACCACTTACTTTCTTTATAATTGTATATTATATGATCTATGAACTACGACTGCGCCTTTGGAAATGGTCATATTGACTACTTCACGGATTTACCGAATGGTTTTACTTAATAGATATTGCAAATATTGACAATACATGCGATTAAGTTGGCCAAACATTTTGATTTCTGTGCGGACTGATTGGTTGTGAAGCCAAGGAAGGGGCGAAGTAAACTATAAGCAATATTAGCAATCGAACATGATTTTTCAATATAGTAACGATTGCTAGGTCACTCGTGAGAGGTTATAAACCTCGGGCTTCGCCATAGGGTTAACATCTCCCTCAGGGCCTGATAAATATACGAAAAACCATATTTAAACTATATATTGTTCCACGGACCTGGTATGCAGAATATTATGCGGAGTTCAAAGGCGTTGGTATATTAGCAAAGAATGATTGATCTTATTTATAGTTTACTCCGCCCAAACCAATCAATGTGCACAGAGATTTAAATTTTTGGCCAACTTTATCACAAATGTTGTCAATATTTGTAATATCTATTAAGCAAATCATTAAGTAGATCCGTGAAGTTGTCAATGCGACCATTTCCAAGGGCACAGTCATGAAAAAAGAGGAGGAAACTTTTAGTAGGTCATAGATCATATATAACATGTACACTTATAAAGATAAAGAAATTAAGTGGTTCACTCGCTGCGTTCACGAGGGGCATTTGGAAGGTTCTTAGCACGGCATCCTAACACCACAATGCGTTGATAAAATGCTATCAAATAAAACACTTTTGGAAACAAGAATTCAACGGCTACTTGGTGGTTTAATTTATGTCGAAAAAGGACATAGCGTGCACGTGCATTACATGCTCAAATTGAGTAGGGTTTATACACTGGCTGAAATTTTAAGCAAATTATTTGTAAAAGAGGGAAATTTGGGACCTTATTTACGATCATGGTTTGACAAATTAACGATTTGGTACCAATTTTATATTTATTAAAATATATCATGTAATCACGGTTTGCACGACTTACACTTTTACATTCGAAAAATGTTGACTAATAGAGAAATGGTAAACTTTCAAAAATGGGATTTTTTCGATTTTCTTTATACTTTTACTATAAATTGTGTCACTACGGGAGCCTATTGAGAATATGTTTTGCTTTATTTGTAGCGAACAATGCATACAAATTATTACGTGTGCGACTTGTTCAGTTCTGAATTCAAGAAAAAAATATTCCTGATAACACTACCCCTACTTTTTTAAAAAAGTGGGTGGGGTAACTTAACCCCTCACATTTTGTCGATAGCATAAGAACTTCACATGATATCGCGTTAGCAATCACAAAATTGATTGATATCTACTCTCAAGGTATTTTTTACTTTTTGTTTTCAATTCAATGAACCAGACCGTCAACTCATAGCTAAACTTACTCTGCCCAATAGAATTATTATAAGAGTTATCTCTCTTTATTATGGTTTACACAATTTCTTTTGGTTACAAAACAAAGAGCATAAAGTGTGCTTGACAAAAATAACAATGCACGGCTTTTCAACTACTGTTGGTTATATATTTTCAAAATATGTGCATTGTGACATGCGATTTTTAGTCGAAAAAATTAGCGCATTGCTTTGCTTTCTAGACGATTTTGGTATTGCTGTTCCAGTGTTTTAGTCTGGAAAAAAATCAGAAATTAAACTTAACAATGAAAATCATTACTTTTAATTTTATATATGAATATTGTATGAAAGAACTAGTCAAATTGTATCAAAGATGATAAAGTAACATGCAACAAGTTTCAGTTTATATTTGCTTCATTATAATTTTTACTCATTTTCTGAAATTTAAATCAATATTGACGAATATGCAAATTAGATAACTAATCTGCATATCAGACCATCGCATCGGATGAAAGAACTATATCTAAGCTTTTATTTGGTAGCAAGTTTAATGGTGTAGTGTGAGTTTCTGATGAGATACGAGTCAGTTTGCATGTACAGGCCCACTTTCTTTAAAATCGCACTTTAACCCCTCGCCTTGCCGCGACTTACAGAATTTGTTTGATATGCATATTTTCAAAATGGCCACCAAAATCATGGAACTCGATATATTACTGAAATATTTTATTTTTTGACAAGTTTTTATCCAAAATCATTAGTATTATGTCCTAAAATGGTTTCATCCTTTAGCACATGGTTTTGGTGGCAATTTACATAAATATTGCATGCTATCACCGTATTCACGATAATAAATGTCCTATTAGTCTACCAGCTTTTCCAAAAAATAAATGAGAAAGAAACTTTGATAATCAAACAAGTTGTTTGTTCTAAAACAAATATGTCATAATGTCCATGCCCTAATATTTGGTACATTTCATAATAATAACAATAAAAAGTAACACCGTGCACGTTCCTTAGTACCCTATGGTCTAATTAGACCCCCCTTGCATCATCAGGAAATCTTCTAATGTGTGTCAGATTGTTTTATGAGACCACTTAAATGGGGAAAATATTGCCCTAAGAATAAACTTATTTGAGCTATGTGAAAGTGCATGGTTTCCATGGCAGCGCATAATGCGCTTCTGAAGAATGGGGATGTCCCTACAAAAGTACCCATATCTCAGCAACAACTCATCTAAAACTTTTAAACTTGGTACCAAATGCATGTTAAGACATAGGACTTTCATCCGATGTTCAGATATGCAAATTATCGAATTTGTATTTCATGAATATTTATGAAAATATTAGAAATACGAGAAAAATCGTAAACAATTAAGGGGGTGTACATGCAAAATTATCTTCAGCACAGCTGCTTATTATCCTAAACTACCAGCTATACACTATATACAACTATACAAAGCATGTTAACTTAATGGTCTAATATGCAAATCAATTAAAAAAATGCATTCATGAACATTAATTAAATATTAGAAATTAGAAAAAAAATAGAGAACAATAAATAGAATGTAAATACAAAATTACCCATATTTTAGCTGCTATTTATCCTAGATTTCATACTCACTTATTTTCTAAGCTTGTTCCCAAATTAAATTCCAGGAAAAGTTATAGTATAGTATTGTTTCGTACGTAAATTATATAATTTGTTTATTAATGAGTATTTTTTTTAAAAATATACAACCTTATTGATTCGTTTTCTTTTTTTCTTTAGCTTTCTATAGTTTTCATCAATATACATGTATTTGTTTGTTAAATGATTTGAATATCTGACCACTGGGATAAAATATTTTGTCTTAGTCTTAATTTGATTCTAAAGTTAATGGTATAGAACAATTATAAGATGAGATAGGAGTCATTTTAGAAGTAGACCCCACTAATTTTTCTACGTTTTTTTTTCTCTCATTTCTAATGTTTACATTCATATTCATCAATTCAAAAGTTGGATAGTTTCTCATAATGACTATTGAGTAAAATAAATTGTTCTATGTAGCAGCTATAATAAGAGTGCTTTTGTAGGTACAGCCCTTTAGTTTTATTATCATTTTTCTCTCATTTCTAACATTTAAATTAATTTTCAAGAATATAATCATAAAATGATTTTCATATCCAATCATGGCATGAACTGTGATATATCTAAGCATTTATTTGGTACCAAAATTGTTATACTAGGGCAATTAGCAGATGAGATATAGGTAATTTTGTAGATATGCCCATTTTTCTGCATTTTATTTTTACTGTTTTCATTAATATTCACAAATATGCAAATTAGATGTGTATGTCAGACTGTTGTGTTCAAGAACTATGATTCAACTTTCATTTGGTACCATTTTTGGAAGTCTAGAATATTTAGCAGCTGACATATGGGATATGTTGTACGTACACCACTTTAAATTTTCTACCATTTTTCTCCTATTTCTAATGTTTTCATTAATATTCATGAATATGCACATTAGATTATTTGTATATCGTACTATTGGATTAAAGTGTTATCTCAATTTTTATTTGGTAACAAGTTTGGTAGTCTAGAATAATTAACAACTAACATTTAGGTTTTCTTTTATTAGATTTGATTCTTTACGTCTCATCAACAATCTTTCAGTTATGTAGGGACTGGTTTCCTGGGTTGAACCAGCAAGCTACGATTAATGTGTCCTGCTCAATGACACAATGCAGTAACGCGAGCGAGGCTTAAACCCGCCGCCCTTTGGTCTCGAGTCAAGCACTATACCACTGAGCCACTCCCACTACCATTTAGGTAATGTTGTACGTGCCCCCTTTCTTTCTACCATTTTTCTTTTATTTCTCATGTTTTCATAAATATTCGTCAATATTCAAATTAGATCATTTGCATATCGTACCACTGAGTAAAAGTACTTTATATAGGCTTTGATTTGTTTGTTTGATTTGACTCTTAACGTCCCATTTCATAAAATAAGTAAAAACACTCTTTCAACACTCTTTCAGTTATATAGGGACGGGTCTTCCTGGGTTGAACCAGTACTAAGCTAGGATTAATGTTCTTGCTCAAGGACACAACAGAGTGACGCTGTTGAGTCTTGAAACCGCGGCCCTTCGGTCTCGAGTCAAGCACTCTACCACTGAGCCACTGCGCTCCCATATAGGCTTTGAGTTGGTATTAATATGATTACTAGCAACTGACATATGGGTAATGTGTATAGGTTCACCCCCTTATTTTGTCTACGAATTTTCTTTTATTTCTATTTTTTTATTAATACTCATAATTATGCAAAAGAAAAAAACCCCGAACATTTGAATATCAGCACATTTATTAAACGAACAATGTCTGGGCTTTAATTTAGTACCAAGTTCGGTAGTCTAAGATGAGTTGCTGCTTAGATACGAATCATTTTGTAGGTACACCCCTTTCTTTAGAATCATATTATGGATTTGGTGGGGGGGGGGTAAATTGTTCTAGGCAAGCCGCCCTGAGCCAGTTTTTTCTTGCTTTTCTTGAATTATTGGAAGAGGGAAAAAATCCACGAAAGAATGTGTGGCAAGCAAGTGTCAATCGCGGGTGTGTTTGCAAGGGGACATGCTTTTGACCCAAACAGGTTTTTTTGGAGACAATATCTTTTTGGCATTTAGTTGTCCTGCTGAACAATTTCGCATCCCCCTCCCGAGGTGTGTGTGTGTGTCTGCGTGTGTCTGGTTGGGGAAATAGTTATTCTATGATTTTAACTCAATATTTAGTTCCCTAAGTATTCATAAATATGCAAATGAGATATGAATATTGCATAAAAGGACTTGTCAAATTGTATCAATAATGATAAAATAAGATGCAACAAGGACAGTTTGTGGCAGAATTCAGTTTACATTTGCTTCTTTATAATTTTTACTTGTTTTATGAAATTTTAATCAATATTGATGAATATGCAAATTAGATAATTAATCTGCATGTCAGACCATCACATCGGATGAAAGAACTTTATTTAAGTTTTTATTTGCTAGCAAGTTTAATAGTGTAGGGTGAGTTGCTGATGAGATACAAGTCAGTTTGCATGAACAGTTACAGGCCCACTTTCTTTAAAATCGCATTAACCCCCTCGCCTTGCTGAAAGTTACAGAATTTGTTTAAATTGCCATATTGTTCTACAAACAATAGTGATATCATAACGGTGCATATTTTAAATTTCTTATTTTAATGAAATAATTCCTGACACATTATGGCAGATGATATGCACACAATAAGGCGAAAAAACTTATCTAAGTCGGAAGCATGATTACTTGCTCAAGTTGTTCCCCTTGATTACCTCTTGAACACATGCTTTATTCTAATTGCATAAATTGATGTCAAAGAAGACCCCCAATCATCAGAAGATTTTTTTGGATTGATTTGGACCAGTTTGGCACCCTTAAAGCTGCATACTCTGTAACTATGAACATTTTTCGAAAAAAAAATATTTTCTTTTAAAATCATTTGTAAAAGTAGAATAAGGCTATGTTTTCACAATAAAAATGTTCAGTACAGCTGAAAACTGCATGGAAAAGTGAATTATCTTATTAAATAGGTGTATTTTTATCTTGTTGGTAATTATTTGCGTCCCTCCAATAATTATAGACCGTTGAATTTTAACATAAATGCAGTTGTTATGATAGTGATAACTTGTTAAGATTTACGAAAATGGTAAAATGTTTACCTGAATTTGAGTATTTTTACTGTGTTCTTGAAAAATAAAAACATTATTTTTAAAATTAGAAGATCAAAAGTTACAGACTATGCAGCTTTAACACGTTACTATACAGATTTTTATTTATTTTTCTTTAATTTGGCGGCCATCTTGGAAATACGCAAATTAGATAGTGAAGACGCCATTTTCAGTTTGTCAACATTGGTTTTTGGATTTAGCATACCAAAATACCCCTAATAGGCATCTCAAAACCTTTTCTTCACAATATGCCTGTACCTTCTTAAACGAGCGTCTTTTTCTGATTCCTTTCCTGACTATTTAGTTATTAGAAACATCTAACTCGGTTATCAATTGTATAATAACTCTACCAGATTGCGGCCTTCCAAATGGATCAAAATAATCTAATTTCATGAACTATCGTTATTTTTCTGCACACTTTTCAAAAGGTAAAATGTTATATTTTCCACTGACATTTTGCGTTTTCCAATATACAAACAGTACATACAATCACAATAATAATTTTCGTTTAGGCAATAATATCCTCATGAAATTTGTGCCATAACATAGAGGAAATGTTAAATCGGTTACTGAGATAAAAAGACGATGCTAAAAACTTTCCAAATGCCCCTCGTATATGGAACTATATTTTGTCACCATTCACAGTCAACATGTGGCTGAACGCTTTCAGTCATTATCGAGGTCCCCCAGGGGGGGGGGGGGGGGGTCTGTGCTCCCTTGCTCTCTAATTGTAATTAGGCCCCTATTTACGCATGTTTAACTTCCGTTCCATCTAGTAAGATCAGCAATATTCAAAGTTTGAATAAATATCGCTAATTAACCAGAGAGAGAATTACATATCAGGCGCATAGGTAGGCCTATAAGGATGTGGATTCACACTCACGCTAGGGGGTTCCTGGAGCATGCTCCCCCGAAAACAATTGTTAAATGATGCGATCTGGTGCATTCTGAGTGTTCCAAACTATGTTATTATGTACCTAAAAATCAACAATTTTAAGGATAATAAAGC
The DNA here is from genome assembly GCA_964019695.1 of Loripinus fragilis. Lineage (NCBI taxonomy): Eukaryota > Metazoa > Mollusca > Bivalvia > Lucinida > Lucinidae > Loripinus > Loripinus fragilis. The sequence continues at coordinate 88,427,794 of OZ026521.1, read as the reverse complement.
AACAACAAAAAGCATTCGCATATCAATATCGATGTGCATGTTAGTACGAAAGTAAATATACTCAACAAAAAAAGTTAAGGAAAATGTGTTTGAGGGGCTATAACAAAATGTTTAAAACATTTAAAGACTTTTGAATTTCACAATAGTATAATGTTACCATTTTTCTTTATAATGGCGTTTTATCTGGGTCTGTAGCGCCCACAGCAGCTTTGTTAATCAATGCCAAAGTTGACTGGTCTTCACTCCATTTTTCGCAAAAATTCAATTTACGGAGCAAACATAGGTTTTATGCATTAACGTTCGCAAGGTCCCTCAGGAGATGGAGGTGTTTAAAAAACCTAGGACGACAGCTCTGGTGGTTATACAGGAACATTTGACCAGTCAATTGTACATGGATGAGATGTTGAGGTCTGTTGCCCTGCCTTTTTTGTGCGAAAACCAGTGACAGTACCAGGCCTAGGATAACAGTGCCAGAACACACCTCACTAGAATGAACAAAAACAATGTTGTGCGTATTGACTGGTCAGACATGCCTACAACTTTAAAATGTCTGTGACATCTTTGGACAGAGGGTCCAACGCATAATAATGTCATCAAGAAACACCTAGCCCCTAGATGTAGTGGTGCAGGAGATATTGATGCTGATCCCTCAGCACCAAATCAAAAGAATTATTCACAGTATGCGAAACCGGTGCTAGTCCTAATTTGCCACTGGCTGAGGACACACTAATTACTGAAGGCATTCTCATCTTCCAAATGTTATGTCAAGGCTATCAAGTTAATTTCATGTGACATTCAAAGGAATTGCATTTTAAGATTTGAAAACTTACATGATATGCATATGTTTATGAGGGAATACTCTGTAAACATTTTTGCGAAAAACGACTTTGACCCCTGGGTTACTTGACACTGTGTCACAACAAAGGCATTGGTGCTAGCAACTTAAAGTAAACATGTTTTTCAACCGATGACATGTATCTAAACAAATAAATAAGGATTGAATAATTGTTTGCTTTGGTGTTCTTATGTTGCATGGTTTTCTTGGATTTCCTTAACTTTTTTTGTTCGGTATATATTAATATTTTACAAGGGGATCTGCGGTGCGACAGCCACCAGAAGCCAAAGAAATTTTTTAAAAAATCAATCGAAATGGAGGGTTCTCCTTTAAGATGATATTTTTTTATATTTTTTTTTTACTTTAGGGCAGGACTCCCTAAATCCCCCAAATTATGAGCTTGCTCCCCAGCTCCCCTAAAATAATTATCAGTTCTCACCAGCTCCCTGAAAATAAACAGCAGTTCTCTCCAGATCCCCAAAACTCATGTGGATCCCACTATCCATCTTCCAGGAAAAAATCCAGGTTTAAAATACGTGAAATGGATTTGTACTCGTTGAAGCATGACTGTTAACTGCAAAATTATTAAAAAGAGAAGTCTCTGGAAGTTTTGCTAAAGAAACGTGTATTTTTGTTTGATTTGATTCTTTACGTCCACTCAACAATCTTTCAGTTATGCGGGACGAGTCTTCCTGGGTTGAACCAGTACTAAGCTAGGATAAATGTGTCTTGCTCAAGGACCACAACGCAGTGACGCCGGTGAAAAGAAGAAAGAAACGTGTATGGCTGGTCGATTAAGACGGGGCGTCATACAGCCAATTTAATTAAGAAATAATAAAATAGGATACAGATATAAATTTTAAATAAGGTCGAAGGTCAGATTACATCTAGTTATTCATCGCCATGACGGGGTCAGATAACAGGTGTCGCACAGCAGATTTGGGTACTTTTCGCATTTCCGAGCAGTTAATGCTGGGGCGAGCCTGCGCAAATGCGCAGGTTCACCAGAGCCTTCGTCACTCGCATACACAAGGTAAAGGTATCGACGAAGACTCTGACCAAACCATAAACCTCTAATACCACTGGATACGTATGCATGGACGTTTATAGGAGGCGCATGTGCATAAGCGATAAGTGCCAAAATATCATGTACTGGCACATAGGTAATAATTGTCAATCTTAAGTAAGAAGATTATTTAAGAGTCTCGGGTTAAAGTGCTTAACATTCTTGAACCTGAATCTCAGTTTATTGTTTAAAGACATGACACCTTTTGACATAAAACTTACTTTGACGAATAAATCATCGCCAAAGGTATACAACTTAGGGCGACAATTCAGACTATCCGGTGAATCCAAGTTGTCCGAGAAGACTTACGTTTACCACAACAAGACCACATGCGTTCGTATCAGCAACGTCTAAAAGTGTATGTGTATACTGACCTGCGTCTTCGCACCTGTCAAGCAAACAGTTAAGACGCACCCGGATATAACATAGAATAACAGTAAGATGGATTATTTTTTCAATCTTTCCCATGACCTCTTTTCTTACTCATTCAGAGATACATCATGCATATGTACATGGAAAACTAGTCAAACTGATGGGTTAATTATACAAGTGAGCAAACGTACGACAAAACCAACAGGCATTTTATCTTCCCAGTGAGCATGTGATTACGCGTCTGCCTGTCCAGTCTGAGCGGCATCTTCTCTCCAGTGGATAATGCATAAAGGCATACGCGCACCAGTGCGGATAACACTTGAAAAAATTGCTTCTGTATTTCGACCATTTACGAATTTGGAACAATTATGTTTCATATTTACATTCTCAGTTTAGTTGTGTGACGTCCTCACGTATCTAATACGACGTTATGTTCACGAGTTTTGCTCCCTAGTTGTTCCAAAACCTCCGTTACAAATGAAATATTTCATTTAATAAGGATTCCTGGCGGCGCTGGGTGGAAGATAATTCTGTTAATTTGATGGATTATATAGACATTAAAAATAGCAAATGTTTTTCATCGTTCAGTGCAAGCTTAAAATATGACTTTCAATTCTTAAATATACAATTATGTCAGATCGATGTTCTCACATTTTCTTGGTAAAACATAGTAAATCAAATGAGTTGAATGGGACCAGCAACACCTGAGACAATAAAATCTAATCTTAGCGTCTCTTATCTTATCCAAACAAAGTCGACCTACCATTGAGGATTCTTGTATTAAACTGTCAGTCTATTAAATCACCAGGGAAGCCTGCACAATTGATGACAGGGATTAAGTCAACACAAGCAAACATAGTGGTTTTATTGCGTCTGGTCATGAAAACTAATGGAAAGTGCAACAATCTTCACAGCCTCTAGCTCCAGCTTTAAAAGCGATATTCTGCTTTCTGATAGAATCCATTATTCCTGAAGGGCCAGAATATGAAACATACAACCCTGATTACATTGGATACCTACATAATTACATAGAAAGAATCATAACTTCACATGGGGCCCACCTCTGGCTTGGAGTCGACTTCAACCCAGCAGATATAGATTGGCAAAATAAATGCGTGACAACCTACAACCTATCCTTCTCATGGTGCCTAATGCCACCAACTGCTTACTGCATCTAAAGGCGCCTTCCTGTCACAGCTGGAAACAGCCTACAAGGGTAACGGGGTCGTCGTCTTGTACCCACCAACAGTGAGACATTGGTCAATCAAGTCAGAGTATTACCTGGAATACCAAATCATGAGGCAGTGTTCATAGTAATCCAGTCTTCATCATATTAAGAAAATATCCTCTCCGCGTCGAAAATTCAAATACCACAATGCAGACTACGACAACTTCAGGAAGGATTTCCAGAAATTAAGTGAAGAATTTATGGAACAAGTAATGACTATGGACATCCAAACTATGTGGAACAATTTCAAAGCTACCATCCATACCCTAATCACGGGAGAAGCTTATCCCATACAAGACCATTAGACGACAAGAAACCCAAACCAAGGATAACCAAAAGTGTCAGAGCTATACACAGGAAAATGGACAAACCATTCAAGAAGCAAAGGTCATCCAAGCGATCAAAAGACATTAGTAACTACAAGACTATAAAGGCCAAGGCACAAAAAGCGTAACGACAAGCATACTGGAACTACCTGGACAAGAGTTTGGAGACACCAAAGCTGAACAACAGGCTGGGTATATGAAACGCTTCTGGTCGTTTGTCACTGCGGAAAGACAACAGTGGAGTTACCCCTCTTAAAGACCATGGAAAGGTGCAAGCTGACCCAGTTGATGATGCTTACATCCTTAATAAGCAGTTTGAGTCAGTCTTCACCAAAGAGGAAGATGATGAGGACACTGCAGTCCTGCAGGGAAAGCCTTATCCAGAAATGCCAGACATCATGATCAGTCAAGAAGGTGTCCTGAAGATTCTGAAGAAGATAAATTCGCACAAGGCAAGCGGGACTGACATGAAACCTGCACGCATTCTCAAGGACATATCCAATGTCATTGTCCTGATCCTCACAATAATATCCCAGAGGACACTTACATTGAGGAGGTACCAGGGGACTGGGAGTCAGCAAATGTGACGCCCATTTAAAAAAGGAGACCTGTTCAAGGCTAGCAACTATCGACCTGTATCGCTGACTAACATCTGTTGTTTGCTGCAGGAGCACATCTTTACCAGCAATGTAATGGCACACCTTGAAGAACATCAAGTATTGACAGACTTCAAGTATGGTTTCATGGCCCAGCGTAGCTGCAAAACCCAACTGCGCACACTATGCCATGAGCTTGCAGAGACAATTGACAAAGGGGACCAGATAGATCTTGTTATACTGGACTTTGCCAATGCTTTAGACTGAGTACCCCATAGAACACTCCTGGGTAAGCTTGATCACTACAGAATCCGGGTAGCACTCGCCAGTGGATTACATCATTCCTGAGACAACGAACATAGCAGGCTATTGTGGATGGAGCGACATCTGAGAAACAACCAGTGCTAAGTGGTGTGTCCCAATGAACAATACTTTGGCCACTGCTCTTTCTTCTCTTCATCAACGACCTGCCTGCAACTGCGAACTCAAAAACCCGACTATTCGCGGATGACTGCATTATCTACAAGAAAATCTATAGTACCCAAGGCTGTCAACAACTCCAGCATGACTTACACCGCCTATCACAATGGGAAACAACCTGGGGAATGGCTCTTCACCCAGACAAATGTAATGTGCTGCGAGTCACAAGAAGAAAGCGTCCTGTTAGCTATAGTTATTCGCTGAAAGGGCATCAACTGGAAGAAGTGACCACTGCGAAGTACCAAGGAGAACCTCCTATGGAAGGACCACATAGACCGAATAGTGAAAATGGCCAATTGTACGCTTGGATTTCTCCGAAGGAACCTGCGGATCAGCAACACAGATACAAAAGCTGCAGCATACTCAGCACTAGTTTGGCCCACATTAGATTATTGTGCCTCTGTATGGATCCCACGTAAAAAACGATCATAACACGAGCTTGAAATGGTGCAAAAAGGAGGGCTGTCAGGTACTGTACAAACAGTTATGCTAGGAAATCTTCAAAGGAAAACATTAGAGTCTAGACGAACGGAGGTGCAACCTACCATGCTCTTCAAAATTTTAAATGGCCTAGTCGAGATCTCTGCAGAAGCATATCTGTCCCCTACCAGCACACGGACTAGAGCACTACATTCCAAGAAGCTCCGGCAGTAACCAGCTAAATCAGATACATTCAAATAAATGTATATGTTCTTTCCAAGTACAATCCCAGCATGGAACTCTTTACCAGCTGCTATAGCTGAGGTTCCTGACCTGGTACACCTCAAGGAGGGGCTGTCCAGTCTTACATTCTAAATAAGGGTAGGGGGCAATCTGCAAGTAGGATCAGAGGGTTCCCAGAGCTGTGTCGGTTGGGCGACCATACCCAGAGGCAGTAACTTGACCACCCAATGAAGATCTGTAAAAACCGGTTTGCAATCTTACCTTTCTTTCTATACTTTATCTATTGGTAACTATCTTTTTGTCTGTCATATTTTGCTATCTTTATTTCTTTTCCTAATTCTTCACCAGAGACATTATATTCAAGAGTGAATACAGTCTCTCACGAAACATATACAGATACAGAGACTGATTAATTGTGAACCAAACCGGTGTGATGAGAAGTTCTGAGGATTGACGCAAGGACCACGCTATGACGATCACAGGTAATTGGTATATATGTAAATTGCTATAGTGTAGAATACAATACGTGGGGGCCCAGTGGTCTAAGAGGCTTTCATTCAATCCATTTGCCTGACGTAAAGTGGTTCGAATCCAGGTATGACTAACATTTTTTTTATTCATATTTTTCTTCTTTTCTTTGTCATTTTTCCTGCCAATTTCAAAAAATGCATAAGGGGAAAGCGGTACATTTTCTGGAAGTTTGAGGTAATATGCAATGGTGGAATTTCGAACAGAAAATATTTTAAAAGCAGTTGAACTATTACACCAAGGCAAGTGACAGTTCAGATGTCTCACAAACTGGTGTAAAGATACAATTATATTTCACAGTGCAAACCAAATTTCCTAATAACATGATACTTATAATTATTGGTTTTTGACATATCATTTTTAGAGGAGACTGAAGCCGTTATTAATAATTTCAGGCAAGGTTTAAAAGTACCTTGTTTCTCCAAGCGAAATTGACAAAGAGTCTAGATCTTTTCTCGTCTGAATTGGTTAAGCAATTTAAAGGGTGCCGTATAGTTGCTGAATTTAGTGACATTGTGTTTGAATTCGGATTACGTAGATTAGCTCTATTACGTTTCAATATTGTTGTTGTTATTAATTATAATTTTCAAGGTAAATTGAATAATTCATAATCCACCTCAATTATTTTCACATTTATCATATGTGTGTGTTATACTTTAAGATTATTTGCAATTAATAACATACAATTGCTTGTCCTTGACAATTTCGCATTTGATATTTCAGTCACAGTGACTACTGTCTGTTCCACGGAAATCTTGTCTATGTGACTCCAGTTACTTTTTCGGTCTAAAAGTGGAAGGGAGTTGAGGTTCATGATTGTTCTAGGTTCAACAACGCGGTAAATGGTGTCGTTCACAGTATGACAATATTCTAACTTAGGGAGAACACGTTTGTTGACTTAATGTTTTCATAATTACTAGTACACAATTGGATCGACCAGCACACAAGATTTTTGGTACTAATGCTATTGATGAGAAGCAAAAGTTTGACAAGCCTGCTCATACGCGCAGTATTTCCAGACTTCTCGCATACATAATGAATGAGACACAGACTAATACTTAGATCTCTAGATAAGCGGGATAGGTTAGCATAAGCGTTTAAAGTAAGACAGACAGCAAGGATCAGAAATCGATAAATCATGTACCACACCTGTCCCAGGGTACCAATTGGGAAAGTAACAAAATCACAATAAACATCACAAACAGGAACCAAGAGGTCAGCCCTTTCCCTTCAGGTGACCACAAGGCAGCAATGAACAGACGCCAAAGCATGACTAGCATTAGACATAAATAACACAAATGATCCACAAAAGAAGTACCGCCTTGGAAGGTTCAGTAAAAATATTTTCTGGAGGGCTTTTAAACAGGTTTCACGGCACGCCAACCTCACCGTTAGTTCAGATGTGGTTGTAGACACATATATGTGACATTTGAAAAAATGTTATAAGCATCAAAATCTCATATTCCAGTCCATTTGGTTTATTTATTGAATTATGGTTTTGAATATCTTCATGTGACTTGTCAACTGCCATGAGCGCCGATAAAGTTTTCAACCGAGTTTATCTTTCTTTCTTAGTTTTATTTCTTCTATATAAGACCAATTAAGCATTGGACAGGGTTATTGGTAAGTTTCATTTGTGGTTAAATGGATATATAATGATAGCCAACAGTGCGAGCCCTGAGATAGTTCTCAGAGATATGATGTATATTTTTGTCCCTTTTTAGGACATTATGCATATGTTTGTGGGTTTAACTCTATGATAAGACTATTTTATGTGTTTCTTACTGGGGATATCACTGCATTATGAAGATGATGTGTCAAACGCATCAGTTTTACACTCTCAATAGAGAATGCACCTTCTTGCTGAAAGGCCAATGCAGTCCCAGCTGAGACTATAAAATACGTTGACCTAATGAATGTCTTCTGTCTCACTCATAGGAAACATTGGAGATTTTGGCATTTTTGAACAGAGATCAGCAAATATAACTACACAGATATTTCCATACAAATTATTGATATGAAAACTCAATGCACCCTTGGATTAGTCATTGAAGAAACTGGAGATTATAGTACAGGCGACCAGTTAAACTCAAATGAGACTATGCTCGCCCGTACCGTATCCATGGAGCCCACGCTATCCACCCACACATATAGTATGGATTCGAATAAACATCCAGTCCAAATACCAAATATATGGTACAACTGGATACATGCGGATATGCCTTGCAATATTAAAATGACTTAACATGTGGGTAGATGGGACTCATTAACCTGGAAGGGTCACCAAGCTAGGAGTTTTCTCTAGACCTTCACACAAAACTAGAAAGTGATAGCTATGCCAGAAACTAGCCTGTTACAACCTGGGTGAAAGTAGCACCACAGAGGGAGTCAACAGACTGACTTCCCGGTGTGATAGCAGTGGTCCAGCAGAAGAGAACTACTAATTCATGGTGTCAACGATGGAGCACACAGCCCAAGTCAGTAGGGAACAGGCGAAGCTCTTGGACTGCCGAAAGTGTCTGAGTTGGTGAAAGGAAGGGCATCCTGCCATAAAACTTTGCTCCAAATATACAGATGGCAGTCTTACCCAAGTAAGATCTGCTCTGTGCAGCTAGCCAGTTAGCCGGAGAGGGGCCCACTGATTTGGAAGATGCTCATACACCTGGCGTTAATCAAAACCCGATGATGATGATGATGATGATGATGATGATGATGATGATGATGATGATGATGATGATGATTATGATGATGATGATGATGATGATTATGATGATGATGATGATCAGTACCATTTTATAAGCCCGCCTAGTTACATGAGCCGCATCATGTTGAAACAATGTTGAATGTGTGCCCAATGAAGACCAAATCAACAGAGACATCCACCTATTGTGACAAGAGTGAGCTGTGCACACTACATACAGCTAAGGGCCATATGTATCTTCAGATAGACGGCGAACACTCTGATCAGCCAGGGCGTACGCCAGGTCTGATCTGAGATTTCGCCTGGCGCACATGTAGCGCTTTTGGTTTTGTCATGAAGCTGCTCAAATATTAACATACAAAATTAATTTTTCATGCAGTGCCGTTGTAAAAGCGGTCTAATTGTATCTTGCAATACAAATAAGCTAATCAAGTGTTTTATTATGCATATAATACTGGCTCAGCCGTTTTAGTATTTTGGCATGGGTGTGTTTGTTATGGTATCGTGTCGCTTTCAACAATCTGTTAAACGGAGCGACATATACACCACACAAGCTTGTGTTTCAATTCGAATTCTGAGACTCGTATATCAGCTTCGCCTTTACAATGCAATGCACTTAAATTATGTTGACCTTCCTCATTCTGTAAAATGTATAAAATATACTGTATATGACCAGAACATGTAACAATCATAGACCATACCCTGGCAATGGTACTTATGACTTAGTAAATCTTTTTTCGACCAATCAGTACTGCACATCACCACTCTGCGCAGTTTTCATCGATTTTATTGAAAGCAAAACTGATTCACTACTGTCCTGTCCTTGTCCTACAATATTGATTAAAAGCCTATCATTTTATCGTAAATTCAAAAGCAAACAAACAAACACACAAAACCATCACTGGACCAATAATAAATCTCTGCGTAATACAGTTATTAGCAAAAAATTCAAACTAGAAATATTTTGAAAAACTGGACTGAGAACTTTCTGCAGACGACTGTAACTCTAAACCATTTTGGAAAACTTCAAAACAAATTTTTGGAATATTGGCAAATCTTTGACTTATGTCCCACACCTTAAGTGCAACTATATATAAAAAAAGCGACTATGCCAAGGCGGAACTACTAAACACGTAGTTTTCTTCTCAATCAGTCATTTGCGACTCCAATTAAACCTTGCCTACACTAGACCCAGTACAACATACATCAGAGTCAATCAACATAACATTGACGTTTTTCTTCATCTTGATGTTACTAAAGCATGTTTTCGAGGGGTTCTGAAGTGTTCTCAGGCTTTGTTAATTGGTAGTTATCACAAAGAGTAAATACATCGTTTGAACATGTATGTACATCCATCAAGAAGATCTAGATCTTTGTGCGCTTTTATACTTGTATATACGGCCAGTTGAAACTCCGCGAGACTTGACTGAGCATTCTATATTTGCATATATGACAAATCTTAATAACTTACTAGTAACTGTATTTGTATATGTATATCAAATTACTTGCTCACTGTAAGTCGGTTAATACTACCAAAAAGCGATTGCTATTATAAGAAGTTTTAATATGTTGCATGTGTCATTTCTGAATAATTTATTGCATCAGTTTAAAAGTGGGATATTCAAATATGTATGAAATCGAGCTGGAGTACATGCACTTTTAAGGTTCGATTTTATGACGCATTTAGTCAACCTCCCAGTAGTTGCAGCTTTTATAGCTGTTGTCTGCACTAAAGCATTGGCTGTGTTATTTTTTTTCTAATGCAAACTGTATGTCCATATAAGCGTATTAGAGGTTGATCCGTCGTGTCATATCCTTATTATACTCAGAAAACCAATCGAAGGATATTGAAATTCTTTTGACTCTATAACATTTGAGAAAATAAATTTCAAACAAAGTAATATTGTATATGATAGAACTACCACTATGCAATTTAGGAAAGTGCACAACGAAATTTATGGGTCATTTATTACAATACAGTACCACACCAAATGTACCAATCCTCTCTACCCAAAGTTCACAAGCAATAAATTTAGCGCATATATATTTTGCTGCAACCTTTACCTGGTCGTTGCTTATGCTCTAATTCCAACCATAGAAAAAAGTGTACACCCATTTATCAGCCATTGCCCCTAAAATGGGACAAGTTCTTCAACAAAAATCCAATGATATGGCATACCTGACCCTATTCGACAACAAATTGGCGGTAAACCACTGACAACAACTGCAAAATTAGCTGCCATACTTTTGAGGGAAAGCCAGCAATGTTTTTGGAGCAAGTCATGGTGGAATGATAAAAATGGGTTTCAGACATGTTTGAACGCTTGCGACTTTCAGTATAGAAAGTTGCACTATTTGGATTTGTATGATACTTAAACCATTGAAGCGTGACTGAAATGAAACAACCATTTTCATTGCAGATATCTGGAACTATGCAATGCATGCGTAATTAATTAATTTGTTTATAGTATTGAATGTTAAACATGGAACTGAATCTAAATATCCTTCAATTGTTTTTATGGGTATAATTTGACAATCTTGTAACCTGAGATAGAGAGAGCTGGCCTCGAGGTTCATTCTGAGACTCCAAATAAAGCGCAATGATTGGCTGCTTGCAGACACGTGTCCGCAAGTAGCCAATCATTGTGCTTTATTTTGAGTCTGAGACTGTACTCAAGTTTTATAACCACGAGGCCTAGTTGCTAGATTAATTTTGTTCTGACTTGTAAATAACAAATTAGTTAAATTCTATTATCTAAGCTTTTTTAGCTTTGTACACCATAGGTATGATATAAAGCATCGTTACATCACTTAATCGTTTACTTGAAGTTTCATACCTGTGATCGAAAGCATTACTTGTTACAACACACACTTGAATGGTATGCACCATCCACGTACTCCACCATCCTCTGATAGCTGTGGGCATATACATGTATTGGTCTTACGCGTTCTTTCTGTTGTAGCTACTTCTTATAGCACTAAGTGTTTTGTGGATCCAATTTGTTGCTTGGGGGTTTCATGTGTTTGGCAAAGATTGGAACAATTAAATATATTGAAGCTTCCATTTGCCTTGACTGTGACTGAAGTAAATTAGCTCTGCTGTTTTGTGTTTGATTTCTATAGATTGTCTCATTGCGTGGTCGTTTTCTTAGTCTTTAATTTGTGGTGCCACGTTCGTGCTCACTGAAAAAAAGAGGCTGGTTATTGTTTATGTTCTTTCATGTTTATGTATCTGGTTGGTTTACTTGTTTGGTTTTAAGACATTCTCTTGGTGGCAAGGGTTCATCTATGGTCTTTGATTGTTCAGTTTCTTGGTAGCCCTTTTCTTAGAATGATGCTTAAGTTTGCATTATAACGGTTTTGATAGTTGACTATTCATTACTGATATTGTTAAGGGGAGAAAACTCTGCAGGTTTTATTTGTATGGCTAATATACATGATACAGTAATACAGTTAAAGCTGCATAGTCTGTAATTTTTGATCTTTTAATTTTAGAACTAATGTTTCTACTTTTCAAGAACACAGTAAAAAAACTAAAAATCAGGTATACATTTTACCAATTTCGTAAATCTTAACAAATTATCTGTATCAAAACAACAGCATTTATGTTAAAATTAACTGCCTATAATTATTGGAGGGACGCAAATAATTACCAACACGCCTGTTTTTATAAGATAATTCACTTTTCCGTGCAGTATTCAGCTATAGTGAACAGATTTATTGTGAAAACATAACTTAATTCTACTTTTACAAATGTTTTAAAAAGAAATTAAAAATTTCGAAAAAATGTTCATAGTTGCAGACATAGCCTCTTTAAATAATAATTATTTTAATACAAGTAGCTTACAAATAGGATTCATTCAAACAAGGGTAACAACCTACGTCATAGCATTGATGTTGTAAACACGTAGTGCGGCGCCATCTTTGATTTACAAGGTCAGTTTTCCCCTTCGTAAAATTAAACAAATGAGTGTCTGTACAAACAAAGCAGTGCAGGCGGTGCCTAACATCACACTTGAACAGAATATATAACGGTCACGCCCCGATATGCCGTTGCCTTTGTAATCATTCACCCACAAGAATCGAAGAGGGAGACACGAGGATAATTTTAGCAGTCACCCACTTCGATTTTTGAGGGTGAATGTTTACAAAGGCAATGGCATTTCTGGACGTGACCATTGTATATTCTGTTCAAGTGTGATGTTAGGCACCGCCTGCACTGCTTAGTTTTGACAGACACTAATTCGTACGACATTTACGAAGGGAAAAACTAACCTTGCAAATCAAAGATGGCGTCATACTACGTGTTTACGACACCCACGCTATGACGTAGGTTGTTACCCCTGTCAAAACCTTTCATCTTATATTAATCTGTTTCCCATTTATCAATAAACCTGACCCAAACATATAACATGATTTGATATTAGAATTTACAAGAAAAATATATAGTCATCTGATCAGGATCAACACTTTTTTCCACTCCTATTGAAAATACATGCTTACAACTTGAATGATACAGGTTAACCAGATAAGAAATTTAAAATGAGCACTGTACATTAAAATATTCAGCACGATAATGGTTAACTAAAACAGACAGGCTTCAAATGTACACTTATCTGGGCCCGGAATTACAATGCCTCCTTAAAGTTAAGGAAGCTTTAAGTTAAGTGTTGATTTTTCAGGATGCGAAAAATAACGTTTCAAACTGATTAAAATCAAAATAGTTTCATTTTTTCTGAAGATCACAATGATATCTTTGACCACAAGTACTGCATCGATCCAGACAATTTATTTAGCATCTAATATAGCATGCTGAAATATCAGTACTTAACTTAAGTCTTCCTTAACTTAAAGGAGGCATTGTAATTCTTGGCCTTGGCTTCATCGAATAGATACTTTGTAAAACATTGATACTGCTAGAAGCTAATAAAACCATTTGCTTGGATAAAAATAGTAACCTTCAGAATAAGGGGTTTGAAAACCTTGTTCCCTAAAGTGTACATGTTTTCATGAGTCTCTTTTATTCAGTCATTCTCTGGTCTATCACCTGTGGTTGTGGAAATTCCCAGTAATATTTACTTGTTTTATGTTGGCGTTCTGATTCACTCTAAAGTATTTCATCAATGACTGGCAGGGGATGATCCAGGATTTCTGGAAAGGGGGTCACATGCATAAATGCGTGTGTGTGGGAGGAGGGTTGGCTTTGCTGATTTTATCTCGTTTTCCTTAAATATCCTATGAAAATGAAATAATTGGGTCTCACTGAGACCAAATTATTTCATTTTCATAGGATATTTAAAAATGGGGGGGGGGGGGGTCGAGAAGGGGGGGGGTTCAGGCAAACCCCTTGAACCCACTCTGAGCCCGCCACTGACTCTTATATAAAGCAATGTACTATTTAAGTCATATTTTCCAATGCCTTATGACTATATGATGAACTGGTTAACATATTTATATTCTCATTGAACGCCCCATATAGAATCATATAAGATAATTATTATTGCGATAATTAAAATATACTCTTGCACAAACCACACAAAGGATCGCTGTCTGTAGACGGTTTAACAACCACAGGATCCTGTTTTATTACATATATTTGACAACTTTTAATGTCATTTCGTCTGTTTGTGCTATGTTAAGGCCTGCAACGTCTGCAAAAATTCAATTACAAGTATTTGCATGTCAGGGTAACCGCTATGGCATTGCAATGATCAGAATAAATAGCCAAATGGACAGTATATAAGTTTTTGGTACTTATTGCGTATGCACAATAGCCTCTTAGAAACCCATGTTTTGACTTATCTAAACTTTAGTCTGATTCCTCTTTATGTATGTGAGAGGCGAGTGCTCTGGCGAGACACTACAGATGCGCAAGCTTGTCTATTCTCGCACACCAGCTCTGGATTTTTTTTTATTGTTTTACGCTTGTGAGCTAATTCATACCAATGCTTACAAGATTGAGTGATCCCTATGATCACTCGTTGTTGGAAAAAAATTCTGTCCCATATTGCTACGCATGTGAGATAAACGTAACTAATACGAGGCCGGTTGCTAATGCGAGATAACCTACACTTGACAATTTTGGCGCATGATTGTATTCTTTCAAAAACAAAAGATATTGACACATTTAGGAAAATTGTCAATGTTGAAATTTCAACAATTAAAGTAGGCAGTCACACTTGGTTTAAACAAAACATATGCATTTTTACTTTGAACATTTGTTACATGCTTTGTACATTTTAAATTCATATGCGATTGGCATGTTTTGAGGGGTTGTGCAATGACTGACTGACAGTACTGGGACCGGGGTTTCTTGCTGACTCCTGTAAATCCATTTTGATGCATTTGTTCATTGTTTAAAGTGCTGTTCAATTGCTGTTTAGAGCCAAATTTGTACAGCGCGCGCCAATAACTCTGATCATCAACTCAGTGACGTCATCAACAAATATTATACAGTACGTTGCTAGATGGTATCTGAGAAAAATAATCAATCATTACTGTTCAGTGGTGCCAGAAAAAATCACAACCCTCGGGTCCATCGCTAAGTTGGAAACTCAGCAAGCCTCGTTTCACACTGGAAGGTGGGCCCTCGGATTGGGATATTCCTGTCCCCACTGAACACCAATGATGGATTTTATTGATCTCACATACCTGAACCAGCCCGTGGGAAAGATAAAAACGAACAGCTTCACGTCTGCTGCACGCTGGCTGCACGTCGATCTGTGACGCCATTGTAATGTTAAAATCACGTCCCATGTCGCATCACAGCGTATTCAGGACTTTCTGGAAGTCTTTTTCATGCTTTTCCAATACAAAATAAGGTATTTAGTGGTGAGCAAGAAAAATAATCCATTATTCCTGTGAGGGTGGGATAGAAAAACCCATCCCTCGCGATCACCGTTTGTCATCATTCGGAAAGCCATGTGATGGCAACCAATAATCCCGGGGACAGATTTTTCTATCCCACCCTCACACTAATGATGGATTC
Source organism: Loripinus fragilis (assembly GCA_964019695.1). Lineage (NCBI taxonomy): Eukaryota > Metazoa > Mollusca > Bivalvia > Lucinida > Lucinidae > Loripinus > Loripinus fragilis. Next base: position 88,412,011 of record OZ026521.1, on the reverse strand, counting down.
TTATAAGACTCCGCTGCTCAAGGATGTTATAAGTATCAAAATATCACGTGCTGGCCAAATATTTCCAATGCGTTTCATGTAAACGTAGTATAACCGAAACTTATCAAGTTTTATAAAGGTCCCATCGATTAAAAATTCAGTCTTGATTTTTTCAACAACAGCAGAATCTAGGGCGAAGATTTGGTACCAGTAAAATGCATTTAAGCCCCCAGGTGGCTTAGGCTGCTGTCCGTACTAAGGCGGTGGTTCTGATGTTGTTGACTTTTTGTTTATTGTTACTCCCATTGTGGGAGTCTGTAATTGTTCTATGTTTTGTTGTGCGTTACTTTATGTCCATTCTAGCATTGCAATCATCTTGAAGGGGAAGGGAGAGCTGGTTACTTTGCTTAATTTATCTTCCTGGTGTCTGGTGATGGTTGGGCGGCTCTTCCTCGTGGTGCCATGGGGTTGTCTGCAGTTTGTGATTGTGGTACTTCCTGATCATACTCACTTACTATTTTTGAACTTGAAGCAGACAAAGAGTTCTGATAATTCATTTTAAATGAAAATGTAATTTTAACAATTATTTTTTACTTTCTCCAAATAGCAAGTGTTCAAATTCGCTTTATATCTAAGAAAAAATCTATTGTTTATTGTATATAGAGCCTTATACAACAGCTAAGACTTAATATATAAGTAAAAACTACATGATCGAAAACAGAAAGTAACAAAACAAGCAAACAGACCATCAAAGCAAGCATACTCTGCTTGGTTACATGTATAACTCTAATAGTCGATGCTGCATGTATTAATTCCATTCATAATTATTGGCTTTGTTTTATACCAAAATATTATTTTATTAATATGCAATGACCATTAAAATCAATGCACAGATGGATGAAGTAAAGGTATTGATTTCTTTCTTTACCTTTTTGGATATTACAGAACTGAAAAAAAATCTGGAAAAACAGTTTATATGCAGAAGAGATGGCTCATTTGAATGGTGGTGGTGGTGGTTGTGGTGATGGTGGTGGAGGCATGGGAGGTGGTAGTGGGGGTTGGGGTGGAGAAGGAGGTTTATATTACTCTATTCTGATTGGTTTGCGAAATTAGCTTCCTGGTGCATAAATTAACAATATAAGTGCAAGGTCTTAGAGTAGAACATCAAAGAGACATACAGTGCTAAATATGACATAACCAAAGATAATATATAGGCATGTTTTATACCTTTTCAGGCTCCTTTAACCATCCTAAATTCATTTTTGATGCCAAAACAGACAATATGTGACATTTTTCCATGATTTAATTTTGACTGATTTTAATGTATTTTTCAATTTAAGCTGCTTTTAAACTTTAACAAATTGGCTCAGCGTTCGCTCTGCATGTGGAGATATTATTGAATTTCAAACGGTTTGGTTTAATTATATTTATTCAGAAGGATTTTTACATGTTAAATACAACTTGATGATATGTGCCTTGTGGTCACCTGCTGGGAAAGGGCTGACCTCTTGGCTGTTGTTTGTGGTATCTAACTGTGAGTTTGTCACTTTCCCATTGGTATCCTTGGTCAGGCGTGGTACCTGATTGTATGGATTCCTGATCTTAACACCCTTACATACTTTGAAACAATAATATATGGATAAGAACGGAAGCAGGTAGCTTATATAGTACTTATCCAAACGGTTTGGATTCAGATCAGTCCAACTAAATGTAGGGCATAATCATTATCCAAGCTTTTTGATTTTGTGCTGGAAAAGCAATAATTGATAGTAGTTGTTGTATATTATTTGAATGTTAGCAGTGAAGCAATTTATTTTCTATAATGATTATAATGAAACTTTTATATACTATTATTATTATTATTATTATTATTATTATTATTATTATCATTATAATTATATTTGCATTTTTTTGAAAATATTTATTATTGTATTATTATTTTTCTATATTTTATTTAATATTTTTTATTATTCTTACTTTGTTTATGCATTTGTCCAGGTATTTGGGATGTGGTTTTGTCTGGTAAGTTAACTGACGTCATTTGGCGCTTATGCATAAGGACATTTCAGTTTGGCATACTGGGTATGACGTCATGTTGCCCCCGTATTACCATAACTTCATTTATATTCACTTGTTGGCTTAGACAAAGGAGTTGTAGCTCATAACATAAATCACAAAGGCCAAGCGGCTAAAAATTTGAAACAGAGTAAAGATTGTGTCTATTTAAAGTCTGGCAAGTTTCAATATGTGCACTTAGGCTCTGAGTGACACCTCATTTGGACTTTGGACTTTTGCTCTGGTATTCAGTTTAATTTACTGATGAGTCCTTATCCTTGCGTTATCTCCTTGTTATATCTTGATTTATATGATTTAGGAGATGATGCATTGATAAGTTAGGGGTCTTTCATGCAAACCAAATATCTATGTGTCTTGATCCACATCTGAATTAAGGGTGAGGTTGGCGCCGTTAAACCGGTTTAAGCCCTAAAGTAAAATATTTTACTGACCGTTCCAAGGCGGTACTTCTTTTGTGGATCTTTTATGTTTTTGTTCTGTCTTATGTTTGCTACGTCTTTGTGCGCGTCTGTTTATATGTGCTTTGTGGTCACCTGCTGGGAAAGGGCTGACCTCTTGGCTCTCGTTTGAGGTGTCTACTGTGAGTTTGTCACTTTCTCATTGGTATCCTGGGTCAGGTGTGGTACTTGATTGTATTGATTCCTGATCTTTGCACCCTTACTTACTTTGATGGTGATCACATATAAGGTAAATTATTGTATCGAAAATGCGATGGCACATGAGGAGGATTAGGAAGAGGAGGAAGGGGGAAGGAGGAGAAGGTGGAGGGGAGGAGGAGGAGGAGGAGGAGAAGGAGAGGAGATCAAATTTATTCTCACCGAGAATTTAAGAGTTCACATATGTGAAGAGGAGGAGGAGGAGAGAAGGGGGGATGAGCAGGAAGAGGTGGAGTAGATGGGGAGGAGGAAGGGAGGAGGAAGGGAGGAGGAGATTCGCTTGGAAGTGATGCTACCATTCTGTGGTCTTGGGCCTTGACTCAACCTCCCCCCCCCCCCCGGAAGTGAAAACAAATGCGTCTTGGGGTCATCTGAACCCCAGAGGTTGTGCCCTTAGTCGGATGGTGGCTATCTATGATTTCATGCCCTCATTTGGATTGGGATTTCGTGACATCATTGGCGCTAAATGGGGGCCCATACTACTACCATAAACTGCATGCTGGCCGGGGTTAACCCCTTAAACTTGAAAAACAATTGAATGTGGCAGTAGTATTTATGACATGACCACAGACCAATTTATGGTACCAAGAGGATGAGACAGTAGAACATACGCAAACAAAGACATAATAAACTATAAACAATAAAATTAGTACGCTAATCAAATACGAAGCCATACACATTATCAGCAACATTAACATTGTGGGGTATGATGGGAAGGGGTGGGGACCTAATTATATTTGCATTAAAATTCATTACTGCGTTGTTGCCTACGAAAAGATATATTGAGGATACCTACTTTTTGAGGCCTGGATATTTGGGGCTACCAAAATTGACTGAAAGAATGTGGTTACTTAAAATAATCGTAAGCCCTCTGATCTAAAACCAAGTAATATATACATCTAGTTAAGTCAGATAAAAAGAAGCGCAAGCTCTAGAAACTCTAGGTAGAACAAGCATTCAGCCCTACATGTCCGAAAGTACGTTTTCTCATGAAACACCATGCCACACACCGGAAGCTGTGGGTTAATATGAATGAAGTAATATAAGTAATCGAGTCTGCTCATGTGAAACTGCATGGCACTTTTCATACAGGCGTTAGGCCAATCTTAAAGCATGCATGTACAGATATCCAGTTGGACATGGTGTCGGAATTGTCTAGCTCTATTGTTTGAATCAGCGAAAAGCGATGGCTGGGTCATAAAAATGTCCGGTCGAGCACTCTCGTCTTAGCGCTTTGCTTGTCGATTTTGCGAAAACATAGTACCCTAAGGAGCTTCGTCGCACGAAAAGTTTTCGTGGTTTCCGATCAGGTCAAATACAAACCTGCCTGCTGAGCTACAGAGGCCAGCTAGAATGTTGAAATTATGCATGAAGCAAGTTTAAATATCAATATTTTTTAGAAAGCGAATAACAAAGGCGCTGATCAGACTGCGCGGAAGCGCAGGCTGATCTGCGCCTTGGTTGTTCACAAGCAAAAAAGTCCTGGCTTTCAGCGTCGAGGCCCACTTACGATATGGCTTATGTATTATTTTTGTATTATGAATATATTAGAGTGGAGAAGATTCATATTTTGATAGACCAATAATAAATTGTAATTCTAACCCTGTCCTGTAAGTTGATAGTAAGTTTCCTGCTTTTTATTATTTTTATGAATTAATGTGAAATGTGTCCGTTTGTTAACGGGGATGAAAATTATATGATAGCCAGGACCTGTGACAATGGCACATATTATCCTCCGTACGGTCTTACTGCATGTCCGCGATTGAGCTGTTGGTCACAGACCTGTAAATGTAAAAAGGGCAGTGATTGGCTCAAAAGGTGGGTGGAAGCTCAGCACAATATTTTTAAGTTGTAAGTTGTTTCATGATTGGTCAATAATAAAACTAAGAAATATATTGTACTTATTAGACGGGTCTTTCTTTGCTGTACTTTTTGGAACAACATCTCATTGCTTTTGTTGATTAAGTTTACTGGTGTGGTTTAGAAAAAAGGACCTTGCATTCTGGTATTTTTTCAGTAGAATTTTCCTCTCATGTAGGGTTCCCACCTTCAGGGGCCAAAAAGTGGCAAAACATGGCGGTCACCAGGGTATCTCATTCTTGCTTTTTGATTGAACTAGGTCCAATCTGTGACTCTATGGCAGCCTCATTGTGATTGAAGAGTTGTGAGGACCACAGCCTACTTAAAAGCTATAATGGAGGTCTATGAAAAACAATTACAGGTCTGGGCCCTGTTGAACTGGTAGACTGCTGCACTGACCTCGTGGGTAGTTTCATACGTGGGGCAGTGAGGCTGTCTATTAAACTGGCAACCTAAAACGATTATATCAAGCTACGGAGACTTGGTGAGATCATCGTAGTGCCTGTCTCGTGACCATGAGATGAAGGGTTCGAATCCCACTGTAGGGGAGGCTGTTCTGTCGTTGAGCAAGGCACTTTATCCACATTGCTTAGCACGGGTTCAATCCAAGAAAATGTCCGGACATCAAGATCAAGATCAAGGCAGTTTACTGATGAAACGCCATAACTGGCAATCATTCACCAGGATATTTAGTCTATAGCTCTCACCAGAGAAATAACCAAATGCCACCCTTACTAAGTTTAGCATAAAGTATCTCTACGAGGTCTACACTGATGTAGGTGGTATGATATAATTAAAGCTCATGGTTTATATCCACGTACAGGCGGACAAACCATGGTATAACTATCATTGGGACATTGGTTGGACGGGGTTACTTGTCTATTTTACTAGCTAGGAGGCTGTAAGCCTGGTTTCTGGCCATGTATTTAGGACTTCTTGCTGGTCGGAGGCGGCGATGTGACCAGTAAAAATGTGGCGGATGCAAAAAAGTGGTCAAGAGCCGCCAATATCTAATTACTTGTTGCATGAGATCATTAAGACACGAATCAGCACTGTACAGTCTGACCAGTGTCATTGTAATTTACTGCTTACATAGTATAATACATGCACTTGCTACAATCATTATTTTACATTCTAACTAGAGTTTGTATTTTGGGCCATACTCAATGTCATCCCGGATATTAATTATGGCCTGATGGTCTGATAAAAATCTAGCAATTGATTAAGAGATAGTTATTTGTTTCCTACTAGTTAGACAATTGTTTTTTGTTTTGCTTATATTGTAGCCGTATTAAATTCGCATTATTTTGTAAATCTGCATATGCAGGAACTAAAAAATAATAAATATGAAACTTAGTTTTTTTGTGCCACCGGGTTGCTATCCCCGAAGACAGGTCTTTTCGTGACAATGTTCAAATGCTGCTTATTTTGTCCCAAGGTTTCGTGATGGTGACCATATAAATATGGGCTTCAACGCGTGTCTTCGGGGTTTCCGACAAGCGAAACTCAAACTAGTACCATCAGCTACATAGACTAGCTAGAAACTTAAAACTTCGCTTGTAGCAAGTTTAGATATGATACTTTCCTAAAAGCGAATAACAAAGGCGCTAATCGGACTGCGCGGATGCGAAGGCTGGTCTGGGCCTGCGTTGCTCGCAAACCCTCGAAGACAGGTTTTCTCGCGTCAAGGCCATATGTGAAACAAGACGAACGAGAACTACCAGAGAGTCTTCATACTGTGAAAAAGCCAAGTGTGCATGCAATCTCAATCAACATCAATCAAGAGTCATAATTCTGCTGCAAATTTGCGAAACATCATGCATTCCAATTCCAACTTTTATCTTGTCAAAATCAATGTTCACACAGAAATTGGTCGAATGCCGTCCATTTGATGTTATCAAGATATTGAGATGAAACGAAATTCTGACATCAATCAAAGGCCATGACTCTGTTACAAATTTGTGAAAATAGTAGGTAACAATTCAAACCTAGATATTGTCAAAATCAATGCATATACAAAAATGGTCAAATTCGGTCCATTTGTTTTAAAGATGTTGATCAGAAACAAAATTCTGACATCAGCCAATGGCCATTACTCTGTTATAAATAAGCGAAAAATCTTGTCAATATATACTCAGAAAAACAATTGAAGGATATTAAAATTATTTTGACTATATAACATTTTAGAAACTAATTGCCAAACAAAGTATTTTCATATCTGATAGAAGCACTAATAAGCAATTCAGAAAAATGCAACATTTGTCAGTAATTGCACCTATTAACGTGACAACTTATTCAACGAAAAAGCACAGATATAGCATACTCCAGTTTACATGTTATATGAATACAGATTGAAAGTAAAACACTGACAGCAACTACAAATTTAGGTGTCATTCTTTTGACTGAAAGCCAGCAATGATTTTGGACCCAGTCATTATGATACACAAACGATAAAAATTGGGTTTCAATTATTTTTGAATGTTTGTGACTTTTCAGTATAGAGGGTTGCACCTTTTGGAGCTGTACTGTACTTTAATCATTGAAGCGTGGCTTAAATAAAACATCCATTTTGATTGCAGATATATGGAACTATAAAATGCATGCAATTTTAGTTAAGTCTTTATTGCATTGAATTTTAGAGATTGAACTGAATCTAAATATCCTTCAGTCGTTTTTCTGAGTATAAATGCATATATAAAAATTAGTAAAATTTATACATTTGTTTTCAAAATATTGAGAGGAAACGAACTTCTGACATAAATCAAGGGCTATAGCTCTGTTTCAAATTTTAGAAAAGTGATGCAGTCCCAACCTAGATTTTGTCAATATTAATGTAATAAATTTAGTAAAATTCCACCAATTTGTTCTCAAGAACGGAATGACGGACATCCCAAATCAAGTATAGGCCCACTTTTTTTCAAAGCGAAACTATAAAAACTCATACTCAAAAACATGCAAAGTAAAAAGAAAAAGATGCAACGCCAAAAAAGAACAACGTTTTTATAAGATCGACTATTTGCTCTGACCCCAAAAAAGCTGCAATGTCACAGGTCACAAAATTATACGAAAATACAGTAACAATTGAATATAGCTCATTAACTTTGACATTTGCGCAATGATTTGCTTAGCGTTTGACAGTCCACGTCACTGTTCATTCCTTAACGTGGACGTTAGGGTTCATTGTTTTCGTCCGGTTTTATTCAATATAGAAATAAGGCTCGAACCATGACGAAGCTGACCCCAAGGTTAAAAAATATTTTTCATGCTTAAATCACACGAATTTATACTGGCCCCGAGGTTATAAAGCGTTTTCCATGCTCAACTCAGCTGAGCACGAAATTTATCCTGCTCATAAATGTTAAAATGCCAACAATTTTACTTTAACATTTATTAGCAGTTAAAATTTCGTGCTCAAGTGAATTGATCATGAAAAAAGTTTCATATCCTCTGGCCTGGTCATTAATCTTATAATTGCAACAATTGTAAAATTTATGAGCAGGACAAAAGGCAGTTTCTGCTTTTCTAAGCAAGGGAATTATCTCATTTGTTTGAGATAATTGTAACATGTATGATGTTTATCTGTTTAATATTTTGTTTACCAAGTTTATGTTGACCCAGATATTGGAGATTTTGACGGTATACAAGCTGTTGTAAACAAGATGTTTATTTGATCATACGATTTTTATAGGACTTCTAATCATCTAGAAATTAAAAATGTATTGTCATGGAAGTTTCTGGAAAAGTCCAAATTTCTCTAGAATTTTCTTTTCTATGCCTATAGAAGCTTTGAGTAAGTTCTGGAATTAGTTGGAATCATCCAGGAGAATGTAGAATTTTCCAGGACACATTTAATTCGCATATGAACTCATAGTTGTTACCTGTTGGTTCTGGAACTTTCTAATAAACAGTATATATAACAGTAAATTTTTCATACGGGCATCTTTGAAATAATTTCACCATTTAAAAGTCTAAATCTTTTGTGCTGGAATTCTATACTGGAATACTTTATGTTTAATTTATTCATTCTGGATTACTTTGGATTATTCAGTTTTGGATTCAGACTTAGTGTTCCTTTGGATTTAACTTCAAAATCTGGGGATCAGAAACTGCTGAAAGACTTGTGTTGATAAATATTCTGAGGGACAGTTTGGACATACATGTATAGGTATATAAATTAGCCTTTCTTTGATTGTAAGAATATTTCCATTGCTTTTGTAAATGATAATTTTGTTATTTTTAATAAATGTTGTTAAATTTTAAAAGTGCTTTTTGCTGTCTTTCCAAATAGCAAATTTTGGTTTCCTAAATTTGTTTCTAGTTACGCCTGGCACGTAACATGAAGTTTCACGTCACATTAAACACTCTCCAGTCATGTTGGAACGTTTCCTTGACTGAACCAGATAAAGTGTTTTATTCAAGGACACAACACCAATACAGTGCCTCCGGTGAGGCTCGAACCAGCGACCCCTCGATCTCCAGGCAGCTACTATACCACTGAACCACTGCGCTTCTCCATAATTTGCGTGTACTTTGACATCTATGAGGAAAACACTTTCGTGGAGATTGATCATTTAAATAATTTCTACGGTCATTCGCCTCCCTTCCACTGAATCATTCAAGAAGGGTTGTTGTCAGTTACAAGCGAAAGTATGTGCACGAAGTACTGGTTAACCGCTTATTCACGCTTGCCCAGGAAAAAGTGTGGTTAGGTGAACTGACCGTCCTGCCATGGCCTTGCTGTTGACTTGGAACGTAAAGCCACAAAGCAAACAAGAAAACACTATACATACAAGTTTAATAACCTCGGGGCCTGATCATTGTGCGGGATAAGCACTTAGATCTGTTTTTTTTTTCATTTTGATCATTTGTTTAGAAATGTATTTCACTTAACCCGGCTTATGATATATGCAAGTATGTAAAACGTAATACTAAATATGCTGCCAAATGTCAATGACTTATTGGAATAATTGACTCTTTTGGATGCAAAAACCGAAAAACTCGACAGATATCGCATTCTGCAGACAAAATAGTCCCAGATCAGCCTGCTCCTATAGGAGCAGTCTGATGAGGAACTTTGTGTTTGGTTTCCAAGTTAACAAATTGTTTATTGACAACTAGGACGGATTGGTCTAGATCTTCATGGGGACGTTTCCATTTTAGAAATTGGGCGCTTAAAGGGTTATAAAATTGACGTCAACTTATAAAGCACATCATTCCAGGAGGCGCCCATTTCGCCGTTGTGATAGATCCATAATGGTGCCTATTTTCATGTTGGTTTTGGTCTCACTTGTAGCTTTCGAAACAGGTAAGATTCTGAACCAATTCTTGAGATCGCATAATTGAGCCAGTGCATGAGATTACCAACAATGTGGTATGTGCAACCAGCAAAGCCTCATATCAGCCTGCGCATACGCGCAGTCTGATCAGAGCCTTTGCTAGTCGCTTGAGTATTCTATGATTGTTAAGCTACTGACTGAACATAATTTGAAGTTTCTAAGCTTAAAGGAATGCTGCAGAGGCTTGTATAAGTCTACACATGTCAACATGCAACATTGTTGGAAATCTCATGCACTGGCTCATATGCAAGCAGTGCATGCTTAGAAGAGCCCGTGTATCACAGGCGGTCTCTTAGTTTGGCTGATATTTCCGCCATTTCTGTAATGCATATGACTACTTTTTTCAGACGAAGCACCACCATGCCCTGAAGTTGTTTTGCGTAGGACTGTTTCTTACAAAATAAACGTATTATGTATCTATTTGGCTGATGTAGTTTTTTAAATTGTTTTTTACTATATGATGTAGTGTATTTCAATGAATTGTCTTTAAAAACTAAGATCCTTGTAAAAAATCATAAAGTTGTCCACTGAGTCTCTGAAATTCACGAAGCTCGTTTCAGAAATAATAATTTCGTATTAAATGACCACTCACGTAAAATACCCACCACCTGTTATATTCAGTTAATGTATTTGGCTGTTTAAGGACCACGCCCTTCGATATTTTGTCTGTTACATAAAAAGCATATACCATGTTCAAGCTTTCTTTAGCTATCTATGTGACTGTAAAGGCTCAAAAGATCACCTGACACTCGCGCATGTTCTGAAATTAGCAGTTAGTATTATGCTCAGTAGTATATTGGTCTCTTTAGTGCCATTGACGTCACGAAATCCAAATCCATATAAAGGGACGAAATCCAAGATGGCCGACGTCCGCCTAAGGGCATGACCTCCGGGGTTCAGGAGAGCCTTACACCTCTGATGACCCTGTGACCACGAGAAGGTAGCATCACGCCCTAGAGCACGGTGTCGTTCTTCTCTTTTTACAGGGTTTTATGGGAGTGCTCCATTGCTTTCATCGTGCGAACAGGGATCTTGTAGGCTTGATGTTAAAAGTCTCTGAGAAGGTAGCGTACAAGATCATTGTGACTGGTAAGAGCTTAGCAAATTTCATCTCTGGTCTACAGTGTCCTTGTCTCTTGATATTGCATGAACTGTAAGGGTGGATCTCAAACACATACACGCAACATAGTCGTTTTGGTTTACGTTTATGATCTTCTGAATGCATGTAAGCGTACTGTAGCAGTTCACAATCTGTTCAGCTTCGTAATTTATTGGAAAAGGTTGAGAGGGATAAGACTGCTCGTCAACATACAATCCCGTTGGACTTCAACCAACATGTCGAAAATAGAACATATATTCCACATAGTCTCCCATGTAGGCGGTGCTAGACAATAGTCCTATGATAAGTTGACAGGGGACCATACCTTGAAATATCATCAGTGCTGATCCTATATTGTCCATTTTTTCTTGGTAATTTACTGCTGGTGGTTTATTCAGGCTTCGATGAACTGTAATAGAAATGTCCATTATTTTATGGATCAATTGGCCTGCAGCTTCTCTGGCTTCTCATCAAAACTAACAATATCTCATCCAAAACAACAGTTCATCTAACAACACTATAATCATCAAATTAATGGTGAACATGTTTACAAATGTCTAGTTCACATATGGTTAACTAAAAACTATTTACATCATACAAATACATGATTTAGACCCTTTTCCTTACCCATTTAACCAGTTTTCAAAGTCATTGGGGTTACATTCTGAGCAGTGTAATGTATATATTCCACCAAAGGTGGCTCTTGTAGTTCTGTATTAATATGTCAATGTTTGATCCTGGTAATCCAGGTAATCAACCCAATTTTTCATCATATCATCAATAAACTGATGCCCCTGATTTGAACATGGATTTTTGTTCATTTAACAATTGGTAAAACAACTATACGAATAGATATCTTTGCAAGAAAGTAGGGATCAAACATGTTTTTCTATTCCCTGGGGGTAATGTTGAAATCCAAGCCTGAAAGGCGAGGGTTTTAGCAATACCCTAGGTGTCTAGCACATGTTAATGTATCAGCAAACCATGTTTGATCGTTATTATTGCATAAAGTTATTTTTGTCAATTGAAAACATTGGAAAAACGCTTAAAATTTCATTTTGAGTTACTATAATTGCGCGCAAAAGCATGAAGGATTTGTAGGTTTTGAAAATGCCCGTTCCAGTGCAAAGACTGACGTCATTCTAACGTCACTAAATAACGTTCATTCCTATGCACTAACTGTTGATGACGTCAATTTTTGTAACGACCTAGAACATGTACATGTAAAAGTACAAAAGCTGTGCATCAACAGCACGTGAATTGTCTGATTAATACATGAGTTTTTTGCTGGTTAAAACATGGCTGTTAATAGCATGCGACACAGCTTTTTATGCAAGAATAAAGGGATTGCACATGATTTTCCATGCATTAACATTTGACCGGTCCCCAGAAAGCTGTTAGCACACGAGGCCAATAGGCAGAGTGCTCAAACATCTCCTTAGGTATCGGGCAAGTGTCAATGCAATGAAATAAATAATGTGTGATCGTTTTTCTTGCATATTTAATCTTATTCCATCCATATTCTCACTGAAACGCTGTTAAATTATTAAAATATCCATTTTCTTACACTAGATTTCTCTAAACAAAATGGGGTCGGTTGTAAACTTTCGAACGTCATCATAACGTCATAGCTGTACGTAACGTTTTTGCGGACAATAGCATTGCAAAATGATCAGTCTGGTTCGCAATGCTTTCTGTATATAATGTCATGTAAATTATTTTCAATCTTAAACCCATGTTCAAACAGCATATGAAATTCTTGATTTGAACATGGATTTTCGTTCATTTGACAATGAGTTAAAACAGCTATACAAATAGATATATTTGCAAGATTACTGTATCACATGACGTTTCTGTTATTCAGTGGATAACATCATTTCATAAATCATGCTATGACCACACGTTACATAATAAGTAACGCAATAATAACGTCCGTTGTAACCACAATGCAAATTTTCATGGAAAAAAACCAACTTTTAAGGCGATAAAATGCGTTTAAAAGATCATATGATAAACAGAATCTTACACTTGTGATAATTTCATATTAAATTAATTAAAGGAGCATTTGGCGAGTTTAAGAAATTTATTATGAAATTTCATACTGAAATGATCACTGTGTAAGATCCTCTTTTTATGAGACTGCACGTGAGAATTTGGCAATAATGGCAATGTCGAGAATCAAATTGTGGGTGAGCCTGTGCAGACACTGGCCATACCCTTCCCTGCTCCCTTACACGAAAATTGGATGTAAATGGGGACTAAGACATATATACCCCAACTTGATACGTCAGTATGAGCGTTTATTGGAACATGGCCTATGCGCATGTATGATGAATGTACAGATGCTTATGAGCTGGTCCATTTATATATTTTATTGATCACATGACGTCGTATAACGCCATGTTTTCAAAGTCGATAAATCACTAGTGGTATAAAGATTTTGGTAATGTTATGAACAACGTCGCATAAACTGTCAAATAACTCCTAAATTATGCTAAAGGGAGTTATAAGACTTGTACTATGCACTTTTCCTCATCAAGATCTATCTACCACTAAAGTTATGTGTTTATGTGTTGATACCTCTTATAGTTTTTGTGTTTTGCTCCGGAAAAATCATGACGGACGGACAAAGCGGCAGCTATATGCTCTTCCGTTGGGTTAATAAAACATTAGCTTTCATGTTATATCCTCTGTTTATCATATGACGTCGCGTCTGGGAGTGAGATAACGCCATGCAATAAAATTGATAAACCGATAAACACATTTACGGGAAACGTTATGACGTCCATAACTACGTTGCGTGCATAATGACAAAATTATAATGTTTTTACGTCAGAAATGAGACTTCAAAATGATCTAAATGTCATATGATAAATAAAATCTAACATTCGTGCTCTTGTATTATTGAATTTATTAAACTCGTTGCGAAAAAGAGATTAAATGTTCGGCAAGCCTCGCATTTTATCTCTTTTCCCCAACTCGTTTTATAAATTCAATAAAACATGAGCACTCATGTAAGATCCTCTATAGCTCTCATGTTAGATCCTCTATAGCTCTCATGTTAGATCCTCTATAGCTCTCATGTTAGATCCTCTATAGCTCTCATGTTAGATCCTCTATAGCTCTCATGTTAGATCCTCTGTATACTACAGGTGACGCGGGACGACCAATAGCCTGTTACCTTTGTGATTCTCACTACGACCTAAGCTGTGCTGCTCCATTCAACAACATGACTCAACATCTGTTCAGATGCCCTCCAGGACACTACAAATGCAGTGTGGCTATTCAAAGAGGTAGGTATAACTATATTTAAGAAGGTATTCACCAGCGAACAATATAGGCTAGTAGCAAAGGATCAGGCGACCCTGTGCAAACACAAAGGACAGTCAGCATATGCTGAATGGAAACAGGTGAGGAATCACTTTAAGTGCACATATGGTTGCCAACAATGTTGCATTTTGACAAGCGTAGACTCAGACGAGTCTGTGCAGTCTCCTTTTAAGCTTAGGAATTTCAAATGATGTTCAGTCAGTAACCTAAGAGTCATATTATATTCAAGCGACTAACAAAGGTTCGGATCAGACTGTGTGTATGCATAGGCTGGTCTAAGCCTAGCCACATTGTTGGAAATCTCATGTTGCGGCTCATTTAACCTTTGACGACAGGATACCCCAAAACGGGTACTTTGGTAAGCAGTGAACATGGTGAAGAACCAGATGAAATGCCGCAAGAAAACCTGTACTCGGGGTTATCGACAAAGCGAGTTTTAAACCAGTCTCCCCAGCTACAGAGACTAGCTAGAGAATTGAAATTTCACCTGTAGCAAATCTATATATGATACTTTCCAAAAGGCGAAAAAAAGGCGCTGATCAGACTGCGCGGATGCGCAGGCTGGTCTGTGCCTGTGTTATTCGCAAACCCCCAACGACAGGTTTTCTCGCGTTGAGGCCCAATTACAATGAAGTACCTTTCTGACATAACTGTATCAAACTTTATGGAAAATTCAATTGGTTTTAAAAGGGCTAATATGTTGTCAAAGCTAAAGAAAACCAATGCAGACTCCCTTTAAAGGTAGATTCATTGTTAATTCTAACTCTTGTACGATCACAGAACTTTCTTTAGTGTTAACATCTTGTAACATATTGCGCATGCCCACCGTTGGGTTCTGGGATTCAGACTAGGTGTCTGAGGACCTTGTTCTATTCTATCAATTTGGATTCGACTTATTAGGATGAACTGAGTACTTGGCAAATTATTGCTCGAAGTGAACACTGATCTTATCTTGACCATGGGGTTTTCTATGAATGTGCAGTTCTGTTATATTTGAGATGGACAGGCATTGTCTAACAGCTTTCGTTGGAACTATTATTAGCTTAAGATGTTAGGCCGTTGATAGATTAAACTCTGCTGTTAAAGAGTTAATATATTATGTATTATTTTATCATGCTGTGAAGACGTCTTTCTGGGTTTCGCATACAGCCCTGCTTTGTGCAGATGTATGGGTTTTATTTATACCACGGCTGTGAAGTGTGAAGATGCATGTAACAGAGGAGTGGGGGTACTGTTATCAGCCATTATTTGGAATAAAGTTATATATACATTTGGGACATAACAAATGAACGTACATAATAATTGGGAATAGTTTGTTTTAAACTGTTGACATGTTGTTGACTTGATAAAATTATATTAACTTTCATTGAAGCAGTTATTCGTGCAATTTAAAAGGTGAAATGCGAACTGGTGATTAATTAGAATATATATCATGGCTAAATTAAGTTGATTTGCATTTATTGACTTGACCTAATCCGTGAAGCTGGGGCCTGTGGCTGGTCATGTCGCTGGGTTAGACTGATTTCCGTTGACCTGGATTAGTATATAAGCCGTGACATGAGATTTCCAACAATGTGGTATGTGCGACCAGCAAAGGCTCAGACTAGCCTGCGCATACGCGCAGTCTGATCAGGGCCTTTGCTAGTCGCTTGAATATTCTATGAGTGTTCAGCTACTGACCGAACATCATTTAGAGTTTCTAAGATGAAAAGGAGGCTGCGCAGGCTCGTCTGAGTCTACACTTGTCAAAATGCCACAGTGTTGGAAATCACGTGTCGCGGCTCATATGGTGATGTAACAGTGGCTCTGTTATAACCGCTATGCATGTAACTAAGCACTGTGATGATCAAAATATACCATGTAGATCAAGAGCTTTGAGCATTTTCGCTGACTGACCACGACCACCTGGACTGCTCAGCAAACCCTCGTACATGCACATACAAAAGCTGTTATTCATGACAGTGGTTAGACAATGATGACATGCAAGCATATGCAAAATTTGATCAAAATATACCATGTGGTTCAAAAGTTATAAGCATTTTTGGAATACGTGATACTGTTCTCATTTTGACAAAATCTGTGCAACTTGCACATATTTCATATTTTGACAAAATCTTTGAAACTTGTACAGATTTCATATTTTGACACTTTCACGCGCAATTGACACTTTTAAAGGTTTACACTTACGTGAAATGTATTTAAACAATACATACTCTGCAGTTTTGCCGCAGGTTTCATTGGGCCGGCTTCGGGGTTTGTGAACAACAAAGGCGCAGCCCAGCCTGCGCATCCGCGCAGACTGATCAGCGCCTTTGTTATTGTCTTATTCGAAAGTATCATATCTAGACTTGCTACGAGCGAAATTTAATTTTCTAGCTAGTCTCTGTAGCTGAGGAGACTGGGTTGAGTCTCTCGCTTTGTCGGAATCTCCAAAGACAGGTTTTGTCACGTCGAGACCCGCGGTTTTAATCTTTCATGTATTGTTTGGCAAACAGGTCTCCATATTGGCACGGGCTCTTAATGTTTTACCCGCTTCTCATTAAAGAATCTATGTCATTCGTGGATCCAGAGCGGGGGGACAGGGGGTCCGGACAACCTCTCCCTCTGGAAAATTACAAATAGATATAGGTTCCCTAAAAAGTCTGGTAAAAGCTATTTGAGGGCCCTCTGTGAAATACTTGTACGTTGGTAACGGAATATTCTGGATCCGCGCATGTATGTGGACCGAACTACGAATTATTCAGGTAGTATATTTTAAGGCTTGTTTTTAATTTATTTCCAGAAATGGTAGCGGGTCATGAGATTAATCGATTCATACGTGGGTGTGCCGATCAGGGTGAAGTCCTACAGAGTAACAGCTGTCTGATGGGAGACACTAACTCGGAGGGTGCACAGACCTGTTACTGTGACTACAGAGACGGTTGTAACCAGGATCATGTCTCCAGACCTTAATTAGATTAAAAAACATTGCATCTATAAACGGAGCTATATTATTCTTTAACACTTTTCGTACCAATGACATGGACGTTTGATACTCACGCTAGAGAACCACTGTATTCTTGAACGTTTTGTGTACTGTAAAGGCGGTACCTTATGAATGCGTAAATAGGACTGGTCTACTTTAATATGCGAGAAGTTGGCTAGTCAATCAACAATCAACAATCGACATTCAATGTCTAGCTAGACAATCGACATTCAACTCAACATTCGAGTTAACAATGTGTCCGAAAATCTGAAGCCGAATCTTTGCGAATGTTGAGCTGAATGTCGATTGTCTAGCTCTACATTCACCAAGATTCGGCCTCAGATTTTCGGACACATTGCTAACACGAATGTTGAGCTGAATATTGCTTGTCTAGCTAGACATTGGATGTCGATTGTTGATTAACAAGCAAACTTCACGCATATATTTTTAAACGCTTTACTATTTTGGTTCCTAGCGGGCCAAGGTTTAAAAAAGTTGATTTTAGCAATTTTTTTAGAAGATAGATAAAATTTCGTTAATTCTGAGTAAATTAGTTATAAAAAACTTTTATAATTTCATTTTAAACAACTATGTATCCGCCGTTTATATTCGTAAAAAAATAATGGATTAATTGGCGTCACGGTGTTGACGTTAGTGATGATGCCACTACTGCAAAGGCTATAAGACGTGTCAATGATAAGATGTTTTAGAGTATTGATGCTTTTAACATCATAAGAAATTTTACGAAGGAAAACCTGTTAGATTATTGTAAATGACGTATGACATCAAACTAGCATTTCTTCAAAAAGTAACAGTGTTACTAAATTTAACGAACTAAAAAGGGGTTTTATTGCATAAAATACTTGTTTTGGTGTTTTTCTGTCACAACGATCACCATGGATAGTGCCTAGTGCAAACCGCAAAAAGAAAATATAGACGTTTAGGTTGCACGTGCATTTTTGTCAAAATTGCCTTTGACGTAGCAGAATGATTCGCATGATTGATTCCGATAATTTTTTCGATATCATCCAACACAAATAATGACGATAAGAACATTATCACAGAGAATGTTCGATTCCAGCATTTTTGTTTAACAATCAGCTTGTATGGGTTGATGACCGATTTTTAAAAAGTATATGCAAATATATATTCAGGTCGGCCCTGGGCTGTGTTTTTTCATGTAGGATAATGTTTAGGAGTACTCATAAAGTGAGATTTTCTCCTGGTCGGCTCAGAACCCATACATTATACACGCAAAGAGCATGTTGTGTTCCAATTTGAGAACTTTTCAAGTTCTTCTTGTTTGAGTGACGTGGGGTTGGAGGTTGTAAATTACCATCTTTCAACTGATGTGAGAAACATGAAGAGTGCATTTGATACCATTTGATACGACAAATAATAAACTGCATATCAAAACAAGATGTCTACATCATTTTAGCAGTTTTATTAAATTATTTATGAAATATCTTCCCGCCGTCATTGAGCAGTGAAATGATTTTTTTTAAAAATTATTCAAGGTGTACTTTGAAGAGTACAGATAACCCGTCACGTGTTTTGCTATGTCAGAATGAATTACTGAATAGCAACGTTTGAACACCATAGCATTTTATTCACAGCAGATGCGAAAAGAACCGCACATGATTATACAGTCAGGCACTGAAAGGGAAACCTTCCAACAGTTTTGAATGTAAATTCATTCCAATCTAACAGTCTCTCAATTTTAGTTCTATTTCTAAAAAAAGAAACTTTGCTTCTTTTAAATAAGCCAAATCATCTGTTTGTGATTGCCTGGATTTACATCAAGATTTATTCATAGTAACACACTTATGTAATGCTGCATGCTTTGAAAAGATATCTGCAAGAAAAGTCATCACAAAATCATTCTCAAACACAAGTGCCAAGAAAAGATTGATCAATAATCTTAATTAACTGTTACCTATATTCAAATAAGAGATGTCAAGTAGAAACATGATTTTTCTGCTTGGTTATGTAATGAAAACATACTAATAACATCATTAACCCTGCGATCGGACAGCAGATCGGATGCCAAATTTGCAATGAAAAGGATGTTTTGGAAGGGTTTTCCATCCAAAACTTGCCATTAAGTTGGATGGTAAGACCTTCCAATTTTCAGTGAAAAAACTTATTGGAAGGAAAATCCATCCATAGTGAAATTGTCCAGTTGGAAGACTTTTCCTTGCAAAAAGACATACTTTTGGCTTGGAAGGTTTTCCTTCCAGTGCCTGACTGTTATAAGTAGAAAAAAGCAAGTTAATACAACCGACAGGAAATGCCACAACAAACCCACGTCACTGCGAGGAAGAGACAAAGGGTATTAACAGCTTAACAACACGCTATGCCACACGTATAGTAAAGCAACAAACCATCTCTTCCCCAGCAGGAATAATGCAAAACTAGAAACACACCGGATATGCGGCAATCAAAAACGCTCTCAACAGTCGAAGAACGCGGATCGAAAATCGCTAGAAACAGTGTTTACGATTGCCATTTGTCGCTAGTAGACTGTTAAGAGCGTTTCCGATTGTCGCCTATCCGGTGTATGTAATGTACCATGTGTCCACATTTATCCTATTTGTAACTCGCTTACTGGGCGTTTTTGTGCTTTTCATGTCGTCTGCTGAGCTTGTTTATATATTATGTTTTCAAAAAGGTCTTTCAGGAACAGAAACAGAATGTCAAACGGTTTGGATCCAGATCAGGACCGACGTTTTGTCGGTCCTGATCTAGGTCCAAACTGTTTCAAAAAGTATCAGCAGACGACTAAAATCGCCGCTAGTATTGAATCAGTAAAGGTGCAAACAAAGGTACCTCGTGACAAGATGCCTCTGTGATGATGCATATCTCAAACAGCACTCCTTGTCTCGGCATGCTGTTCCCTCGCGCATTTCTTTAGAATTCTATCAACATTCCACAACCCATCCCGTTTATTCGCGCGACAATTGCATGATAAACCACCCCGCTGTTTTAGGCTATAAATTATCTTGTCTTTGTAAGCTTTTCAACCATCAGGTGGTGGATGGTGGGTGGTTGAATTGCTGAACACAGCTCGAGTACTCTTCGTTTTAATATCACCCTTATTTGCTTAAGGGCCCTTGCAACATTTTGAACAGCAGCATACTACTAATTTTACGGTTGCGAATTCCATTCTGAACGTGCATCTTTACCTTAATCTATTTTAACTCGATTGATTACATTAGAAGACAAAATTTAGTACGCCTACTCACATGGGTAGGGCTGATCTGGTTCGTCATTTTTCGAATCTTTGATTGGAGCATCTGCCCGTAGCCAAACTGTTACAGTAAAATCTGTGTAAAACGGCCACTCTCCAAAAGACCACAAATTGGTTTTCAAGACCAATTATCGCTTAATGCAGGTCAAAAGTATTGCAGAATGCTCCAAGGGGAGCATTCTGCAATACTTTTGACCTTCATTAAGCTACCATTTGTCATTAAGATCTTTATTTTGCCTATTTTGAGTGGCCGTTTTACACAGGGTTTACTGTATAACTCCCAGCATCAGGTGCTAAGCTTGTTACATCACTAAATTTATCTCAAGCTGTTTACGTCTTCTGTCGTGGATTTTAATATATATTTGATTTTTAACTTCTTTCCTCTCTAATTTATTTAGCGACTCACAATACGCACCTAGATAACAAATGTAAACTTAATGCAAATAAGACACAAACATCTCACCGTAGATCAATATTAGAAAGTAATTATTGCTATTTAAAAGCCATTTTGAAACTCCTCGACCGAAATAGCTTCTTTTTGAGCACATGGACATACAGTAATACCTGTGTAAAACGGCCACTCACAAACAGACAAAACAAAAACCTTGAGAAACATTGGAAGCTTAAGGACATATGCTACTAAATACTTCCCACATTGAAATATTTTAAAAACTTTGCATACAGTTTGTTTTATGCATGGGCTATCCATTTATGAAATAAAAAGGATATGTCACCGTGCTTATTTTTTCAGAATCTCATATTGAAGTTTACAGCATTTGACCAATTTTCTAGAAATATAAAATAATAATCCTAGTCCTAATTATCGAGCTAAAACGGTTGTAATCTTCACCCAGCTTCTTTCTTTTAACTTAAATTACTGCCCATGACCTCAAACTTTTAAGAAAATGTGCATGTTTACTTGTTACCCCATGCTGTGAC
The DNA here is from genome assembly GCA_964019695.1 of Loripinus fragilis. Classification (NCBI taxonomy): domain Eukaryota; kingdom Metazoa; phylum Mollusca; class Bivalvia; order Lucinida; family Lucinidae; genus Loripinus; species Loripinus fragilis. Next base: position 88,390,521 of record OZ026521.1, on the reverse strand, counting down.
AAGATACTGCATGATATATTTTGGCAATTCGTCGAAAAATGGAATTTGTTTTTAGAATAAATCATGTATTAAAAAATCTGACATTGAAAATCTTGAAAATTTATTTTTAATTCATGGACTATTATAATACCTTTCAGAAAAAAGAATAAAAATCTGGGGTCACCGAACTAATTCTCTTTCTAGAGGGCCAAATTTAACCCCACCCCCATAGGTTTCATGCGTAATTCAATATAAAAAGTTCGGGGATGAGCATTTCGGTCGTTTTGATGATGCCATTTTACTAGTATATGAAGTAATTTAGCATTAAAATGTTAAAAAAGAAAGAAAAAACACACTGAAAATATGTGCGCATCTGGGAATCGATCCTGGTTCTCTGGCTTTGTAGCCAGGCGCGCTAACCACTAGGCCACGAGGTCAGGTCGTGCGCCGCTCTAAATATCCATACAAATAGTATAGACTCGGCCACTATCGTATTCGTAACCAGGGTTATTGTGTACGTCGTTTGATTTCGACTGAGCTACATTTATCTGTCTTTAGTGCTGAGACGATCAGTTCTGAAAAGATGTCAATAGATATTTCGAACACACTTTAATTAGTTATTTTGTGAAGAAAATGTCGGAACACCGATATGACATAAGAATATCGGAAGCTGTATTGATCCGAATCCGTTAAGGGTCGAAAGACAGGACCCAGAAAACTTTCCCCGTTTGCAGACGCGGAAAAGGTGCGCATTGGAAATAGCCGCATATGTCTTTAATGAAGGTCGAAAGTAGTGCAGAATGTGCATTCTGTAATTCTTTTGACCGGCATTATGCGATAATTGGTCTTTGAAACCAATTTTAGGTCTTTTTGAGAGTGGCTGTTTTACACAGATTTTTACTGTATTACATTGTTACAGAAATATCCAGTCAGCATATGCCCATCGGCTCACTAGACTACAAATATAGTACTGCAGATCTCAAGGCTGTCAGAGGGGTCTTCTAGTCAGATTTTTCCAACATCTAGTGTTATATACCAAATGAAAATGTGGAGTCTCTAGTTTTTAAATGTAGTTGGTGACACCTCGTATTCGAGTACTAAACGAGATATCTCCCCTTGAATTACCCACCCATTTCGAGCATATTATAAGAGGTTATGATAGTTTGTAAAATAATAGAGATGAAGTATACAGGAAAACAATAATGCCTATCACTACTCATAAAGGCATTGAAGAAGTATACGTCAGATAAATTGATTTTTGAACTATTTTGTTCGGCTTTTAAAAGGCAATCTTATAAGAACTAGTCTCTAGATATAAAGAAGCTTTATTTAACGTCGCTTATATACAGATACATACATGTAGCATCAAAGTATTATTGCAAACATTTTGTTTGTTAACAACAAACGCATAAGGTCATGGGAAACTCCCAAACTTCAGCTAAAAACTTAATGTATCAGCAGACCTTTTTATATAAAAGTTCCCATTATGATGACGAAAGTAACAGTATGTAGAACCTCAATAAGAATAACATTTCAACCAAGAATGAATCAGAACTGACCAATACCTAAAATGATACAGACAAACAGATGAAAAAACATATAAATTAGCTTGGTAGCTATTTTTGACAAAGTAAGTAAGGGTGCAAAGATCAGGAATCGATACAATCAAGTACCACACCTGACCCAGGATACCAATGGGAAAGTGACAAACTCACAGTAGACACCACAAACGAGAGCCAAGAGGTCAGCCCTTTCCCAGCAGGTGACCACAAAGCACATATAAACAGACGCGCACAAAGACATAAGACAGAACAAAAACATAAAAGATCCACAAAAGAAGTACCGCCTTGGAACGGTCAGTAAAATATTTTCCTGGAGGGCTTAAACCGGCTTAAACCGGTCTAAGGGCACCAACCTCACCCTTAATTCAGATGTGGATCAAGACACATAGATATTTGGTTTGCATGAAAGACCCCTAACTTATCAATGAATCATCTCCTAAAACATATAAATAAAGATATACCAAGGAGATAAAGCAAGGATAAGGACTCAACAGTAAATTAAACTGAATACCGGAGCAAAAGAAATCCAACAGGTAAACCCCGGTGGGCCCGACAAACAGCCAAAGCATCAGGTTCCTACCATCTCATCGATAGATAAGTCTTTAAGTCTGTATAATTTGACCAATCTTATAAGAGGGTCACCAAATGATCATGTGTGCTGATTTTATTTTCAAATCGACTCAGAATATTTTGACAATTTTCATTAACGCTTTGCCTGCTAGAGTCTTCTCTGCTACATACTTTGTAAACAATTTGTCCCAACAGAATATTAGGCTTGATCTGTAGCTTAACTGTTTGATACTTTGATGCTTTTCCTGAAAGAACTTTTCAAAAAGGTGATTAAAATCAACTAATAACAATAAAGCATAGTAAAAGAGGACTTATAGACGAGGATACATGCCAAGTATCAAGGCGTTATGGCTAGTAGTTTCAAAGAAGAACTTTTCTGACTTAACTGTACAAGTCAATGTTAAACATGTTATCCCCTGGGTGGTGCCATTTTTTTTTAACAAACTTGGTGAAGCACCACACTAGGTGAAGCAATAATTGAAACGGCCTTGGTAAAGGTGATGCAGTTACATAAATAAATATCAGGCTATGCCTAGTGATTTCAGACAAGAAGATCGTTTTCACGTGTTCCCTATTCTATAAAAAACATGTGACACTCGGGACAGGGTCTGAAGCCGCCATGGTATAGTAGATAAACCACTCGCCTTGTAAACCAGGGGTCGTGGGTTCAATCCCTGGCTTCACCAAGCTTTAGGCCCCGTCTCCATATGACCTTAGCTGTTGGTAGGATGTTAAACACAAACACACACACGGGACCTTTTTTGGCCCTAGGGGCAAAATTTGAACAAACTTGGTGGATGGTTTACTAGATGATACTAAGGCTATTATATATAATGCCGACTAGCGAATTAAGGTTTTGTTTTGTTCCCTGTATAAGCCTTAGTTTGTAATACATGTGACTCCAGGCGAAGCCAATTTGAGCCCCAGGGGCTTGATTTTAGCAAAATTGGTAGAAATCTACTTATTATTACAACATAAAAAATACCAAGGCTATAGGCCTTTTGGTTTGAAACAGGAAGTGTTTTTAAAGGTTTCATTTTGATTATCTATTTAAGGCCATGTGATCTACATTTACAGCGGACTGGAACAATTTGAAGAAGTATTCAAGTGGGTCATATAAGGATAATTCCTGTCAAGTTTGGTCAAATTCCAGTCACTACTTTAAGAGGAAATGTTTTTGAAGCAATTGTTGATGACGCACGACGGACGACCAACGATTACAATCTATGGCTCAGATTAGCTAATTTATGATATGTCTATTTGACCTTGACCTTTAAATATGTCACAACACGATTTTTGACTCTGACATACAAAGAATGTAATTTATTATTTATTTTGATAAAAATTTGGCATTTGCACTATTTTTATATGATAAAGATTGTTTTAATGAAAAACAACAACATTTGAGTGCGGATCTGAGAAAAGGGTCCTTAAGGCATTCCAGCAATTATTACATAAGAGACATTTGAAAAGCGCCTAAAATGACAAAATTTCACATACTTTTATATTACCATGAAAATGGTTTTATAGGTTGTTGTCATCAAAGTAGAAAATGTTTCTGAATATGTGTAAAGTTTTGTATGCTGCCTGTTGCCATGGTAAAAATTAGGCCATAACATCTACAAGAACGTATGATGATGAGTGGGTCATTTTAATTGCTTATAATACAACTTAGTAAGTACAGATTCACACAATTTCATTTCGGTAGCATTATAACATAGATAACGTATGTGAATACATTATATATTGTTAGATGTTTATACTGAGTCAAAAATACAGTCTGTACAATAAGAAACGCAAACCACACATACTCTTTGATAACTAGACCCCTATTATGACTAAGCATTTAAAATATGCAGGGTACTTAGATATTCATGTCTTTAATCAGTAAGTCAAGTTTTCTAATGCTTCCGGCTTTTTCACAACATGTTTTCTTTCGTCATTCAAGGGTACCCATAAAACAAAAAGTCACAACACACAATATGTAATGATCTGTCATCGTATCCCTTTAATTTACAGACTTCATCTGCCCTATCCCATTTTGGAACGATTGTTTTGTCGTTTTCCAATGCTCTTCTAATATCTTGATAACGTTTGCGAGTTGCTCAGACAAATGAACACTGTTTGAACCATCGTCGAAAACATCGTAAAGAAGATAACCTAAGAATAGCCAAAGAATGGTCAATCTAGCATTTTACAAATTTGGTGTCTAAATACAATCACATTGGTCTCAGTCACATACGGTAATGATAACAGCTTTCTTTATGAGAATTCGTATGTCCAAAAACACAACTGTATACTTTCCATAAAACGTAACGTACCATAAATTTTAGGTAAATGGACAAAATTTAAAAGGCTTCTAAAATTTACAGTTCGCAGAATTAAGAATTGAAAACCATGTTTAAGAAATGTCGTGAAGGGCAGAAAACTTGCACGGTATCGAAATGAAAATATTCGCTTTGATGTTGATTCTATTGCAATAGAAAATGATATTCAATAAGCCGGAAGTTCTTTGAAACGGTTGGAAATTTGAATCACGGATGAACATTTAGAAGAAGAGTGAGATATAGACTTTTATTGAATGGTCACAAAAACACGTCAATGCATTAAAAAATGGCGAAAAAGCCAATTTTCAAAATCTCTGGTATTTTTTTCAGAATACGCGATAAGTTAAGACCCCAGTAAAGCCTTCAATTTTGCGAAATTTAAAATGTTTCATGATTTTCTTATTTGCTAGTTCAAGAAAAACACATTCAATTTGAAATTTTGAAAATTGGATCTTCAGAGGAAATTTGTGGGTAATAATTTTGCTATTGTGTTGTAAAAAAGGAATGCTTTTAGACTTTTACTCCCAAAACAGAACTCAAGGTCCAGTTTTCGACGAAATGCTTTTGTAAAATTCCTTATTGAAGGACCAATCCACTGAAATAGAATCATTTTGAAAATCAATGACTTTTACTTGAAAAAGAATTCATTTAAAAAGTTGCGTTTCTTTTTGTACTGAGTGTAATTAACAGATAACTGGAGACCAACACTCCGACGTCATATTAGGTTTAACGTTGTTCTTGAGGTTACGTTTCAAACCGGATTACATATGTTGCTTTAAACCTCTATATATTCGTCAATATTGAAAATAACTGCTTTAAATTTTCGGGAAATGCGCCTAAGAGATAGTACTTGGCAGAGATTTTTATTAAAACACCCTTAATGTACCTTTTGTCAAATTCTGACCCATTTGTTTAATACATTGAAACTATTTGCAAACAGACACGTAGACAAACACACCGTTAGGCATCATAAATTTGGATTATTAATTTTAATTTTGTTTTCCAACTAATACCATATAAGTCATAGAAATATTGTATTTACGTATACTTATCCTGAATAAATGCAATGCTCTCGACCAACTGTATGCAATATACGAATAATTCTGTATAAAGGACATGTACGGTTCAAGGGCCTTAACTTTGCTAGTAATCAACAACGACGATGTCATCAACTGGTTTCGGGAATTGTTCATACATACATACATACATACATACATACATACATACATACATACATACATACATACATACATACATACATACATACATACATACATACATACATACATACATACATACATACATACATACATACATACATACATCGGACATACATACATACATACATACATACATACATACATACATACATACATACATACATACATACATACATACATACATACATACATACATACATACATACATACATACATACATACATACATACATACATACATACATACATACATACATACATACATACATACATACATACATACATACATACATACATACATACATATATGACACTTGATGTTAGCACAACCTTATTCTATGGGTAGGCAAGAGTCCAACGTTTCCTCAAGCCCTGTATGGTACCAACATTCTAAATTAAGATTTTCACAAGCAAGAAGAAACACAACGCACATACAGCCACAGGACGTCATTTACACATTTGAAGTAATTTAGCCAGGTCCCGAGTTTATAAAACTTTTTTCATGCTCAACTCAGATGAGCACGAAATTTATCTTGCTCATAAATGTTAAAATACCAACAGTTGTTGGCATTTTAACATTTAATAGCATGATAAATACAACATCTGGGAGACTTAAAGCAAGAAACTTCTTTATTTGTCAATATTTTAGGTTTAATGAGCAGTTGGAATTTCGTGCTCAGTGGAGTTGAGCATGAACATTTTTATAACCTCAGGGCCAGGTCTCTTTCTTCATCGGAAAGATTGTTGCAAAACTAGAATGAAAACTAAGAAGTGCATCGCAAAATAAGGACCCAGCAAAAGCAAATCCACTTATGATAGCTTAAGGACACATGCTTCTAAATACTCCCATGTTGGAATATGTTCAATACGTTGCATACAGTTTGTTTTATGCATGGGCTATCCATTTGTAAAAATAAAAAAGGATATGTCACCGTGCTTACTTTTTCATAATCTCATATAGAAGTTTTCAGCTTTTGAACCAATTTTCTAAACAGATGAAAAAGTAACACCAGTCCTAAATATCGAGCTAAAATTGTTGTAATCTCCTCCTTGTTGTTTCTTTTAAACCTAAATTATTGCTCATGACCTCAATTCTTTTAGAAAATGTGCAAGTTTATTTGTTATTCCAAGCCATGACCAGATACTGTATGATGTATTTTGGCAACTCGTCGAAAATTGGAATTTGTTCTTAGAATAAATCATATATTAAAACATCTGATGTTGAAATCTTGAGAATGTATTTCTATTTCATTGACTATTATAATACCGTTCAGAAAAAAAGAATAAAAATCTGGGGTCACCGAACTAATGTTCTTTCAAGAGTGCCAAATTTAACCTAACCCACATAGGTTTCATGCACAATTCAATATAAAAAGTTCAGGTCCTCTGGTTTCGTAGCCAGATACACTAACCACTGGGCTACAAAGTCAGGTCATGCATGGCTCTAAATAACCATACAAAACTAAAAGACTCTGCCACTTTTGTATTTGTTACCAGGGTAATTGTGCACATCGTTTTACTTTGTCTGAGCTACATTTATCTGACGATCAGTTCTGATAAGAGTTCAATTGGCATTTCAGACACACTTTAATTACTTTATTTTGTCAAGAAAATGTCGGAACACCGATATGACATAAGCGTACCTGAAAGCTGTTTTGGTCCGAATCCGTAAATGGTCGAAATACAGCTCCAAATCAACTTTACCTGTTTCCCTACGCGGGAAAGGATGTGCATGGGATTTAGCCGCATATGTCTTTAGGACACAGAGGGTATTACATGAGTGTTCCTGTTTTATTGGATTTATTGAACGAGTTGAGGAAAAAAAGATAAAATGCGAGATTGCTGAGGATTTTATCTCTTTTTCGCAACGAGTTTAATAAATTCAATTATACAGGAGCACGAATGTTAGATTCTATTATTTACCTGACATTAAACTTGATTAAAAATCGCATTTTTGGCGTGAAAACGCCAAGATTCTGCGATCCTTAATGCAACGTTATAATGGACGTCACTACGTTATGTTACAAATCTAAACCACTAGTGGTTTATCGATTTTATTTCATGGCGTTATATCACTCCCAGACGCGACGTCATGTGATGATGACTATAAAATAAGAATTCTCGTTGTCTGCTTTTTGTTGCCCTGTCGGATAAGTTTGAATATGGTGCAGTACTAATTACATGTGCTAGTTAACAGTAAACCAGAACGGGGTGGTAATTGTAGGCCATCATTCAAGTATGATACGAACACCTTAAGGCAGATGTCACCCTAATGGTAGCGACACGTGTCAGGAAGATTTAGTGGATTTTTATTCAAAGAATGGAAGAACACAGCGTGAAGAATGTGGGGGATAATATGGATAATGGTTTAGTTGCTTATGTCAAATCACGTTTGACTTTGGCATTTATTGAACTTGACAGATTTTGTATTTTTGTAAGTTTCTTATATATGCAGTAAGAAAGATGGGCTCACTTTATAACTAATTAAACGCAACAGCTCAAAATAGGTATACACCTATACCAGGTGTTCTGAATTATTAAATTCGCACAGAAAGGGTATTTCGAACATATCCACGCGCTTAAACCGTTAATACAGGGACAGTGGCATTGTATATCCAGATTGTGGCAAGCCTTATTTGGTTTAGCGAAAGATGTTTTCAAGGAATGAACTAGATACTAGCAGGATGGATGATCGATCTCGTGTGACCAGAGTGTGTTGAGATTGCATTTTATTGTATAGGAAACACCATTACTTGCTAAATGGCAAATAATCACGTCCATTACGAAAAGTTTTCGCTCCATCTTAGACAAAACAAACAAAATTAAGCAAAATGGGACGCTTAAAGGCAGTAGTGGGCTATATAAGGCAGAATAACCTTCAGTTTTAGCACTTTCTTCATTGCATTCAAGTTGGAACATCTAATGGAGCTTATCTCTCATTTGACTAGCTTTTGGCAAATACCTGGATTATAGTTGACAGGTCTTATCAGCTTAGTAACTATGTTGTTCATCAGTCTAAGCAAGCCATTGGTCCTATTTAATCAGAGAGTAGTTAAGTTCCACCTACTTATTGTCCCATATTGAAGCCACTCCCCTGCAGGGGGTACATGATTCCTGCCTTTAAAAGGACCAGCTAAATATATATTTTGCACCTATCACATATGCAAGCTACCAAAGCTCGAAAGAGATTAAATAATCACGTCTTTATTCAAACAGCGAGGGAAATAATATCATAGAAATATTACGAAGCTGTTCAAAGCAAACATGATGAATGTTATCACTAGTCGCAGTCTGTCTTAGACACCACAGAAAGGAAGCAGAACCAGAATTGAGTAAAATCATCAAAACTTCTTTACAAAGAAGACCAAAATAAGAACCGCAGATAGTCCTTTCCTTCCTCGCCGAGATGATTGATAAATTATGTTGTTATATGACTGGAGAGAATCCTGTCTCCTGATTGGCCAAATTTGTCTTCATTAATCCCTATGTCTACCTCAAAACTGGTCTAAACTGGCTCAGAAGGTGATATAGGATAAAATCCAGCTCAAACTAGTTTCCAGAAGTTAATATTTTTGACACATCTGCAATATCACCCTCTAGAGAGCTAAAAATAGCATGATGCGTGTAAAACTAGCATGTGCTGCATGAAATTGACATGATTTGCTGTTTCACATCCCAACAGGTAAACTAAAGACTTTCATGAATTTAGCAACTGTTTTGTTATGTATTGTTTGTTCATTTATCTTTGTTTGAATAAACAAAATGTAAAAAAAAGTTTTATGATTAAATTTTACATTCCACATTTAGAAAATTAATATACATTTCAAATTGCAAAATACTTCATAAACATATCTTAATAAAAGTTGATTAACTTGTTAGAAAGTCCTTAGGTTGAAGGTTGGCTTCAGCAACAAAAGTGAAAGTAGAACATTTTCATTCTAAGTTGAAAAGTCATATAACAAAACAATTATTGACTTCAATTTCGGTAGACATAAGGATTTATCTACCCTTAAAGTGATATTCACCTCGGCCTAGCGGCCTTGGTGAATTATCACTTTTTCGGGAAGATAAATCCTTATGTCTACCTCATTGAAGTCAATAATTGTGTAATATATACAATAAATTACACACCAAAAACAAGCACCAAAACGAACGAACCAATTAACAAACCAACCAAACAACCAACCAACCAACCAACCAACCAATTAACAAACAAACAAACAAACCAAGGAAGTCACACCAAAACAAAGTGACATCCGCTTTAGTACAGATATTAGTCACTGAATAGTAATGAAAAAGGGGGCTATCGGTATCATAAACTTCGCAAAACATTTTCAAAATTTTATAGACGATACTATGATTTGATTTCTAAATTCCAAGTTGGACTTAAATCTCTCTTGGGCCAAGGACTTTCGGAACCTGATTTCTATGGTGACTTGGTGTATAAATTGAAGAAGTTTGTTGGCTCTAATAATTTTTCAGAGCAGTTCATTAAGATAATTTCCCATTATAAAAATATTGGCTATAACATTAATGTATTGCAACAGACTGCATGCTTGGTAGTCAACCCAATCATGGTTGGCAACTTTGCTTTCCTCTTGAATTGCACGCCGGTGGGTTGGACTTCAGACTCTATGATGGTTCCGACTTAAAGACTTATCTATTGATGAAATGGTAGGGGCCTGATGCTTTGACTGTTTGTCAGGCCCACCTGGGTTTACCTGTTGGATTTCTTTTGCTCCGGTATTCAGTTTAATTTACTGTTGAGTCCTTATCCTTGCTTTATCTCCTTGTTATATCTTGATTTATATGTTTTAGGAGATGATGCATTGATAGTTAGGGGTCTTTCATGCAAACCAAATATCTATGTGTCTTGATCCACATCTGAATTAAGGGTGAAGTTGGCGCCGTTAAACTGGTTTAAGCCCTCAAGTAAAATATTTTACTGACCGTTCCAAGGCGGTACTTCTTTTGTGGATCTTTTATGTTTTTGTTCTGTCTTGTGTTTGCTATGTCATTGTGAGCGTCTGTTTAATTGTACTTTGTGGTCACCTGCTGGGAAAGGGCTGACCTCTTGGCTCTCGTTTGTGGTGTCTACTGTAAGTTTGTCACTTTCACATTGGTATCCTGGGTCAGGTGTGGTACTTGATTGTATCGATTCCTGATCTTTGCACCCTTACTAACTTATAACACTGCTCAAAATATTTAAAAGAACACTACAATTATGTTTTTGCCATTTATCCCCATGTAAATGCAGTCATAGCCAATCCCATAGCGAGATTAAGTTTTAAAAGATTTATCAAATGAACGTTTGTCTTGCTTTTAGATTGGTGACCTTTCCAGGATGGTAAATACTGATTAAATGAATGAAACTCCTCCCATAAAATTCTATGTATCAGTTTATTTAAAATTGATTTTTTTTCTAAAAAAGGGTCTACTTTTTTTTGAAACCCAATTTTAAGAGGAAAGTTTGTCTTAAAATGCTATAGGAGGGCTTTACTATATTTTACCTTCTAAATCTTCTGCAGTTGTTAAAATACAGAACCAGAACACTGACAAACGAAGCAAAAGAAGAGAAAAAGGCAAAATTCATGGAATCAATACAATCAAGTACCAGACCAGACCCAGAAGACCAAGGACATCGGACAGTCTCCTTTTCACATATAATGATAACTTTAATCTTAATTAAATATTTAAAATCTCCTATTCAATCTGTCCAAATTTTGAGAGCCTGTGGCCTAGGCAATATATAATTGACAACTGTATTTTTGTGCTTAAATCAAAACCTGACATTTAGTGCACCAAGCAAAATAAAAGATATTCGGAAAATATTGCATATTAATGCCAGGACGTTAGGGTCTAGGGGGGTTGGTGTATTTACTGTGACCAATTGTTTTCCGCAAAAAGCCAACGTTTTGTCAGGTATTCATCTAAATACATGGCAATATGATGTTTGCAGCTTAAAACTTGAGACGAAAGTGATGCCTTTGTATGAAATTCGGGTCTAGAAGAATTAATTGATTTTGTAAATAAGAATGCTGTCCATTAAGTTTGAATACTACCTGTAAATTTCTTTCACGCAGATTATACCTGTTCTGTTTCAAGTTCAATCGGTCTTACCTGTTCACTGAGGTGTATCATAACTGTATACTGTATACATGTCATTGCAAATTGATATGAAGGCACATATTTGTACAAAATTGAAACTTTTATCTGGCCATTTTATAGGCAATCCTTCATTAAGACTGTCCGAGGTCCTTTGGAAAGTTACAAAGCACAAGAAAACACAATACACAAGATAACCAAGATGTCAACCCTTTCACAGTAGGTGACCACAAGGCTGCAATGCACAGGCAAGACAACATAACAGAAATACAAATGCAGCATAAATAGTAGAACAGATCCACAGAAGAAGCACCACCTTGGAATGATCAGCCCAAAAATCACTAGACGGCTTAAACGGTACCAACCTCACCCTTAGTTTTGATGTGGATCAAGACATATATATGTTTGGTTGGCATGAAAGACCCCTAACTTATTGATGCATCATCTAGAAACACATACAAAGATATAAATAGGAGATAAAACAAAGATGAGGCCTCAATACTGGAGCAAAAGTAATCCAATAGTTAAACCCTCATGGGCCTGACTAAAGACTTAATATAAGGCCCCAACCCTCTCATCTATAGATAAGTCTTTAAATAGGAACAGCGTCATAGATTCTCAGGTCAGACCCATCGGCGTGCAATCAAAGAAGCAAGCAGAGTTGTCAACTGTGATTGGGGTTGACCACCAAGCATGCAGTCTGTCGCAATACATTTATGTTATAACCAATCTTTTTATAATGAGAAATTATTTACTGAATTGCGCAGAAAAATATTAGTACAAACAATTTTTTAATATTTACTTCGAAAGTCCCTGGCACAAGAGAAACAATAAGTTTAATATGGAATTTAGATATAAAATCATAGTATCGGCGATCAAATTTCGGAAAAGGTAAAACTGATACAACCTTACTCGGCATGTCAAGGCAACAAGAAATAGAATTTACTTGACGTTGCCCGGTAAAATAAACAAGAACAAATTAAAATTTTACCAGACAGAGCGATGTAAGAACTGATATAACAATAACAACCATATGTGACAAGGCGAGGCAAAACTGGTATAACAACAAAACTCATCTGACATGGTGAGGTAAAACTGATATAACAAAAATAACCTTACCTGTCATAAAGCCTTAAAACTGATAAAACAATGATAACATTTCCTGATATGGCGAGATAAAAAGGATAAACATTATTATAATCTTACTTGACATTGTGAAGTAATACAGAAACAGCAATTATAAACTTAACGGACATAAAGAGGTAATACGGATAAAACAATTTTACCTTCCATGAAATGATGGGGCAAAACTGATACAACAATAATAAGAAAGTATGATAGTATGAACAGGAAATGCCGCAAACACACACTGCAGACCAACCCAAGACTCCGTGAGGAAGAGACACAGAACACTAACAACTACATGACAGCAAGAACACAATTAAAGTAAAGCAACTAGCCATTTCTACATTAGCGAGATGATGCAAAACTAGAAAGGACACCAGGTACTGCATAACAAAACAAAGACAAACACAAATCCCCCTAAAACAATGAGAGCAACAATAAACAATGAATCATCAACAACAACAGAACCACCACCTTAGAACGGACAGCAGTCGAAGCCACTGGGGTGGGGGTTAGACGCATTGTACTGGCCTCAAATCTTTGCTCTAGGGTTTGCTGTTGTTAAACACAAAATAAATAATAAGCTCGCATGCAAACTTCTTAACGTATGCAATGCATCATCACAGAGAAACCATCTGATCAAATTAACACACTATGATGTCACAAAGAAAATGGCGCATAACTCATAGATAAATAGAACTAAGAAAATCATAAGTTGAGCCACGGTGGGATCAGCCAAAGAAAAACAACCCATCGATGAAAGCTTTAGGTTGGGGTCTTCATTGAGTCTGAGGCCTGACCCTAACTAACAAGACTAGGTAAAAATGATGAAGCAATAATACACATTACCTGACATGACAAGCTAAAACTGATGAAGCAAATATAATTTTACTGACATGATGAGATAAGACTAATAAAGCAATTATAATATTACCTGACTGGGTGAAAGGACAAAACAGTTTTAATTTTATCTGATGCGACAAGGTAAAACTGAGATAACAATAATGGCGCTACCTGACAAGACAAGGTTAAAAAGAATGAAACAATTATAACCTTACCTGACATAATGTAGTAAAACTGATAAATAAATATGGCACTACCTGACATGAAGAGGTTAATACTAATAAGACAATAATAACCTTACCTGGCATGACGAGGCAAAACTGATAAAACAAAAATACCTTATCAGACATGATGGCGAGGTTAAATTGATAAACAATAATAACCTTACCAGATATGGTGAGGTAAAAACCAATAAAACAATTATAACCTTACCTGGCATAACGAGGTAAAACGGATAAAACAATAACAGCCTTACCAGAGATGGCGAGGTATAAACTAATAAACAATTATAACCTTACCTGGCATGATGAGGTAAAACTGACACAACAATAATAGCCTTACCAGACATGGCGAGGTAAAACTGATGAAACAATAATAAACTTACGATTTAGCAATTATTACCTGATCTGATATGACGAGGCAAAACTGAAAAAAAAACTATGATAACCTTAACTTAAATGTCAAGGTAAAATGCTAAAAACACACAATATTAACCTTAGCTGACATGGCGAGGTAAGACTGATATGACATTAATAATCTTACCCAGCATAATGGGGATACTACTGATTTAGCATTTATAATTTACCTGACATGACGAGGTAAAACTGGTAAAACAATGGCATGTAGGACCTAAATGGCAAGACAATGTAAATGTGACAAAATAAGTATTATTCAACTGGCATAATATGGTAAAGTAATACAATAAATCAAACCTATAATGTTTTTTTTTCTGTAATATGAAATAAGTACTTTTAAAGGCTGGTGTCTCAAGAAGTTTGCTCCAGTTTATTGACTACCAATGGAACCATAAGCTGTGAGTATGAAATGCAGGTGTCACATTGCTACACATCAGATGTTTACACAATATATGTTTACGAGACTCTTTATACAAGAACCTACAGCTTATGTTTTCAGCAGAAATATGACATTTAAAAGCAGAGCGTATAGCCTTTAATGTAATATCCCTTATAAAGGGCACGTAATTGCCATCAAAGAACACGGTTATGAAATATGAACCCCTGTGATTATCACCGATATCCCACTTGAAACAGCTTGAGTTATCTATTCCGCTCAAAAAATATTTACATTAATGGTTCCGCTTCAAATATTTTCAACCGTGTCATTTAAGTGTAATTTAAGCCAAAAGTGTCTTTTCAATGTTAAGTAACAGTGAAATCTAACGGGGCGACTGTGAAATCATATTTCTATTATAAAAATATTACATTTCAACAGCATTTAAAGTGAAATGAAAACCACGTCAAGTAAAGGATTTATGTTCTGGCAGCATTAAAAAAGTTTAACAAACCTGTTTTTCCGATAAAGATGTATATTCATATGTCTGCGTGTACGTATGGCCGTTAAAAGGATACTAGTAGCCTCAGCGGTTGTGGTCAGCTATTCATGCTGATTTCTTTGGGGTCTCAATTTCGTTTTTTCTAGGTTCACTCTGTTCGACATCCGGGAATTAACAAACTAGTCTGTGATTTTCTTGCCTCGCTTGAAGTCAGCAACACACTTACGAGGGATGTTCGAAATGAATTGCTTAGTGTCCTATATAGTTGGCCATCCGAATCGAAAAAAGATGCATATTTTTGGTTTTGTTGGCATTTTTGAGTACATTTGTTAGACCACTTTTTACATAATATTTAGCATGTGTACAAAGCCATAGGGGTGGATGCCAAGTCTGAATTCGCATATGAAGGCCAGAAATTAGGTCAAAGGTCATTGAGTGCAAAAATGAGAAATATGTACTACGATAAAACAACTTTATCTTTTTATATGTAAACATATTTTATTTCAAGCCAAAATTTGTATGCTTATAGTTATAAGTCTGAAAAACATTGAAAAAATGTTTTTATAACTAAATGTTCATATGTTGACTTGAAAATGGGGTCAAAGGTCATCAAGTGCAATAATTGGAGCATTTTTACAAACTGTTTTTCTTTTTTTCTCTGGTCCAACAACAAGATGTTTTATAAACTCTAAAAATGGTAGAAGTCTTTCAGAAGGTTTAAATTAACATGTTTATGATTAAAAGAACCCCTTTGGAAGCATCCTTTTGTGGATTTTACAAAGACAAACATCGTAAGTTTTGTGCAATTCTGATGGAAATTCTCCCTCCAGGGCTAAACTGAGATATATGGGCTACTTTGAGAGTTTGCTTCACCTCTCAGTAAGTAAAACAATTTTCAGTTTGGAACATGTCTTGGGGCCTTAGAAACCCATAATTCAATAACTTTTCTGTGGTCATTTTTCTATAAATCACCTGTAATCAACGTTACCGTACTGACATTGAAAATAACAATACACACAATACAAGGCTAATGTTGATTTATTTTAATAGTATTAGTGAAAGAGTTTCAGCATTAAATGTTTAAACTAGACATAAAAATCAATTGCATACATCTGTGATATGTATATCTGCTCGTCAGCGATACTTATGTTACATTTTATACTAAATTGCAGATAATGACTTTACAAATTACATGTATTAGAATAAACCATGTTACCTGACCTGAAATATACATGATGTTGAACTATATTCTAATTCAAAATGTTTATTTTCATATATTTGAAGTTGTTTATAACTTTTAACTTGCAATGAAGTGAAATCAAGTAAATATTTAAATATGCTAATTATTATGTAATTTGTACTAGCTCCAGCACGTAACGCATAGCTGCTTACAGTTTCATTTTTCTATTATTTACGTTGCATTGGAATTGGCAAAATATCTTTTATAATGAAATCAAATTATAACTATATTAACAATGATTGATCTTAAATTGCTGCACATATATTAATGAGGTAACGTAGGTAACAAAGGGTGCCTTACATAAATGGATAAAGGTAGTAAATTGTTGTTAGGCTTATATAAAGTTTGTTTGCTCTCCACAGTTCGCTTACATGTACTACACACATTTTATTCTATATAAGATTTAATTTAAAAGAGTGCTATGGGTTGGTCTGCAATATGTGAATGTGGCATTTCCTGGTCTTAATGAGTTACCTTTTGTAATTGGCTTGGTTCTTTTACATTCATATTGCAGTTTTCAGATTTCTACCAATGGTACATAACGATAAACATGTAATCTACATTATGATTTAAATATTGACATAATATCAATAATTAACTTAAAATAGCATAGCAATATTTCATACATCTAGTGGCAATGCAGGAATTAAGGCAGGGGTAGTGCTGAGTATCTTCTACAGCAGGTATAGGTTTTTGAAGATTGCAAATATAACATCGTCGTACAGAACCAGCATAGTTTATGTCCAAATATAGGATGTTACATAGATCTAGTATTAAAGATTTTCCTTGTATGCTGAATTCTTTTAATTTTCACTTTTCACTGTTGAAAATTACATTATAAAATTAATTTATCATCTGTCCAGATTAAAAGCTTCTATGTTTTGTTGAACTAGATTTCATATCATATTGTAATGATGATTATCTTATTATATTATGCAGCAATTCTGATAGAAACTGTTCTGCTTGTTCATTATCTTAGACTAAGGTTGGTTGAGGTAAGATTACATGAGCCATGTAGCAGTCTTGTAAAACATCTGAACATATTTCATGGTAACATAAACAACAAATCATTCGAACGTTAGTGATACTTTATTTTAAAGATCAGTTGACTGTTTTATTCTTAAGCATAAAACAAAAACATGACTCATAAAATTCACTAGTATGGTTTGCATCTCTGAAACTCACAGATTAAACTGAATGTTGAAAAACTAGTGTCACACGCAGCTGATTTCTTTTCTTTTCATATTAACAAGGTAGTTTGTTTTTAGTTTTGTTTATGCACTATTTGATTTTGTTGAGCTAATTGTAACTCAAGTGCATGTTTTATATATGTCCTATGAAAAGTGAGTTATGGTCTGTTTGTTGGTTTTAAAAGGTTTACTAAGTTAGATTGGTGCACCGTTTAACCGGTTTTAAGCCCTCCAGTAAAATTTTACTGACCGTTCCAAGGCGGTCCTTCTTTTGTGGATATTTTATGTTTTTTCTGTCTTGTGTTTGCTATGCATTTGTATGCGTCTGTTTATATGTGCCTTGTGGTCACCTGCTGGGAAAGGGCTGACCTCTTGGCTTTCGTTTGTGGTGTCTAGCTGTGAGTTTGCTACTTTCCCGTTGGTATCCTGGGTCAGGTGTGGTACTTGATTTTATTGATTCCTGATCTTTGCACCCTTACTTACTTTTATTGTGATAGTCTTAAATGTATATGCAAAACCATCGAAAATGTGAACAAAATAGCTGACAACAGCTTGCAGAAAGCATTTTAAGCATAAACTTGCTCACTCTTGTACCTATATCCTTGTAGATATTTGTGAATACTAACACTGTTTGAGGACTGTCTTGTATATAGTGAAAGGAAAGTAGTTCAGTTTTATTTCAAGAGCAATGCCATATTAAAACTACACATTTCGAGTATGTTACCAGTTACAAGTGCTATCCAATCTTATATATTGCACTTGTATCTACGAGCAGTAGATGTATACATTAATGTAAGTCACCTACCCTATATGCAATCAATCCCTGTCTTAGCGAATTGTCATGGTTAACAGATAGATTCCACACTAGAACAGACGAGTTAACTACCTTAGGATCTTATATACATTAAGCAAATCGGAGATGTTAAACCAATTGATTTTGGTAGTAAATGTACATAATTATATCAGGACACATTTACTCTAAATACTAAGAAATGACCCCAAACTGATGGAAAACTATGAACACAATTAAATCATCAGGTGCTCCAATATGGTGAATGCCTGTTTCCCAAGAAGTCACAAGACATCTGTTTTGGGGGAATTTAATTTGGAATAAAACTTGCATTGGCATTTTACAGTTTAAAAGAATAACATAAAGAAACACATGCCAAAAACCTCATAGCATTTGATCTCAATCATCATTGCAAAAATAATAAGCAAAATATGTTTAATAATGATACTTAGAATTGAATTTATCGACACTGAAACAATTACAATGTATAAAAAGTTGCACTGTGAAAGACATAGATATATATTTTATGGTATCTTAAAATTAGAGGTTACCTTTAATATCATATCTATACTGCTTCTATATATGGATAAATACGTTTACACAAGCAGCCTAATTTCAAAGAAATGCTGCTTTTGAATCAACATCATTTCATTAATATAAAAATGAAAGGACACCCCTACAATTAAATGCTAAAAGTTATATGGAGGATTACCCTTAATGTCAGGGCTATTTCCATGATATACCCCACAAAAAGTTAACAATGTTTTCACTGGATGGTCATTATTAGAAATGTACCTGTATATTAGCTTTATGTTATGTATGTTACTATCTGCTAACAGGCTGATGTGAGACCAATGTGAGGATATATTCCTTCCAGTATATGGTATTTACCATATTCTATCATAGTTTCAACACGCCTGATGTTTTATGATAGGAGGCTTGGTCTTTGTGTGTTCATGAAGCTATGCGTAGTATTTGTGATTAGCAGGTAGTGACCTTGCAAAAAAGCGTTTTACAATTACTCATAGATGGGAACAAACACAATAAATGTGTGAAATGAGAAAATGAATATATTTTAGTCCTATAAGCATGAGATCATGGCTAAGTCCTTCATGAAAGTTGTAGCTATGAACATATACCTTTGAGAAATAACTCAATTTTAGATGGTAAAATGTAACGTAAGTAACAGCTGACACGATTCTTGTGTATAAAAGGATAGATAATTGCATAAAATGACATATTCATACAAAGCATTAAGCAAAAAAAATATTTCTTTAAAATGAAATGGTTATTCTTAGTTGTATTGCATTTTAATTTATTTTATACAGTAACATACTTTACATGCCTATTATGAATTTTTGACCGAGGGAAACTTGGTAAATCATTGCTTTCCAAACATAATAGACACACTTCCAGCAGGATAGCAATAAAAAAATTCTTCCATTAGGATAGAAGGGAACTTAAAATATGTATTTTGCCCCTATAAAAATAAAATATTGCTACAATTTTCACCGATTTTGCACTAAAATGACCTTTGATCCAAACACACCTCATTCCTTGATGATGCTGTTTGTTTATATATCATGGCTGTATTATCCAAAAGAGATTTTGCCTTACTTTGAATCATAATTTTGGATAGCTAATTGATAAAAACGCTAAAATCTGACGTATATACACGAATTTACACTCAGTTGACCTTTGACCTAATTCTGGGACTTTGGGGCATTTCCAGGCTTGGCATCCACCCCTATCCTTCTTAAGACACATCAAGATACACTTTGAGCATGGATGCCAAAATGTACTCAAAAATGCCAACAAATTTTTTTTTCGGGTTCTGGATGGCCAACTAATATCTCGATATCTAGATAGGTATATATTGGTTTTTATCGTACCCCACGTGTACGATAAAAACCAATATATACCTATCTAGGTTTATTCAAGGTGTACACAACGGTGTATAAATGTACATGTAAAATTAAATGTAAGACATAAAATCTGCCATATCAATACACGCAGTCATTGACCACTGTAGTAAAAATGGTTGGTAGAAGCGCCGACCAGAAATATGAAATTTAGGCTTACATCAAAGCTCGCTCAAAACTTGGTTGTTCTTTGAAGCAGCTGATGACGGAACTTTCTACTACATAAGGACCTTCTTGTATGTCTTATGACACAGTTAGGCGCTGGAAAACTAAATTTGAATCTGGTGTATTGCACCAAAATCAGGTAGGCCAAAATTTGCATCTCGTAAAGAAATCGTTTCAAAAATAAAGGAAATCATTGAAGGAGATGCCAGATTTACAGTTCGTGATATTGCACGAAAAGTAGGCGTATTACTATCAATGGTTCACCTAATTTTGAAGAAGCATTTGAAAGTCCGAAAGAGTTTTGCTAGGTGGGTACCACATCTGTTGACTGATGAACAAAACAGACAACGGGATAAAGTGGCAAAAAATATGCTTCAAATGTTTCGAACCTGTGACAAAAAGCAGTTTGCCAATGTCGTCACAGGTGATGAAAATTGGATCTAATATTTTGAGCCCGTCAGAAAGTTTAGCAATAAAATCTGGGCCTCTAAACATAGCAGACGCCCAATAATTGCCCAACGGTCTTTGAGTGCAAGGAAGGTTTGGTATGCAATTTTCATCTCTGGTGAAGGAGTCGCAATAAAAGTGCCGATGGAAAATGGCAACAAACATCACCGTAAAGCACTACAAAGACATAGTACTGGAGAAGCCGAAAAATATTACCAGAAACGACGCCCTGTCACTGGTTTTAAACATATCCGTCTTCTACATTGCAAGGTCCCTTCTCTTGCCTCCGAAATAGTAACGGCGTTTTGGAAGAAAGAAAAAAGTATCTATTTTGCCTCACCTCCCGTATTCCCTAGATCTTGCCCTATGTGATTTCTTTATGTTTCCGAAATTGAAATAATTCCTTGCTGGGCGGAAATACTAGTCCTGACAGGCTCTTTGATCTGCTATTCATCAGTACCTTATTACTGTGCTCAAATCAGCGTACCGTGACGCCTTCAGGAAGTAGATACATCGGTTGGAGCTTTGCATTTCTGAGAGTTCTTTGATGGCATGGAATGAGCACTTTTGGGCTTATTTGAAATTTGAAGTCTCCAGATATAAATAAGCAATTCTTTTCGAACGTCCCTCGTATTTACAGTGGAAAAATAAAGGAGAACCCTAACCAGGTATTTTCACCATGTCATCATGGCTTTCCCTTTTACAGTTAGCAGATGTGGCCCCTATGTTATGAAACCTTCTACATACTTAACTTAACTGATCCTATATAAGCCGGGACGAGATTTCCAACAATGTGGCATTTTGACAAGTGTAGATTCAAACGAGCATGTGAAGTCTCCTTTTAAGCTTAGAAACTCCAAATGATTTTGGGTCAGTAGCTTAACAATCATAGAATATTCAAGCGACTAGCAAAGCCTCTGATCAGACTGTGCGTATGCGCAGGCTGATCTGAGGCTTTGCAGGTCGCACATACCATATTGTTGGAAATCTCATGTCGCGGCTGATATATAGTTTTGTTATCATAAAGTAAAATTTGTACGCACATTGCCTAATCTTTCCAAAACGTTCTAAAATATTGCTATAGTATGAATATTAAAGGGAAAAAACTTAATAACTACAGTTATGAATAACAATTAGTATATCTACCCCGCTACCGAGGTCAGGGTTAATTACTTGACGAACAGTACTGAAGCAAGAGTTTGATATAATATCTTAAAGTACAGAGGACCAGCATCATATATTCTCTTGATATTTGTTTTATGAGCACTTCATGATCAGTTGTGTTGAGCATGTAAATGGATAATACTAGGTGAGTGTCTTTTGATATCAAGTTTACCAGGCAAGGTTTTGAGAACGCATGTTGACATCGCGAGGCTTGTTGAGCGATTCAACATGCGTTCTCAAAGCCAAGCCTGGTAAGCTTGATATCAAAAGACGCAAATTTATCAGTTTACCCATTGTTTCACTCTTCAAACTAACGATTATGACGTATTGTTTTTAATAATTGTGTGGATTCAGTTTCATTAGCGACGTCATTCAAAAGTGCAACGTCTTCATGGCCTTATAAAGGCACATGCCGTGAGATAGCAAACGTTTATCATGCAACGTGCAGCAACGTGAGAGGTAACTGATAAAATGTTTTATAACATAGGGACCAGAGCTGTCATTGCATTACACATAACAGTAAAGGGAATGAACATCCTATATTCTGTTTAATTTTTCCACTGTAAATAAGTGGGTTGCTGAATTCAAGCGAGGCAAGAAAATCACAGACCAGTTTGTTAACTCCAAGATGTCATGTTGATTAAATCGTCAACGCAACTGGTGCCATATGAGTGCATTAATGCAACATGTTCTCACATTGTGTTTGCTTATTGCGTTTAGATGATATATGAGTCGTGACATGAGATTTCTAACAATGTGGTATGTGCGACCAGCACGCAGTCTGGTCAGAACCTTTGCTGGTCTCTTGAATATTCTGACTGAATATCATTTGGAGATTCTCAGCTTAAAAGGGGACTTCACAGGCTCGTCTGAGTCTACACTTGTCAAAACACCACATTGTTGGAAATCACATGTCAAGGCTCATGTGTACTTTTTACAGCGATGATGAATCTAAATGGCCAACATTGTTGACCATGCAGACCATGCTTCATATCTCCACTGTTTGATACATCATCAGGTAGTTTCTCCAACGGTTTCTCGATTGTTAAATTTATGAATAGGAGATAGCAATATATTAACCTCTTTCACACACCCTGGTAACCTTTTATAATCACAGAGTCTTACGGATCAGGTGGCTTAACCTTGATCATGTTTTATACAACCTTCGAGTCGCTGAATTTAACATGTTTTAAACAGCTTGTTGTTTACTTAGTTTTAAAGTGCCGTCTTCGCATCTCGCTTTGTGCTATTCTGATAGCTTCAAACCGAATTAGTTCGATGTCAATTAAATCAAATCATGTGTATTTTAAACCATAGTCTCTTCTTGTCTTCAATGTGTAATGTATATTATGTGCTTTAGTTTACTTGTTGAATTTCAAAATAACATAGAGGATCTAACGTGAGTGCTCATGTATTATTGGATTTATTCAGAGTTGCGTAAAGAAACCCCAATAAAGCGATGCTATGCTGAGCATTTTATCGTTTTTTGCAACGAGTTTAATTTCAGTGATACAGGGACACAATTGTTAGATTCTTTTTTTTCAAAAGACACCGAAGCTTTCGATCTCAATCACTTTTTAAACGTCAAGATTTAACCAGATATAAGCGAATTGGCGCTATTTTATAATCCTACCAAAAATATGCAATTCACTAGTGGTTTATTGGTTTTTGATACTGATACATGTTGATATATCACCCACAGACGCGACGTCATGTAGCAATTGCAATTACGTCATACATTGTCAACGGTGATGTTTGTATATTCACAATCATTTTGTTGCAAAGGCCATAAATACACACTAAACAGTCAACTCGCTTCAATCGATGTGATTAAAAAGCAAGTAAGTATGACCAGGAAACACAGATCAAAACTAACACATGGCACCGTGAGGATCTCTCAATAAAACAAAAAATGGTTTCAAAGTAAGAAAAATGGCAAAGATCAGGAATCGATACAATCAAGCACCACACCTGACCAATGATACCAATGGGAAGGTGAAAACTTCATAATTAGACATCACAAACAAGAGCCAAGAGGTCAGCCCTTTCCCAGCAGGTGACCAGAAGGCATCAATAAACAGACGCGCACGAAAGCATGACAAAAACAAGACAGAAATAACATAAATGGTCCACAAAAGACTAACTAGTGCATAATGCAGGTTAAAACTATTGCAAATGCCCCAAGGGGAGCATTCTGCAATACTTTCGACCTTCATAAAGCAACCATTTGTCATTAAGATCTTTGTTTTGGCTTTTTTTGAGTGGCCATTTTACACAGGTTTTACTGTAAAGTAAAGCCAACAGCTCTCTCTCTCTCTCTCTCTCTCTCTCTCTCTCTCTCTCTCTCTCTCTCTCTCTCTTAGTGGGATGATTGCCAAACAAAACAGGACACGACGAACAGTACCACCAAAACAGGACCAAACACACAACTCCTTACACAATGGGTGCAACAAAAAGCAATGAACTTACAACAAATTCATCGTAATCGAAAGCAAACGGGCGGTGGGTAAATATATTATCTTTACCTAACCATCGCCCTAGATTCTGATGTTGTTAAATAAAGTGCGGGCCTTAAATATATTTGTGTGACTTCAGCCTTATATATATACTGCTAGATATTATACAATAAATTACGCTTAGTAGAAGTTTTAAAACAGATTTAAGTATCCATCTCTTTAGAATTCAAATGCTGTACTTTATTTTGGGGGTCAGAGTAATCAGATAGTAATTGTTAAAACTTTGAATTTAGTTCAGCTCAAAATACATACAGCTGCTCCCGCCAAAAATTAAACATATTGGGAAAAGAAAATGTTAAGAATGCCCTCGTAGCAACTGACTTCATTGTAAAGTGTTATCAAAACAGTTATTTTAAAACTGTACAAACTCGGCGAGAAACGCCCATACCCCATTTCAGAAGGGACATAACGCAAACAGTAATTATGATGAGTACTTAAACCACTGGTTTATCGTATCCAAATAACTACTCAGTAAGTATTTCAAAGTTGGCCACTGTTGACTCGCCAGCGAAACGCCATTTCAATGGCGTTTCGTTGATTGACAGACAGTGGCCCGAGATTGTTTGCTTACTGGGTATGGGGTTCATGCTAAGACGATGAGCATAAGCGGTTTTCGCGGGATTTAAATCATTTAGAAAGCCGTTTTGTCATGAGAAATGTCCGTTAGATATATTCCCGCTGACATATGAGAGAGAAATTGCCCTGTAATTACAGTGTTTTCATCAGTTTGAGAGAAAATTGATACATTTAACAATACAGATAGATAGGTGGTGAGGAAACCGTTTGTACGGATTATTAGATAAGCTATTGTTAAAAGTTTTCTTTCGTTTATCAATGAGTGTCAGTCCACTGAACTTAGCCACGTTTACACTAATGGACCACTGCGTGGCGACTTTGCAAAATGTACTTTAAACGAAATACAACCGCATTCATGTACTACCAATTTAGCAATATATTGGAATGTATCGTCTGATGATAAACTGTCAAAAGCATAAAAATAGGCAGTCTTTTTTGTCATCCAGGCGCTTGACAAACTACATGAACACTAGTTAATTTCTGCATGTTATTTTAATAAAAACAATGAAAAATAATTGATAAGTTTGTGAAATTAGGCAAACTGTGTAAAATCACTCATCCATTGAACATGCGCTTTCTCTACATGTTGCAATTGCCTCAACGTGAACCAACAACAAATAATACTGAAAAAACATTTGGAAAGAATCATGCCCATCGTATTTGCCTTAATTATGTTGGAAGAGTATTACATGTAAAGGAGTTGACAGCATATGATGTTAGTTAAAGCATAATTACTAATCATGTGTTGTAACAAGATTCCTGATTGGCTGACTGATGCAAATGCAAAAGCATGTACACTTCTGTTTGACAGATCAAATGTGCCTGTTTTGCTGTCTATAAGTCATCAAAAATATGCACCTCCAGAAACGGGTTTAGGTTTGGCTCGAAATTATATAGACAAATTGACGGTATTCCAATGGGTACTAATTGTGCTCCTCTTGTTGAAGATTTGTTTTGTTTTGTTATGAGAGAGACTTTATGTTGTCTTTGTCAGACAATAATCTAGCTGATATTATTGAATCTTTAACTCAACCTCCAGATATTTAGATGACTTACTTGATATTGATAATCCTTATTTTGAACAAATGGTAGGTCAGATATATCCCACTGAACTTCAGTTAAATAAGGCGAATTCTTCTGATACTGAAGCTCCGTTTTTGGACTTGAACTTGTCAATAACAAATGGTATAGTTTCTTCTAAAATTTATGATAAACGGGATGATTTTAATTTTGAAAAAGTAAATTTCCCATTTCTTGATGGAGATGTTCCTCGCTCTCCGTCCTATGGTGTATATATTTCTCAGCTTATTCGTTTTGCTAGAGTGTGTTCTTATGTTGATGACTTCAACAACAGAAACTTATTTTTAACTGCTAAATTATTAAAACAAAGTTATAGATATCATAAAATTCGAAAAGCATTTTCTAAATTCTACCACAGACACTCAGGGTTAATTGTCAAATACAACATTTGGTTAAAAACTCTTCGGCAACAAGGCATATCAGAACCAATATTTTATGGTGATTTAGTCTATAAATTCAAAAGAATTGTTGAAAACCCTAATTTTGGTGATCAATTCAAAAAGATAGTAAAACTTTATATAAGGGTTGGATATAACTTGGACATCATGCGACAGTCTGCATGCCTAGTTTAAACCCAATCACGGTTTATAGCTATGGTTTCCTCTTTAATTGCAAGACGGTGGGTCAGGCCTCAGAGTCTATGACGGCTCTGACGTAAAGCTTTAATCGTTGGGTTGGTGCCTGATGCTTATCTTTGCTGGACTCACCGTGGCTCAACTTGAGGTATTCTTTAGCTCTGACTATCTGTGAGTCATGAGCCCTTTTCTTTGTTTCATCATGGAGTGTTTCTCCATGATGATACATTGCATTATTTAGATGGCCTCCATGCGAGCTGAACATTTCTTGTACTTCAACAACAGCAGAATCCAGGGCGAAGATTTGGTACCAGTAAAATTTAAGCCCCCCCCCCCCCCCCCCCCCCCCCCCCCCGGTGGCTTAGGCTGCTGTCCGTTCTAAGGCGATGGTTCTGTTGTTGTTGACTTTTTGTTTATTTTTACTCCTATTGTTGGAGTCTGTAATTGTTCTATGTTTTGTTGTACGTTACTTTATGTCCATTCTAGTATTGCAATCATCTTGATTGGGAAGAGAGAGAGCTGATTGCTTTGCTTAATTTATTTTCCTGGAGTCTTGTGATGGTTGAGCCGCTCTTCCTCGCGATACCACGGGGTTGTCTGCGGTTTGTGATTGTGGTATTTCCTGATTCATACTCACTTAATATTTTGTTCTGTATTGGGCTTTATTAATACACCCAGAGATAAAATCTGGCAAGCGTCAAGTAATCATAAAGACCCATCCAGGTTGTCTGAACCAATCATACAGCTGCTTTCATTCTGGTCAAATAAAACAGAAATTAGTAACTTTCTTTCGCAGACTTATACAAAATCAATATTATAAGTATTTTACATACTCATACAATGTCATAAAATTCGAAGAATTATGATAAGTAACATATCCCAGCAGATATATACATGTATATATACTAGGTGAGTGTCTTTTGATATCAAGTTTACCAGGCAAGGCTTTGAGAACGCTTGTTGACATTGCGAGGCTTGCCGAGCAATTCAACATGCGTTCTCAAAACCGAGCCTTGTGAACTTGATATAAAAAAAACGCGAACCTGGTATTCTTATTGTCAGTTTACCCATTGTTTCTTTCTTAAAACTAGCGATTATGACGTTATTTTCTATTTTTGCGGACATTCAGCGTCATTAGCGACGTAATTCAAAAGGTCCAACGTCATCATGACCTGTTAAAGGCACATGCCGTGAGATAGACAACGTTTATCAGGCAACGTGCAACAATGCAGTAAATATATGAGGTAACTGATAATTAAAAATTAACAGCAATTTCATAACTACCTCTTTTGGAGGCGTTCAATTCAAATTAATGCCATATGTAAACTACTTTCATAGACGCATATAAAAATAAAAATGCCAAAGGCCTGTAAGTTGGTATGGTACTTCTAGATTTGCAAAAGACTTTTGGCACTGTTGATCACTACATATTCAATAAATTAAAACTTATGGGCGTTAGATCAACAAAATGGTTTGAACCTTACCTTGGTAATAGAAGTCAATTGGTCAATTTTGGTCAAACTTGTTCAGACTCAGCAGCTGTAACTTGTGGTGTTCCCCAAGGGAGTATTTAGGGTATTTGTTATTCCTGTACTATGTCAACGATGTGGTGATTAGCATTGAACCAGACTGTAAACTTCTGTTATATGCTGACGACAGTAAAATTCTGTTTTCTCACAATGTTCCACACCAGATTGCAAATAATCAAGGAAAAGTTCTTTAATCACGTTCAGATTGGCTCGTTGATAATAAACACTCACTTCACCTTGGTAAACAGATTGCAGATTATTTGGGTCTAAAGGAAACTTTAGAAAGTCAAAGAGCTATGATCATGTAATTGATTCTACATCATCTGTAAAATATCTTTGTATTAACATTAATTTTTGTGTCTGGAGAATTGATTGTTAATAACATTATCTTCAAAGTGAATGCTCGCCTAAAGTTTATGTATCGCCATAGCAACAAGTCTTCTTCAAGAGCCAGAAAAAACTTGTGTTCAGCCTTATTTTTTTTATTCCACTTTCATTATTCTGGTTCTATTTGGTTTGCTGGTCCTTCCAAATAACTTACGAAATAAGTGCGAATCGCACAAAATAAAGTAATAAGATTCATCAATTCTCTAGGAACCAGATCAAGGGTAACTGCTGATATTCTTGGAGAATTGAGCTTGCTTTACGTTAAGACTCGGTAAAGCAACTGAGACTAAACCGTTTGCATAAAATATTCTATGATTAGTGTCCTACATATCTAAAAGAAAACTTTGTTTTTCCAAAGAATGTGCATCAATATAGTACATGAATCAGCTGTTATAACTTTTTAGTCCCTCATTGCCGAAGTTTGAATACATCTACATTTACATATACAGGAATTTAATATGCAATTACAATCATGGAATGAAACATGAATACAAAACATGAACACTAGAGGAGTAAACAAGGACTGTAATGCTTTACAGCTCATTACGCCCACCATGGACATATTGTATGATTATATATTACAACATGATGCATACATCATCTATATCTTTGGCGAAACTGAACACAGCTGACAATGCCGCAAGCTGAATTCAACTTCAACAAAGAACAGACTTGCAAGAGCAGACCTGATTTAAACACGCATAGAACCCCCTTTATATACCATTATAAACCAGTATAATCTTACATTAACCTGCAATATAAGTTACATGTGATAAATATAAATGACAAACATGTATAAAATCGAAGCCTTAATTCAAAGCAATGTCTTAACTTTAGAAGGCTAAATATATCTGCAGCTAAGCATATCAAATACCTATGCAGATATACTTACACACCTGATTGATGGTTAGTAACACATGTTAGTATAAAAAGACGCCATGCAATCAATTAAGTAAGGACAAACAGGGGTGGGACAGTAAGAGATGGTCATAACACATAACAAAACACTATATATTTTTCTATGCTTTATTTCAACCTATGACATACATCACTGGTTTATAAAATGTTGTCCTCGTCATTACAATAATTAAAATACCGGCCTGTTGTGAATGAGTCATATGTCCGTATGCGTAATTATCATTAGATGAAATATGGTGGATGTTGGATGGCTAAATAAAGGATAAAAAAGATGAAAGATAAAAAAACAAACCTAATGAGAAAAATGGTTTGACAGACCGACTTAGTGTCTGTAAAGGTAAAATCAGACTGTGATACTGTTAGGGTAATTGCAAATGGTTGGAAGTGTGTTATTGAATGAACATGCAACTAGACAAAGGCACCATCTATGGAACTATCCATTACCCGGGATTGAACAGTTTACGTAGATATAATACCCACGTAATACTTATAAAGGGTGTTAAGAAAGTTCGTTTGGTTCTTCATCATAGATTTTCGAATCATTTAAAAAGGATTTTATGCTAAATTATTGCATTTTCAATGGGCCTGTTATTCCTTGCGATGCTCTATAGTGTTTGGCATCGTGTCTGACATCGAATGTCTTCACACAATTACGTTTAATTTGGGTACTGTCTTTCAGTCGGTCTAGAATAATCTGTTATTTTCCAAAAAATGTGAGATTTATTATTTTAGATGGTCCTTCACAGCCTAGCAGTTTAGTAAACGTACTAAAGGCTTATATAAGATGACTAACACTTCCATTTAGGGTTTCTTAACCACTTAGAAAATAATCTTAACACTATGGCCAGGACATGGCAAGGGTTCTTTGTCATATAACCCCATTTTGCTCCTCGTGCCTAAAAATTTCTGAGTGGTACTTGATTTTGAAGATAGTTTATTCAGAGACAAAATATTTGATTAAACGTCCAGTTGTTTATTTCTTGTCTAGTGTGTCGACTTTAAAGAATTCCAGTGACATGTATGTCATTGGACACATAATAACTAAACTAATAGGAGCATAATTTTATTGCGGAATGAACTTTCTGAACACCCTTTAGTATCAAAAATCTCAAGCATGCATCGCAATTGAAATGATTAGTGTTTCTGTTCTGGCACGATACGTGAGTGGTGGTATATATGGCAGAAATCAATGTAACACTAAGCAGAGAAAATAGAAGACAATATCACAGACTGATTCAGGAAATAATCAACTGCTGATACGTTTTTAACTATCAGATAACACAAGGAAGCCAGAACCTCACTATTCCACCAAGCTTAAGCCACGCACTAACAGATAAATAGACAAACTATTATAAATATGCACAAGAGTGATGTGATAGGAAGAGGTAGATACTATATCATGTGGATATGTCAAATTGGAAATGCATAACTAGTAGCACGAACAACCCAGACAGGATAGAACTGTTAAAAAGAAAGAAATCACCAGACAAAATGACTAAAAGATTATTTACGATGGTAAAAAGAGGTTTCTGCAACCTCTCATGGCATACAACACATGGTTGACTTTGCTGGATCAAATGGGACACTTCACCTGGTCCACTGCCCTGATGTGAGTCATTCAGCAGGCTTCCTTGCACATTGTGGTCTGCACGGTTGCTGTTTTCTAGGATGCAATGCTGGGTCTCCAGGGACTTTACGAATGTGGATGCTACATTTGTTAACAGATGAATCCCCACCCTCAGATTGTTCAGAATCCGCAATTTCACTGGAGTCTGAATCTGTGTCTGAGTGAGAGTCACTCGACAAATGATTGGACTGTAATGTCCCAGAGTCCCTAGGAGCATCAAGAAGGGGTTCAGATGGCAAGCATGTGAACGGTAGGAGCTTGTTTTGATGCAAGGTCTTAATATGACCATTACCATCTTCTCGGCTGACTATGTAAACTGGGATGTCCTCTACAAGAACGTCCAATACAGTGTATGGAGTTTCTTCCAAGTCATCAGCAATCTTTACTTTTTCTTTCAAACCAAGAGCCTGTATCATAATAAGTAAGGGTGCAAAGATCGTTGTTTGTTTGTTTGTTTGGTTCTTAACGACGCATCAACCCTTGTGGGTCATTAGCGTCAGACGTATTAAACTAAACATGATGAAGATGGAAAAAGTAAAAATTTATAAGATAAAATAATAGGAATGATGTTGATGAGATTGTATAATGATAATTAGTTGAAATACGATTGTTGACAGGAGAGACAACGTACAATATTTGACAGTTTCAAAGAGCTATTCAGATAATTGTACATGTTCTCTAACTGAACAGAATACAACATTAAAAAATCTGTATTATGGTCTGATACATGTAAAACAAAACATGATTTTAAAAATAGCAATTAGATTTTGTTAAAAAGATTTATTTGTCTTAAAAATGTCATAATACTATCAATATGTATATCTTGAAATAATTCTTTCATGTTATCAACATGGAAGCAATTATTTCTTACATGTGCAAAATCGCCACACTCCAAAAGGAAGTGACGTACAGTGAATGGTGCGTCGCAACCAACACATTGTGGCAGCTCTTCACCTTGTAGTAAGTATGAATGAGTGACTCTTGTATGACCTAAGGGGAGTCGAGCTAAAACTACTTCTTCTCTTCTAATGTTTCGAACAACTGATTGATATTCACCAATAGTTGGTTTGATGTCAAGAAGTTTATTACCAATGCTGTTAGTCCATGAAGTTTGCCATTGTTCCAAGATATATTTATTGATAGATGGCATAAAATTGGAAAATGGTATTTTAAAAGAAGTTGGTTCTAATGAAAGCGATGTTTTTGCTTGCTTATCAACCATCTCATTCCCTTGGATACCTATATGACTAGGAATCCAACAGAGAGCAATTTCTTTATAAGCTAAAAGCTCTTGACATTTTTTTAAAAGTTTCTGAATCTGTGGATTCTTTGAACTGGTATGGTTCATTGCTTTCAATACAGAAAGCGAGTCAGAAAATATAATAAATTTATTGTTAGCATCACAAGTGCTAATGAAATCTAAAGCTAGATCAATTGCTTTGGCTTCAGCAGTGAAAATTGATGAATCTTCAGGTAAACGTTGCATATTACTATGGTTGTCTGATATAACAGCACAACCAACCTTTGAATCTTCCTTTGACCCATCAGTATAAATTTGTTGGTAATTCTTATAACGACTTTGCATTTTTCTGAAATCATCTTTTAATATGTGTGGATTTGATTCAGATTTTTTCCCGGAATGTAAATCAAAAAGTATTTCAGGTGGTTTCATACACCAAGCTGGAATATTTGGTGTAAAATGTTTTTCAATATTTTGTGGTTTGATATTGGCGGATTCTAAGAGTGGTGAAATTCTGATGCCAAATGATTTAATAGCTTTAGGTTTTTGTTCATATAAATTAACATAATTTGGTGGGAATGTAACTTCATGAGCAGGATTTGATGGGTTAGCAGCAAGTCTTATAGCATATTGCAAAGAGAGTTTCTCTCTTCGTGAGTAAAGTGATGGTTCATCTGCTTCCACATAGAGACTAGCAACAGGAGAAGTTCTAAAAGCCCCTAAAGCTAATCTCAGTCCTTGGTTATGTATAGGATCAAGCATTTGAAGATATGATTTTCGTGCAGAGCCATATATAATACAGCCATAGTCTAATTTTGATCGGACTAGAGACCGATACAGCTTGAGAAGTGTAGTTCGGTCTGCACCCCAAGAAGTATGGGAAAACACTTTTAAAAGATTCAATGCTTTTAAACATTTAGCTTTGAGATATTTAATATGGGGTATAAAACTGAGTTTTCTATCAAATAAAATGCCAAGGAATTTAGATTCCTCAACAACTGGAAAAGGTGATCCATATAAATGTAAAACCGGATCATCATGTTGCTTGCGCAACTGACAGAAATGTACACACTGTGTTTTTGATTTGGAAAACTTAAAACCATTGCTTGTTGTCCAATTTTCAATCTTATTCAAATTTTGTTGTAGTTGACGTTCAATTGTCGCCATGCTTTTCGAGCGATAACAGATACAGAAGTCGTCAACGTATAATGAGCAATCAGTAAGATTACCTAAACATTTCACAATATCATTAATTTTGATACTAAAAAGTGTTGTAGATAGAACGCCCCCTTGAGGTACACCTTGCTCCTGGTCATAATAGTCAGACAGAGAGGAGCCAACTCGGACTTGCATGGTGCGGTCTGCAAGGAAGTTTTCAATGAATGTAGGAAGTCTACCTCTTAATCCTAGTTTGTGGATATCTTTTAAAATGCCATATCTCCATGTGGTATCATAAGCTTTTTCCAAATCAAAAAACACAGCAGCTACATGTTCCTTTTTAATAAAGGCATCACGTATGAAGGTTTCCAATCTAACTAAATTATCAGTTGTACTGCGTTCAGATCTGAAACCAGACTGAAACCGCGATATATGATTATTGGATTCTAAAAACCAAGTAAGTCTTTTATTAATCATTCTTTCAAGTGTTTTACATAGACAACTTGTTAAAGCTATAGGTCTATAATTATTAGGTTCCGCAGGATCTTTCCCAGGTTTGGGAATTGGGATTATGGTTGCTAAGGTCCAATCTTCTGGAAATTTACCAGTAGTCCAAATGTAATTAAATATATTCAAAAGAGTTTCAAGAGAAGTATCTGGGAGATGTTTAAGCATTTGATAGTGGATCTCATCAGGACCCGTGGCTGAGTCATGTGATAGTTGAATAGCTTCAACTAATTCATCTAAATTAAAATCTTTGTTATAAATTTCATTATTTTGTGATTTAAAATTCAATTTAACTTTCTCTTGTTCGGTTTTAATCTTTCTGAAGGATTCAGAGTAATTGAATGATGATGAATTGTGACAAAAAGTTTCTCCTAAAGTGTCAGCAATGTCTGTTTTTGAAGTTGCTTTGCTGTCAGTGCCCACCATGTTTAGATGTGTGTAACTGGGGGATTTGTTTTTTCCAGAGATTTTTCTTATCATATCCCAAACCTTTTTAATAGGTGTTTTATGATTGATTTTCGAAACATAAGATCTCCAAGACTTACGCTTCGAAAGTTTAATTGTTCTACGTGCTTTAGCTCTAAATACTTTGATGTCATTGAAATTGTTGGTATTTGGAGATCTTTTGAATTTAGATAGAGCTTGCTTGCGCTGTTTAATTGCTTCTTTACAGTCGTCATTGTACCATGGATTACTTTTAGTTGGATTTGTCGAAGTTTGAGGAATACATTCTTTAGATATTTCGATAAGAGAAGAGGTAAAATCAGCTATAGGATCAGAAGATTCTTTGAAGTTTTCTGGCACCAATTTACCAGTGCACAGAGTATTAAATAGATCCCAGTTGGCTCTATTTAATTTCCACTTTGGATTGTGATCCTCAGTGGAAAAAGTGTTCTGTTCAATGATGATAGGGAAGTGATCACTATTGTGTTGGTCTTCACATACAGACCAATTATAGTCAAGAAACAGTGATGGATGACAGAAGGAAAGATCAATAGATGTAAAAGACTTTGTACTTGGAGAATGGTAAGTATAAGACTTATCATTCATAATACAAATGTCATTCTTTGTAATGAAATTTTCGATAAGTTCACCTCTGGAATCATTGTTTTGACCACCCCAGAGGATATTGTGACCATTGAAGTCACCTAATAAAATATAAGGAGAAGGGAGTTGTTGCAGTAAATTGTCCAAGTGTTGGGAGTTAAGAGAAAACGATGGAGGAATATATACAGAACATATGGTTATGTCTCTGTCTAGAGTGACAGAAACAGCAGTTGCTTGTAGTTCTGTTTGTAAATCAATCTTTCTTTGTGGGAAAGATGATTTTACAAATATTGAGGCACCACCAGAGGGCCTCAGACAATCAGTATGAATATAGTTATATATATTAAAACCTCGTAATGAGATGTTATCATCTGGTTTAAGAAATGTCTCTTGAAAACAAAATACGGATGGATTATATTCGGAAATCAATAGAGATACTTCATTATAATTAGGTTTCAAACCTCGACAATTCCATTGAATAATTTCATGTTTAAAATCCATACTTGAAAGTATTAAAAGAAGTACTAAAATAATGGTTAGATTGAAACCCTCCATTATTTCGTTACTGGTAATCTTGGCAGTGTGCCTTTAGGGAGATGGTCACTGGAAGAAGAGTCTGTGAATACCACAGACTCCTCTTCCATACTCACCTCCTCATCATCTTTTTCAGCAAACACAGAATATGGATTCTTTTCAGCTTGTTTTGCTTTTTCTGTTTGTTCTTTTTCTTTCTGTGCTTGTTCTTTTTGCCATTGCTGTTTTCTTTCTTCTTTTTGTTGTTTTTTAAGTTTGTCTTTCTCTTCTTTTTTCTTCTTCTCCTCATCTTTCTTTATCATTTCTAAGGTCGCCCCCTTAAGGGCTGGCCCAGACTGACAGGAGTTACTTTTTCCTGGTTTAGGAGATGCGTTACGTTTTTCCTCTGTACCTTGTGTTTTCTCTGTTGTCTTTTTTAAGTATTCCGTAAAGCTGTCGTCCGTCTGTGTGCTCTTGTTGTCTGTTTGTGTAGATTTGTTGGAAGTGCCTGGTTTTACAGCACTTGCATATGTTTGACCTGTATAGAATTGCTCGTATTGTTTATGAGCTTCAGGAAATGATAGGTTGTTTTCACATTTTATTTTCAGTATTTTCTTCTCTTTCTCCCATTGTGGACATTGTTTTGAGTTTGCAGGGTGATTACCAGAGCAGTTGACACATTTGGCTGGTTTGTCACACACGCCAGATGGTGCACAATGTTCGGGCGCACCGCAGTTGCAGCATACAGCGTGTCTACCACATTTATTTTCGTGGTGACCAAACACTTGACAATGGTAACATCGAAGAGGGTTTGGTATATAAACATCTACTTTCACTTGCATGAAGCCTATTTTAACAACTGTAGGTAAGTTTGGTGAGTTGAATGTAAGAACATATGTGTTGGTTAATTTTGTTTCACCATCACGACGTACAGTGATTCTACGTACATCCGTAACTCCCTGTTCAACCATGCCTTCCTTGATATCATCGCTTGTCACTCTGCTCAAGGCTGGACAGCGAATGATACCCTTGGATGTGTTCAAAGATGAATGGGGTGTTACGGAGCATTTTAAACCACAAAATGTCTTCATCTGTAGTAGACTTTTTTCGTGTGACTCTTTTGCACATTGTATCAAAAGATCACCAGACCTTAGGTTCTTTATGCTTTTTGGTTCTCCTGCAATGCTCATAATAGTTTTATGTACTACAAACGGAGAAAGAGAAGAAATAGTCTCTCCTTCTTTTTCAGAATGGATTATTAAAAATCTGGGTACATAAGGTTTTTTGGTTGAGGTAGACGAACTTGACGAACTTGAATTAGTTGGTTGAGAAACTGGGTACGAGTTTTCAGAGTCAGTATCTGAATTTGCTATGTGACGTTTTTTTGCTTTTTGTTTAGCCATGTAGTTTAGTTGTTTGATTCATCCTCCATGCTCCCCACCCACCGTGGAGCCCAACAAGGGAGCACTTAAATGGAGTGGATTTCCGATCTCCAGTGCTAGAGATACATAGAAGGTATACTTGCACAAATAGAATCTGCACAATTGACCCGTTAAGCCACTGCCTTCCAGGATTATTTTATAAAAGAAAGAAAGTTTAAGATAATGGACACATGGTTGGCATCAGAACGATACTATAGAACGAAGATATAAGAAATATTTTTTTTTACATTTTCAGAATCCTGGGGCTCAGCATGACAAAGCCGATTAGAAACACCGGGCCGTGTTTCCACCTCAGTCTACCCCGTCAAAGAGGCCAAAGAGACGTGTTGAGTCATACAGAATTTATAAACGTCCATATTCTGTATACTCTCAGTTTTCCAGGCCATCCCCTTCGAGTTACGAGAAAGCCACCCACGGCAGACTGGTGGGTCCTACTCTTAGCACTCCCAGAGGAGACAAGTATTACAATCAATATCGTCCCCTGTGTGAAGTGTGCCCCAGAGACTGCGGCAAGGTGGTAGGTACTCTCCAGGGGGTGCAAAGATCAGGAATCGATGCAATCAAGTACCACACCTGACCCAGGATACCAATGGGAAATTGACAAACTCACAGTTAGACATCACAAACGAGAGCCAAGAAGTCAGCCCTTTCCCAGCAGGTGACCACAAAGCACATATAAACAGACGTGCACAGATACATAGCAAACACAAGACAGAACAAAACCATAAAAGATCCACAAAAGAAGTACCGCCTTGGAATGGTCAGTAAAATATTATACTGGAGGGCTTAAACCAGTTTAAATGCGCCAACCTCCCCCTTAATTCAGATGTGGGTCAAGACACAAAACTTTGTCACTTACCTCCAGCTTGCTCTCTCTAACCTTCTGATCATAATATACCTTATATTTGGCGGACTGCCGTGTTGCTTCCTCTGTTGCATTTTTATAAGCAAAACCAAGACGTTTTTGGAGTTTGTTCTTACATTCCAACTGACTGTTGCCACTTTCAACAGATGGATACAGACCAAAGAAAGCATCTATGGACAGTCTTAGGCGATGGCCAAACGTAAGGTAGAAGGGTGAGGACCCAGTTGTGTCATGCCTGGTTGCATTATATGCCCGCACTAAAGGCAACACATCAGACTTCTTGGATAATTCCAAGGTACCCAGCATTCATAGGAGGGTCTGATTGAAGCACTCAACCTGACCATTTTCCATAGGGTGATATGGTGTGGTCTGAGTCTTCTTGATACCAGCCACCTTACACAAATGCTTAATAATTTTGGATTCAAAGATTTGGGCATTGTCACTATGAAGTCTGGTTGGAAATCCATAATGTGCAAGGAAGTTGTCAAACAGGACCCTGGTAGTTGTCCGTGCAGTCTTATCACTCTTGGGACAGCCATTGCATAGCGAGTAAAGTGGTAAGTTATGACCAAAATGTGCTCATACCGACCCTTTGACATCTCCAATGACAGGTAATCTATACACATCAGCTCCAAAGGAGCACTAGATGTGATGTACACTAACTCTGCCACTGGAACTGGTCTGGTCTTCTGACGCACACATCGGCGACAATAGCACACTTTGCTGCCAATGTCTGCATCCATCCAAAGCCAGAAAAATATCTGGTTTTAACAAGCCAGGGGGTCCTGTCAGGACCCTGATGACCCGTATCATCATGATGGGTTTGTAGAATTGTATCCTTTACAATAGCAGGCGCAACATGCTGGTCATACTGCTTCTCATGCAAAGTTGTAGTTCTGTATAGGACATGTTCTTTAACCTTTAGCTTTTTCCAGTCCTTCTAGTACCTTTTGGCTTCTTAACGATCATTTGCCAATGCTCTATTTGATGAATTCTGACCACTGTCTACTATTTTCTTTACTCTAGATATAACTGTGACACCAGATTTATCTTTGCTCCAATCTGTACATGTCGAAACAGAAGCGTGTGAGCTGTATCTGGAGTAGAGTCAGATTGAACAATTTGCTGCATTGATTGGCACACAAGCAAACTATCTGCAAGAAGCAGCTCATCACAGTCAACCTGTGATACGTCAAGTATTGCCTTTAGTATATCTGGATCTATTCGCTGTGCCTCTTGAATATCATAAAGGCGGGACAGCCCATAAGCATCCTGGTTTAATATGTCGCTTCTATAGGTAAAGTTAGTGGATTATCTCCACGTACAGGTGGACAAACATGTAAAGCCTAAGGATGTTCTCCACGCAGAGGCGGACAAAACATGGAATGTCATGAAAAATCTCCATCTGCAGGTAGATGGTGTAACTATTTTATACCAGCTTCATCATTGTAGACATTGAACATTGAGAGATATTTCGTTCTAAAGTTGGCAATGATGGTAAAAATTTATCTTGTCCAGATGAATAAGATCTTGACAGCAATAAATGGCTTGTTAAAAAGTAATAAGTTTTGAGATTTAAATAGAGAACTGAAGATAGTTTTCTGCAGTCAACAAAAGATGTTTTGTATTATTAACGGAAATACAGAATAACATACTGCAAGAGGAGATAGAATTAATGGGTATTGCTGCCCTTTCGCACGGGTATATTCTTAATTTCATTCATAATTTTACTGACATCCTTGCATTTGAATGGAACCTATTGCATTCACGATGTAACGGAAATATACTATTACACACAAAGTAGGTAAAATGAATTAATTATTTGTGCAATAATTCACACGCCTTTGTTCGTTCGTTCATTCATGGTTCGCATTAGAAGCGAAACCTAGAAAAGGGGAGCATCGAGTTAAGGATAACTACCAATGCTCAATGGAAACTTAATATATCCTATCGAATATTATGGAACTTTAGTTTGTGTCCTGATCTGATGTACTGGGCGGTGTGAGCAATATAGAGCCCTGACCAGTGCTGCTGGGAAACGTAGATTCGGTTTGCCAATCATTGTCCACATATGTTCGAAGGGAAGTTGTGTCACGTTGGAGCTTATTAGACCCAGCACACGGGATTTTGGTACAGATCACACTGGCGAGTAGCTAAGTCAGAGTCTTCGCTGCTCGCAAACGCAAAGCATGGAGTTTGATGAAGACTCAGAACAAAATTTAGACCTCAATCTCCGCTGTATACATCAGCATGGGCGTTTAAAAAAAGACTTATGCACATATGCGATAAGTCCTCAGATCCCATGTGCAGGCCCAAATATATCATATTAGTCAAATTTGCGTATAAATTAATGCTTGATTAACATATTAAACGGTTTATAATAATAAATTGGAGTCAGCAGCCTCATAATTGCTCTATAAGATACATATTAGCCATCATGTGGGATTTTGGTACTTATCGCATATAAACGGCATTGCTGACGTAGCCAGCGGGGCTAGATGACTTTATCTTGGTGTGAGACTTCCTTAACGTTTATAGTTTGTGTACACGAGCGGCGAAGGCTCTGGCGAGACTGAGCATGTGCGCATGTCCATCAGGGCCCTGGCTGCTTGCTGATGCGTTAAGTACCACAATTGCACAATAACTCATATGAAGGCCCAGCAAACAAATTGCAAACTGCAAAAAAAGCTGTATGAGCTGACAGTCGTGCATGATGAAAGAATGAAAGAAACGCTATTGAAAAAGAGATGCTCAGCGAATGATATGATCTAATTGCACATCATACCCAGAACACAGTTACGATGACTTTATTATATAACACACGATGCAGCAAAGAGATGTGAAAGAAAACAATGGATAAATTGCATAGCAGACAATTACGAATGACAATGATAATAAAACACAGAGGAGCCATCTTTAATGGCGCATGTATATACTTAAGAACCACTTGGTGTTCACTTAGAAACATACATGCAAGCTTTAAGAGAGAGAGAGAGAGAGAGAGAGAGAGAGAGAGAGAGAGAGAGAATAAAATATGAAACTACTATTAAAGACTCAGTTTGAGGCGAGTAATGAAATCAAATGGGTCAGCAAGAGAGATTTTGGTACAAATCGTATATATATGCAAAACATCCTTTATTGCCGCATCAAGAGGTGATAGAAGTCTTATTTTGGTCCTGTTTTCATCGACATTCGTGATTTATGAATTCAAGCAGCGAAAGATCTGGCAAATCTGTTCATTTGGGCACGTTAGTATGAGCCTTCGAAATTCGACAATGCAATAGGTACCGAATTTTCCTAATCTAGCTGAAATATAGAGAAAAACTTGAAAGCTATTAAACAAAGCTTACATGCACACGTATGATGAATTTCACCCATAAAACTTGAACAATTCACTTGGTGATGATTTGACATAAATCATGCCCGATTTTGTAAGTGGGTCAAGACAACGGAAGAAGGTGTATCATTGCATCTAAAACTGTTGCATAAATCTGTCCTGTTTGCATATAATTGTAATTTGATGTAATTCAATGTGAGTCACCAAAATGTATATTACATAAAAGCTATATAAAACGTCCCTGTCCAAATTGAATTTTTTCCATTGTAATGCACACAATGATAAAATCCGAATTGACATAAAGCTTACTATTAAAACTTTATCCAACAATGTCCAGTCGTGTGACACTGTCTCAAAACTTGCCATGAATGTTTGAATTGGTATCAAGGGATCATGCCGTCATATTCTAAAACGAAACAGCTCTCGATGCAATGATGGTATACAAGCTGTTTGGTCCTACAGACAGTCATACTGTATTATACTTATTACCAGCACGTATAAGATGTGTTTCTTTTATGACATATTCTATTTTACTTTGGCTTTTTGGCATGTTTTGCAAGATTATTCTTTATGTATGCCTAAATGTATAGTTATGTAGATTTTTTACTCAAATCATCAAATAAGGCTATTGATCCAAAAAGCAATGCAAAGCTTTTCAAAATCTTATCGACGCTACCATGACTGACCTGCATCCAAACTAAATCATTTACATCAGTTAGATGTAACAAATCTAGTCTGATCATGAATAATATGTGAAACGAATAATATATGAAACTATTGTTAGTAACTGATATGAGTAAATACAATACAAAATAGTCTTTTTTCATTCAAGTAAGATCCAATAAAGACTGCAACCTTTAATGAATATGTCTCTAATAGATGAATAATTCAGCTTCAAGTGACTGCAATCCGTTCTAACGTGATGATCTTCGTGTTGCTTGTTCTACATCGTAATTGTTGGTGCTACAATTGTGGGAGTTTCGTCTTGACTTTGTGATGCTGTGTTCTTCGAGTCCTTTCTTCTTTGGCAACCATTTCGTTGATGAAGATGGTTGCTTAGTTTACCTAATTTGTGTGTGTGCGTGCGTGCGTACGTGCGTGCGTGTGTGCGTGTGTGTGTGTGTGTGTGTGTGATCCTCTTGATGCAATTGGTTGTTTTATGGATGTGTCCACTTAGATAGAAGAGCGGGCTCCATTGGTTTTGTATCGTTGTTTCATTTTATTTATAATGCTGTCACAATACATGTGTATGTGCGTTCTTTCCTGTTTTCAAACCACGGCTGTTTTATTTGTGTATGTCAAGCGTGATCTCATTTGTCTATCTTTCACACTGCAACACTTAATCCTTAAATTGATTATGTAAATATGAAATAGAAAGTTTCTTTTTATATTTCGTTACTATATTTTTGTCCTATTTAGTCAAAATAAAATTATCCACACTCGCAGGGGTTATGGTTATCCCTTTAACTGAATTTCTCACACGAAAAATTCAATTTCAAACTTAGCATGTAGTAAATCGAAAAGTGCAACCTTTATTTTCTAAACGTTACGAAATAGATACTCGGCTGTGCACCTATGGCTTCGATATTGTTCTCCTTAAAGCCGCGACGATAATATACTTAGATAAGTTTTAAGACCGTTATATTAAAGTTTCTTAAAATGTTAAAAATACATCAAATATTATCACACCCGCTGTTATATTTCAGAATTTCTGTAATAAGTTTATTGATATTGCGTTACTCAGCTTTCACTTTTACAATGCCTTAAACGGCTTTACCAGTTGCGGTTTAATATTTATAGACTGTCTTTAAGCGTATCAGACCGCTTTGTGTTGATATACATAAATTAAGATATAATATAGACAGCATGTGTCATTATCAAAATTATATATTTGATTTCTCCTTCATGTTTTGACAAACAGCAGAATGGTATCTGAAACTTCAGAAAGACTAGCGCCAGCCTTTTTAATTTTTATTAGAGTTGACGCTTTACATTCTAGTCAACAATTTTAAGGTAATATTGGGTCGCTTTTCTTGTTTGAACAAGTACTAAGCAGGGAGAATAAAGTATCTTGCTCAAGGACACAGGACAATGTTCCAGTGAAGCTCAAACATCTCAAGTACAGCAAACTGACCTGTGCTTGAATGTCTAATAAACCCAAATAAGAATGTGAAGGCTTAGATATGGGCCTTGTCGTAGGAAAAACTGTCTTCGTGGTTTCCGACCATATATTTCCCAAACCATTCTACTTAGCTACAGTGGCACTAGCTAGAGTATTGAAACATTGTATGAATCAAGTTTAGCTATTATAATTTTCATTGATCACTGCATCTTTCTTGTTCACAAGCACCAAAGTCAGGTTTACCCGAATCATAGCCCATATAAACCCAGTAATTGCTGGTAATGATGTTGTTTGACATTTCTATGATAGAGATACGCTGATCCTACTCTACGTGTTTGTTGTTCATGTTTGGTCATAGCTTGTTTAGACGAGATTTTTTTCGTTTTCTATAAGTAAATTCTTTATTTAACAGTGTTATTTGTGTATTTTGCTCTTGACGCCAATGGTGTACCACCACTATGTCCTATGGTGTTGGCATTTCCCAAATTTGTAATATCAGAAGCTTAGCTGCTACCATCCCTGTGATGTTCTCAGACAACCATAACAATTTACATGTGTTAGGCCCTTATTGGTGTAGTCATAGTTTTGATTTTCTTATCACAGCAATAAGAAACTTATGCTCCAGTATTCAGTTTTATTTACTGTTGAGTCCTTATCTTTGCTTTATCTCCTTTTTATATCTTAATATATGTTCTAGGAGATGGTTTATTGATAGGTTAGGAGTCTTTCATGCAAACCAAACATCTATGTGTTTTGATCCACATCTGAACTAAGGGTTAGGTTGGTGCACCGTTTAGCCGGTTTAAGCCCTCTAGTAAATTATCTTTACTGACCATTCCAAGGCGGTGCATTTTTGTGGATCGATTATGTTATTTCTGTCTTGTTTTGTTATGCTTTCATGCACATCTGTTTGTTGATGCCTTGTGGTCACCTGCTGAGAAAAGGCTGACCTCTTGGCTCTCGTTTGTGATGTCTAATTGTGACGTTATCACTTTCCCATTGGTATCCATTGGTATCCTGGGTCAGGTGTGGTGCTGGATTGTATCGATTCCTGATATTTGCCC
This sequence comes from Loripinus fragilis, assembly GCA_964019695.1. NCBI lineage: Eukaryota > Metazoa > Mollusca > Bivalvia > Lucinida > Lucinidae > Loripinus > Loripinus fragilis. Next base: position 88,345,857 of record OZ026521.1, on the reverse strand, counting down.
TCTTTCTTACTTAGATTGATAGACATAAGCGCCTGGTATAAAACAAGGCCAATCCCCATTACGAAAAGTAAATGAGTGATTATTTGTTTGTTTGTTTTACAAAGCACCGTTATATCATGATTTGTATAAATGTCCACCAGTAGCTCTTGACTGTTAGCAATAAAATCGTCATCTGGGTCTGTACTGTTTGTCTTTGTCTTTATAAGGACGGAAGGCGTATACTGGTAAAAATAATTTAGTATGTTAGATAATTACAAAATATTATCGAATTTTTGTAATATCCATTAGTTTTAACATATGTCCTGAGTGCCCAATAGAACCGCCTTATAATGACCGTTCTTTTGAATATCCACAACACATGTTTTGGTTGAGAAAAAAGAAAACCATTTTTTTAATTACGCGATCTTATCTGGAGGCCTGTACCATATTGTTATAACAAAACCATGCGATATCTACACTAAATAATAACTTTTTCAAAAGCTGTTGATGCCCAACCTTTTTGCAATAAGGCGACGTGAGTACAACTCAGTCAATCAATGATAAAATCAAACCTATACGTTTCAGTGAAAGATACCGTTTCACAGATTCAATTTGTCATATGTTTAAAATTAATTTCCTAAATTTTCTTTTCGTCCAAAATGTAAGTGCAACTTGGTCTTGTCATGGGAAAATATTATGACATTTAGGGATATTTTTATGTATTACGTACAGACATGCACACAGACTATTTAGACCCGATTGTTTTTAGGAAATCTGATGATTTTTATGACAGCAAAGAAAAGAGTGTGCATATGATGGGCGTAAACAGATTCGTAAATAAATGACCATGATTATTATCCTTTCGGTTTAAGGCGTTTTTCATATGACATGCGGAAAATAGTGTAGTTATTTGTAACCAATACCAAAAGTATCAATTTAAGTTTTTTTTCAACAGCGAAAATAATGGGCATAAGGTTATCAATTATCTTTTGATATACTGTTACATTTTATATTTTTTCTTTAACGCAGTGTACTCATTTATCTTAAAGACATGATTAATATATGGAAGGATCTAAAGGTAAAGCTGATTGCGAAAAAGGCGAAACGGAAATTCTAGTAGTAAATGACTTAAGTTTCATTGACATGAAAACGTTATGGGGAACCTGAAGTGTATGTAACATCATGGACGGATCCATAGGGGGCGACAGGGGGTCCGGACCCCCTCTGGAAAATCACAATTGGCTATATATTTCCCTCGAAACACTGGTACGGACCCCCTTCAGAAGCAATTGGACCCATTGGGTCAAGGGTCGAACTGCTTCGCGAGGGAGGTTCGTACGGCCCTCTGTGAAATACGTGATAGCTAAAAAGAACCGCTGTCAGGACCCCCTCCTCTGAAGGAGCTTTCTGAATCCACCCATGAAAATATTAAAAAATATAGTTTTGTTTAATTGCAACGATGTTGAAGCTTTTGTAAGCGTCTCTCTTCTATAGCAGGCTAGTTTAATTTTTAAAGTATGAATGTCTGTGTATCGCTATAAATTAAATGTTTCAGATTAGGGTCTAGGCCAAATGTTTATCCATAGACCTCCATTATAGCGTTTTGAAGTAAGATATGTGCCTCACAAGTCCTAAATCGCAATGTAGCTGCCATAGGATTACAGATCGGACCTACTTTAGTCAATAAGCAAGAATGAGATACCCTGGTGACCATCTTGTTTTACCACTTTTTGGCTCCTGAAGGTGGACTCCCTACATGGGAAGAACTTATCACTGAAAATATTATCAATACAAGATAGGTCTTTCTTTCTAAGCCTTACCTGTAAACTAAATCAACAAAAGCAATGTCATGTTACTTTAAAACTTGCAGCAAATATATGTATATATTTCATCTAATAAATATATTTTGTTTTCCGTATGTTTATCATTGACCAATCGGTGGACACTTTACTCTTAAATATAGCTACTAGCTTCCATCCACATTTGAGCTAATCACAGCCCTTTTTACATCTACAGATCTGTGGCAATAACAGAGAGTTGCTGTAGACGCAATGAAATCTGAATAGGTTCCAGATGTATTGGGTCTACCACGGGACCAAGTTCTTGGCCCATTGCTGTTCTCATTGCAAATAAACGACATCTAGATGGATATCGAGACCAACATTTGGTTTTTAGCTGGATGGCTATGTAATGTCTTCTGTTGTTGACTTAAGGACCAGAAGGATACAGTGAACCTTCATAATGACATTGATCGATTTAATTGCTTGACCAGGAAATGGGTAAAATGCAATATGATAGAGTTGTCACTGAAATGGAACCTAAAGATCAATGTTTATACATGTAACTCTAACTGGGTTGATGGGTCGGTGAGGGAATATGTTGAAAGCATCAAATACCTTCGAGTAAAAAATAAAAGGCAATTTGCGATAGAATACAGCTTTTATTGTAACAATATTTGCACTAAGAAGTCAGTACGTCTCAGGACCTTCAGGTTGTATGCTCAAATCAACTAAGCATGAAAGTTATCCTACTCATAAATGTTAAAAAAAAACAATTGTTGACACGTTAACATTTAATAGCATGGTAAATACAACAGCTGAGAGTTTTAAAGCAAGAACTGTTTTTTTTTTATCATTTTCGGTTTCATGCTTATTTTAGTTGACATAAAAAGTCTTGCTTTCCTCCATCTAGTCCCCATGATGAAAAAGGGCATTTTAAAAACGACTGGTTAGTCCGGTCCTAGACTATGGCAATTCGATATGAGATCCTCAATGCATGGATGAACGTTTTCAAGATTATTCCTGAATTCAGGATTTTGAGGTTAACTTTTCACGGAAAGTCACATAGGCAGATTATAATAGATTAAGTTTTAGTTTATCTAAGACAATTGGCAATAAAATTCGAACCTGTTAATGTTTTGTAGAAATACAGCAATTTATAAGATTTAAATTTCGAAATAAACAGAAACTGTGGTACAGCTCCACGTTCCATCTTATTCACCAGACTTGAGTTCCTGTGACCTTTTCCTCTCTACTTTTCTGAAAAAACAATCTCTCCAGACGTCAATATTACCCACAAAGTGTTGCAGGCTGTGTCATTTTTAGTGTCTGCAGGGTGTACCAAAAAAGTATACTTATCTGCATCCAGCACCTGGAATTTAAGACTAGAAACCGAGTGTCTGTCAGGGGAGAACACATCAGCCAGTTGAAATGAGTGAAATATGGATAAGTCCTATAACGCGCCTTGCAGAACCCAAATGGCACAATTAAATGAACACCGCTCGTATTCTGTTCAATTCTGGGCGCATTTGATAGCAAGAAGTTTTCTCAAGGAGATGCATTACAATTATGATCTATGCTAACTGATTATGGATGATGGTATATGAGAGAAACAGGAATGTGACGCATGTGCATTGTCTTTCCGTCACTTTCCCTGTTCGGGGTATAAGGAACATTGAGCCGCGACATGAGATTTTCAACAATGTGGTATGAGCGACCAGCAAAGGCTCAGACCAGCCTGCGCATACGCGCAGTCTGATCAGAGCCTTTGCTAGTCGCTTGAATATTCTATGAATATTATGCTACTGACCAAACATCATTTGGAGTTTCTTAACTCGTCAAAATGCCACATTGTTGGAAATCACGTGTCACGGCTCATATGGATTGTTTCATATTTTAGGCGATAGCGATAAACTTAAACAGCTTAATGTTTCTGTATGATTTTGCTATTTGTGTATATATGTATTAATATTTTGTTCTTTTTGTTTTGTGTTCAGATGGCCACATGGTAGAATGTCATCCATGTCAAAAGTATCACCCTCTTGAAATGTAGTACAAATAAAAAAAGATAAAAAAAGAAATATCTTTAAAAAGACAAATACTGAAAATTTTAACACGACCAAATTCGCTGGTTTTAGACAGAAACTTACACCAAAGTGCCAGTTCCTTCAGGTCTGATAGACAAGGGACAGTTAAGATAGTCAACGTGACATCTTACCTATTTAACATTCCATGTCATATGAGTCCCATTCTTACATACAGATATACTAATTAAGCTAGCTATTTTCGGTTTTATCTTTTAATGCATCCAGAGAACATGTTTTAAATATGCACCTACAGGGGAAATTATCTGTTAAAACAAATAAGTAACCCACGGCTGATATGCCGATCGTTAGAGGGCACAACACCTCTGAAGGCCCTGATAATGAACGGCATGATTTAAATAGTAATTACACGAACGATATGCCAATAGTCGGTAGAAAAGAAATTAACCAATTGGAACTTTTAGCCAACTTTTACTCGACAAAACGATGATTTTTCTTCGAATTTTCCCCCGACTTAAGATTAGGAATCGTCCTCCGAAAATTGGGGAAAAGACACTTTTTGGCATTGGGAAAATAACCAAATAACGGCTATAAAATCGGCCACAAATTATCCCTGGAAATAGAATGTTGTCGAAATTTATGAAACAGACTATACTCGTGTCCAAATATTTGCTTTTAATAGCGAGTCCTTAAGGATTATAATGCACCTCATGCAAATAATGATAATAAAACAATTTACAAATGCTGCAAGCGGGGATTGACCTATATAATATTTGAGATTAAGGTCGGGATATACATTTACGTTTTTAGAACCAGTGTACAGGCTGGTTCTCTGCCTTTTACCCGCAAATTTTTAAGTGAATAATTTAGAAAAATGTAGGTCTAAAGTGATATCAGGAACGGCGGCTAAAGCTGCCGAAAATTGCGCATTTTTTGATCACGAGGCCTGAAGAAGATGCACATTAATGAGGGGGTATCGTTCTTTGTGTCAGAGATATTCATATAGATTGTTTTTTTCTGCATGTGTTCCTTGTCAAAACTTTTGTACCACACTGCAGCTGCAAATCTATATGTATATAAAACTATTCAAAATTATTATTGTCAATAAATTATGATTGACTTAAGCAGGTTTATCAGAAGATCGCGTTACAAACACAAAGAGCATCGCTAACAGCTCTGTGTGCCTTATGAAATGTTAAAGTACAAGTTGTTGTTGTTCTGATTTTTTTTCTCTCTACATCATAATATTTCATAATCAGGTCAAATGCCACGTGCATTCTATAAATGAACATTGCCACGAGAAAATACTATAATTAAAGTAGGTTTGCCCTGAGTACAACCATGTAAATGACTATAAAGATGCACATTGTTAAAAACATCGCGCGCATACGACGGAATAATTAATACATTTGTTGATAAGAAGGGGATATGAATAGAGGATCTAACATGAGTGCTCGTGTTTAATTGAATTGATTAAACGAGTTGGGTAAAAGTGATAAAATGCGAGGCTTGCCATACATTTTATCACTTTTTGGCAACAAATTAAATAAAAACTTAATAATACAGGAGCACGAAAGTTAGATTCAATTTATCACAGAACATTAAAATTTTTGGCATGATAACGTCAATATTTTGCCATCTTTCACGCAAATCTATTATGGACGTCATTACGTAACGTTACTAAATCTGTTTACCACTAGTGGTTTATCGATTTTATTGCATGGCGTTATTTCACTCTCAGACGCGTCATCATGTGATAATGTAGATATTGAGAATTGATGGGGAAGAGAGAGCTGGTTGCTTTGCTAAGTTTGTTTTCCTAGTGTCTCGTGATTGCTGTGTGGCTCCCCGCGTCTGCAGTTTGTGATTGTGGTATTTCCTGATCATACTCGTTTACTATTTTTATGATTGTATACTTCACACTGATGTACACATTTCGACGGTGTCGATGTAATTGTATGTCGTTAAATCTGATTAACCTAAACCGTGGCTGTACTGTTGATTATATCATATGGGGTGTGCATTCTCTTGTAAGCGTTTGGACATACAAAGAATGTAAGCGCGATTGTACCCGAATTTGAAAAAAAAAAACACCCTCGCACGTCTGACTAGAAGTGAACGATATAATCTACACGCTGATTTTGTATTTGGGCTCTTTTCTTATCTTCGAATTCAGTTTAGGTTGAAAACATCAACTTTTAGTCATAACGTTTGTAAGATTCTTTTGCGTAATGCTTTCACAAGATAAATGGACTGATAGTCAAAGTCTAATGTGCAATAAATTAAACCAATTACATTTAGCTAAAAGTTTTACTTGTTCAAAATATCAGATTCTGAATGCGCACTATGAAATAATGTTTCAAAACTTACATCTAAAGTACATTGAAGGAAAAGAAAAAGAGCCACTAAAAACATAAATCGAGCTATGTAGATAATTTGGGCGTAAGATTTGGAAATATGTCTTGTCAGTTTTCACACTCGTACCTTGAAGTTAGAAAAGAAATAGCGTGACAAAGAGTCAATATTACAAGGCATCCTTTATACTGTAAATTAAAAATATTTCGCGAGAATTTTATTTTCTTGAATAGTGTTAAAAGACATATTTGTGACGCTAGAAATTCGCGAAGGAGCATGATTTCCTACGTCAATAAACGGCAGAGTTGTTTCGTCATTTCGCGAAGTTTCACGAAAATAAAAGCCTTGCGGAAAGGGGTACGTGCATTAAGGGGCTATTTTGGCCCCCTCTAGAGCCAAAAACTGAAAGTTGCTCTTCACCAATTTCATCTTATTGGTTTATTAGAAGAATAGCCCAAGTGTAAAATTCTGGCATTTATTTTACTTTTACTGGTTGCTATGGTAACCAAAATGGCCGACAAAATAGGCTTAAAATAGAGAAATTGCCATTTTAGGCCAAATTTGAGGCTTTTGGAGACTGATTTTTAAGAATTAGATATCAGCACAAGCAAATACCAAAAAAACCTTTTAATATATTGTATGTCATGATAATTCTCATCATCTATTGAAATATGTTTTTGGTATTTGCTTGTGCTCTATATTAATTTCTCTATTACATTCCTCCAATTTGATCCAAAATGGTCTTTTTCCTATTTTCAGTCTATTTTGGCGGCCATTTTTGTTACCATAGCAACCGTAAAAGTCGAATCAATACCAGACCTTTACACTTTGGCGTTTGTTCTAATAAACTAATAAGAAGAAACTTGTGAAGAGCAACTTTTATTTTTTGACCTCATAGGGGGGCCAAAATAGCCTCTTAATGCACGTACCCCTTTCTGAATTTACAGTTTTCGATAAAAGGTATGAATATAAAGTACTACTTGTTCTTAAGAGGTGTTCTATAGAAACCCGGTTTCAACTTCGGCTTTCCAAAGAGCACCTACATTTTGTATCAAAACCTAGTTACAAGTACCGTCGCCTTTCCGCCAAAGCGCACCTCTCAAAATTTGCATTAACTTTGGCTTTTCAAAGTGTGTCTCTCTAAACCAAATGCCTAGTCCAAAGAGTGTCTCTCAAAACCAAATGTCTACATTAACTTCAACATTCCAAAGAGTCTTTCTCTAATCTAATTTGGCTTTTCAAAGAATGTATGTCTTAACAAAATGTCTACATTAACTTCAGCATTCCGAAGAGGGTCTCTCTATGGCAAATGTTTACAACTTCGTTTTTCCAAAGAGTGTCTTTCTAAACCGCAGATGTCTACATTAACGTCGGCATTCCACAGAGTGTCTATCTAAGCCAAATGTCTACATTAACTTCGGCATTCCACAGGGTGTCTGTCTAAACTAAATGTCTACATTAACTTCGGCATTCCACAGGGTGTCTGTCTAAACTAAATGTCTACATTAACTTCGGCATTTCAAAGAGTGTCTCTCTTAACGAAATATCTGCATAAAATAGCGTCTCTCTAAACCAAATGTCTACATTAACTTACAGGCTTTCTATCGAGTGTCTCTTAACCAAATGTCTACATTTACTTCAGCCACTCTAGACATTTATACTGAAAGTGACGTTTATACCTTTGTTTGATTAATGAGATTAATGTGATCTCAGGATAACAACTCACAGAGACTCAAATATGTATCACATTTTTATTTTTATTCATAGAAAAAATGCAGTTTTGGTGTGAAGCGCATTTCGTGGTTTTATTCTTTTCAGCATTGTATTTCAGGTCTCCCAAGGACATAACTCAATGTTGGTTCCTACTCTATATTGATATACCCCCTCCTTTAAAGAAGTTCATTTACTATTCTATGATTAGTTTTATAATCACATTGTATTTAAAGACCACAGGAATAAGAACACACACACACACACACACACACACACACACACACACACACACACACACACACACACACACACACACACACACACACACACACACACACACACACACACACACACACACACACACACACACACACACACACACACACACACACACACACACACACACACACACACACACACACACACACACACACACACACACACACACACACACACACACACACACACCAGTAATTAAACTTCTCCTGGTTGAAAGGGCATTCTAATACACATGCGTTTTAACGCGACGTATGATTGGATAACGTCAAAAATTTGCTACAGTATATCCTGCGATATACTGTCGGAAACAGTTTGACGTCATTAATTACCTCACATTTGGATGGATCACCCAGGTGAACCGCATGTATAGATCTCGGAGGGTGTTGGCTATCGGAGGTAAACAAAGAATTTTTGGGTTGGACATGGTCTGTATTGAGACGCTTTTATTTCATTTAGAGTCGTTTTGAGGGATAAGAACAACATATAGGTCGATAGTATACAGAATGATGATAACTCTGAAAACATTACATGTTTCGAAACTTAATCTGTTCGAGTTTAAATTGCATTTGAATTCGAAATGCAGTAATTTGGACGAATATTTCGAATTCATCAGTTAATATTCATATCTATTATTTTATTTTTACTTGATTCACAGCCACCGCTGGAATGTATAACCTCTCTTTGGAATGAATCATTCAAATACAATTCAAAAATACATGTAAAACATTTATTTATTTGCAATTTCATGACGGTGGTATCATGTTTATAGGTAGCTTTCCGTTCGGAGGTATGTTGGGTAGCTGTCGGAGGGAAGGCATGTGCATGTTAACATTGATTACGGAGAAGGGCAAAATGATTATGCTCAACAAACAAGCTCTCGCATACGGAAACAAAAGTGTAACCCTCAAACACTTTCAAAAACAAGTGGTTCGATTGGCGGGGAACATATCAAAGGAGAAACAAGCTTAAATAAACCAATTTGTTAGAGTTTTTGTTCAACACTGAATGGGTGTTTTTGTGCATTAGTTTGTTTTGTTTGTTTTAGCCTACCATATCTATTTAGCCCTTTGCATCACATTAAAGTAACAGTGCAGTAACATAACATGCCAGAACATTATACTAAGAAATGGACACATACCTTTTTGTGAAGGTGATGGATCAAGTAGCAATGCAATTAGTATACAAGATGTTTAGACGAGCACCTGTACGGTCTAATCAGTTTTCACTAGATGCATAAATTTAACTCTCTCTTTCTCTACTCTCTCTTCTCTACTCGCACTCCTTCTCTACTCTTTTTTTCTCTACTCTCTTCTCAACTCGCACTCCTCTACACTCTATTCTCTATTCGCACTCATTCTCTACTCTCTCTTCTCTACTCGCACTCCTTCTCTACTCGCACTCCTTCTCTACTCGCACTCCTTCTCTACTCTCTCTTCTCTACTCACGCTCCTTCTCTACTCCCTCTTCTCTACTCGCACACCTTCTCTACTCTCTCTTTCTCAATTCTCTCTTCTCTACTCGCACTCCTTCTCTACTCTCATTTTCTCTACTCGCACTCCTTCTCTACTCGCACTCCTTCTATACTCGCACTCCTTCTCTACTCTCTCCTCTCTACTCGCACTCTTTCTCTACTCTTTCTTTCTCTATTAGCACCCATTCTCTACTCTCTCTTCTCTACTCCCACTCCTTCTCTACTCCCACTCCTTCTCTACTCACACTCCTTCTCTACTCTCTCTTTCTCAATTCTCTCTTCTCTCCTGGCACTCCTTCTCTACTCTCACTTTCTCTACTCGCACTCCTTCTCTACTCGCACTCCTTCTCTACTCGCACTATGACGTGCGGCTTTATGCGGCATGCAACGCTCCAATTTGAGCTCAAACTGCAGAAGTGCATTAGAATGGGGATAACAATATTCAAAATTTTCATTTGAGGAGGTATATCGTCGGATATACGTTCGGAAATCACGTTTTACGGCTCCGCTCGCGCGTCGCCGTAAACTAAATTTCCGACCGTATATCCGACGATATACCTCCCCAAAAGAAATTTTTGAATACAGTTATCCCCTAAGTGATGTTAGAGGAAAAAAATATGCTGAAACCCCCAAAGAATCCGACATTTTTACCTAATTATGAAGGTTTTAGTTTTAATTAGGTGACAATATGCAAGAGACTCATACATGCATGACGTCATTTGTGTTATTTAATAGTTTTTTCATTCTTTTTAATATTTTTTAAAATATTTTCTTTGTTGAAATTGATTCAATTTGATAAAAATACAACATTTCCCTATAAAAGTTTAATAACACTGTTTTAAATTGCTTAGAAAATGCTCTACATTAAAAGAAACACTTGGAAAAAATGAAAATAACATTTGGAAAACTCACGTCTAAACAATAATATTGACGAAGCTTATTTGCTAATTTGCATAATTTCTAAAACATGCATGACTTTTGACTCGGTTAGAATTTTTTGATGGGGATTTCAGCATTTTGTTTCTCTCAGCACTGCCATTCAACTAAGGAGGAGTGCTTCTTTCGATTCATTTGACCTTTAAGATACGAATGTTTCATTTGTTAATCGAAAGCGCAATTTCGCGAAATGACGGTTGGCGTCGTGTATGTATCGTGTGACATTGTTGCAACGTCATACTAAATAGATAATCTTACACGAGTGCTCATGTTTTATTGAATGCATTAAACGAGTTGGGGAATTCGCAACGAGTTAAATGCATTCAATAATACAAGAGCACGAATGTTTGATACTATTTATCATATGTCATTAAGATAACTCTCATTTCTATCGTAAAAATGTTATAATTTTGCCATTATGTACGCAACGTTGTCATGGACGTCATAACGTTTCCGGAAAATCTTTAAACCACTAGTGGTTTATCGATTTTATTGCATGGCGTTCGCGACGTCATTTTGCTTATTTATGGTAAAGAGAAAAATGAGATTGACTACATTGACTATGTACGTAGACCGTTTGTTTGTGTTGATGCTTTACGTCACAGCCAGCAATTGTTCAGTCATGTCGAGACACTTTTCCTGCCCTCCTAGGTTTAACGAATACCAAGCAGATGATAAAGTATCTTGCTCAAGAACATAACACAGTACCTCTTATGAGTTTGTCAATATATCTGTAAGCCTCCCTGCCATAGTATATCGAACCCTCAACTGTAAGCTATTTTCCCACCGTTATTTCTCACTGACATGTGACTCCATAACGACTATTTCTGGTGTTAATTTTACACCAGTGACACTTGTTATATATTTGTAAGTGACATCGCAGCACATAAACCATATCTGGGTGGATACCAATCTACAGGGTTGAACAATTGTATGAATAGCATCGGCTTCTCTTTCATTTACCACACACCAAATGATATACTTTAACTACAGTAAAACCTGTGTTAAACGGCCACTCAAACATAGACAAAACAAAGATCTTAATGACAAATGGTAGCTTAATGAAGGTCGAAAGTATTGCAGAATGCTCCCCTTGGAGCATTCTGCAATACTTTTGACCTGCATTAAGCGAAAATTGGTGTTGAAAACCAATTTTCTGTCTTTTGGAAAGTGGACGTTTTACACAGGTTTTACTGTATCTTTGTCTGCTAGTGTCGTCTCCTGATAAACACTGCAAACAGTATGGATCCAGATCAGGGCAGAATATTTGAAAAGTTGAATTTAAAACAAACAGTAGAGGACAAAAATCATGAAAAATATCCAGCTTAGAAAGAGTCAATAACAATTGTGTAAACAATAAGGCTAAAGGACATACATTTTTTTAACATTTATATACTTCTATAATTTTCTGTATGCGAGTTACATAGCTTCTTTAAAAATTACTCCAAGTTTCATGTGCTGGCTCAAACTTTCATTCATCGTTACTGTCACACTGGTAGCAGAATATCGCTTAGGCCGACCGAAAGCATAATATTGCAGTGCTTCGGCTGACCGGAAGTGGAACATCGCATAAGCAATATCGCATATAAGCCAGTGTTAGCGTGAATGGTGTGCATGTTCCATTATCTCCCATACAATACACAAAGTCAATCTATCGCTTGTTCAGCTTTGTTCATATTTTTAAATCGATAACATTAACACTTGCAATGCTACAATGTGATGTAATTAAGCTTGGGTCATCATAACTAGCACGTCAATTTGATTTCATTTTGTTACTAACACCCACTCTTGTTCATTAACAAATAGATTGGCCATGTTCTATTTCATTCGCTTTTTTCACTTGTGTTCGGTCGTGGAAAACTTACATCACTCTAGCAATGCCCTTACCCAATTGCTGTAAATTTTTGGCAAAAACATATGTTCAAACTACTAAACTACCTTAACTGGAAATAAGTCCCAGTAAGTTTTGTAGTTTGATTGTTTCCCTGTGATGATACAAGAAGCCTACACGGGAGCTAAAATGTTTTGTGTTTTAACATCAATTGTTGTTGTTATCAGCCTTTTGGCCGAAGTATCTCTCTGGTAGGAAGGCACTTTGGTACTTCTTTCATGGTAAAAACTCTCAGGTACATTATATAAGGCATGTGTATCAGGTTCGGTTGTCAAGAAAAGTTAACAAAATTATTGAGTTTTGAATCGTTTCGTGCTTAAAATGTATTCTTCAAAGATTTCATTTATGATTTGTCTACATTCTTGGAATTCATCTTCTACTTTAACCTCCAGAAACAGCTTGCAAGAAAATTCACTATTGCCTGTGCCAAAGAACAGTCTTGACTTCAACTTTTCTCTGATCTCTTCATACTGATCACATTCCTCAATGAAATGCTTCACACTCTCAGGCTCCCCACAAGTACATAGAGGTGACTCCTTCAATCCTACTGCATGCAAATAACCATTCAAGTAACAGTATTCGGTTCTAAGTTGGGTAACTATTCTTGAGCTGGGATGCTACCAAATGCTATCTTTCTCGCTACCACTGAAGGATGGAACTCAAACATGTGTCTCCTTCTCTGTGAAGCTTCCCATCGATTCTGCCACTTAATCTTGCAAGAGTGCCTAACTGCCCATTTAACATCAATGGAGGTAAGGGATGTGTCAGCTTCTGGCATATTCTCTGCTTCCTCTGCTGCTTCCTTGGCCAGCTTATCTGCTATCTGCTATTTCCGCATGACCTGGTGTCCAGTTAATTTCTACTGTTACATTTTGACTTTTCAAAATTTCCATGGCTTGTTTTATCTCAATTATTGCTGATGTATGTGACTTATTTTCCCATCCAAGAGTAAGGATTCCCACTGCAGACTGTGAGTCGGAAAAGAGCATAATCTTTTTTTTATATCTATTCTTTCCATTTCCAACTTGATACTATCCAGTGCTATCTTGATGGCCATTAGTTCACCTAGGAGGATTGATGATCTTTTGTAAACAGGTTGCTTGAGGTCAACCCTCTCTTCATTAGGAAGAAACAAACATGCTCCTGCTCCGCAAGGACCTGGATTCCCCACTACATGAACCATCAGTGAAGCCGCAGACCACATCGTTATCTGCTGAACGAATCTTTTCTTCAATGATTGTTCTTGCTTCATCCTCTTGGGCTTTGCTTCTTGATTTGGAAGATCCAAGATTATTCCAGTATTCTGGACGCTGAATGGAAGGTGCGAGACACTGCAGATATGAAGCTTCTGGCTCTATTACTCTAACATCTAATCCTGTGTTTGTGATAACATCTGTCATCTGCATTAAGGCCCTGTTTAATGGTGACAAAATCTTTTCTGGTATTTCCTCTTTGGAATTTATGGCGACTGTTTGACCCGTAAAATAAACTCAAACTCCTCAGTGGGCCTGGCAGTTGTCAATTAATTCTAAGGTGGCGATTCTGTTATTGTTGGCACAGGGTTTGCTGCAGCTCCCATAGAGTGGTTGTCTTAATTTTGTGATGTACAGTAAAAAGGTAAGTGAGTATGATCAGAAATTACCATAATCGCAGACAGCAGACCAATACACGGCACCGTGAGGAAGAGCCACAGAACATTTACAGCAACAAGAAATCTGAAAGACAATAAAGGCTAAGTAACCAGCTCTCTCTTCCTTGTCAAGATGATTGCAAAACTAGAGAGGACACAAAGTAATGTACAACAAAACAAAGACCAACACATGACCCCCACGAACAATGGGAGGTACTTAAAACATAAAACATGTCAAAAAGAACACCAGAAATTGGTTTCAATACCGATTGTCGCTTAATGCAGGTCAAAAGAATTGCAGAATGCTCCCCGGGAGGAGTTTGCAATACTTTTGACCTGCATTAAGCGAAAGGGGAGCATTCTGCAATACTTTTGACCTGCATTAAGCGACCATTAAAATAGTTTTGTCTATTTTTAAGTGGCCGCTTAAGATAGGTTTTACTGTAGTTCCCAATGTCCTTTCAGGTTAGCAATCATCTCGCTAAGGAAAAGAGAGAGTTGGTTGCTTTACTTTAACCCTTTACGCCATATGCTATTTTTAAATTATGCAATCAGTTTCTTTTTTTAGATAACATTGAAAACAATCAAGAAAAAAATAAGTACAGTTTTGAATATTTTTGTAAATATTCTGGAAAATGAAGCATTTGTCCCAAAGGAGCAAACGCTGCAGTTTCCATGAAATTTTAAAATACGTTGTAGTTCAAAGGCGTTATTATAGAGTAAAGGGTTAGTCATGTGGGTGTCTGTGGCCAGTATCTTTTCTTTGCGGTGCCATTGGTTGGTCTGGGATCATCTGTGATTATGGCATTTTGCTAGTTATCACCGACTTGGTTTTGTTTTAAAGCAAAATGGCTTGTTTTTCATTCTTCCACAGATTAAGTCTTTGAGTGTCAAGGCGCCATGACCAGGTACCCAGATTGCAAAAGCAAGTTAAACAAAATAGTCGCAGATCAGCCGTTTGCTTTGCCAAACATGTTATTGGGGATGTATGTACTCAACGTTGATATAGACGTCATAACATAACGTTTCTAAGTATGTAAACCACAAGTGGTTTATCGAAAGCTTAAAATGAAAAATTGCCATGGTACACATCTAAAATGTATAGAATATTGGATCTATCGCTCATCTCACGAACGCTGACACTGGTATTGAGGTACAGCAGTGTCTGTTATACGACCATCGTGAGCTGTGCTTGGAAAAACTGACATTGTCATTTGTTTATACAATTCTTGGTAGCGATGCCAATTACTACCAATTACTGGTTATATGTAAAAGTATAATTGAACTCATTTGCGATGTGTTACGAGCTTGGTTACACTGCTGGTCAGCCAAGTTAGTAATTTTGTTCATGTATGTTAATAATCCCTTTTTTCTTATACCTACCCAAATCGAACCTCTACAAGACCTCATGACACGTGTCTTAACCGTTAAGCTGACAGTTGCCTAAAGCTATTTGTATCAAGCTGTAATGGCGAACTACAATTACGAATCCGAAACGAAAATATTTATTCTTTCTGCCTTAAATTATCTCCTTTTCTGTATGTTATTGTATTCTGACCAGTGACATGATGAAAAGTACAGTAAAGGCAGCTGTGAATAACAATGGGCAAGATCTTCTTAAGTATATATATTTTTTCAACGGGACATTTGAATTTCATTTAATGATCAATGTAACATTATCATGACATATGTAAGGTAAAATTCGTTTAGCTCTGGTAACGTATTGGGTATTAGACCTTGACCAGGCCCCGAGGATATAAAACTTTTTTCATGCTCAACTCAACTGAGCATACAATTTCTGTTCATAGAAACTAAAATACAGACAAATGAAGAAGTTTCTTGTTTCAAGTAAGAAAGACAGCAATGATCAGGAATCGATACAATCAAGTACCACACCTGTCCTAGGATACCAAATGGGAAAGTAACAAAACACAATAAACATCACAAACAAGAGACAAGAGGTCAGTCCTTTCCCTTCAGGTGACCACAAGGTAGCAATGAACATACGCGAAAGCATGACAAACACAAGACATAAATAACACAAATTATCCACAAAAGAAGTACCGCCTAGGACCGGTCAGTAAAATTATTTAACTAAGGGCTTAAACAGGTTTCACGGCGCGCCAACCTCGCCCTCAGTTCAGATGTGGATCAAGACACATAAATGTTTGGTTTGCGCGAAATACTCCTAACTTATCCATGCAGGATCTCCTAGAAGGTATAAGTCAAGATATAAAAATAAGATAAAGCATAGATAAGGACTCAACAGTAAAAAACACTGAATACCTGAGCAAAAGAAATCTAGCAGGTAAACCCCAGTGGGCCTGACAACAGCCAAAGCATCAGTCCCCTACCATCTTATCAATAGATAAGTCTTTAAAGTTGGAACCGTCATAGAGTCTGAAGTCCGACCCACCGGCGTGCAATTAAAGAGGAAAGCAAAGTTGCTAAGCGTGATTGGGTTAACCACCAAGCATTCAGTCTGTTGCAATTCATAAATGTTATAGCCAATATTTTTATGATGGGAAATTATTTTATTAAACTGCGCTGAAAAATTATGAGAGCCAACAATCGTCTTCAATTTATGCACCAAGTCACCATAGAATTCAGATTCCGAAAGTCCTTGGCGCAATGTTGTATTTATCATGCTCATAAATGTTAAAACGCCAACAATTGTTGGCATCTTAACATTTATGAGCAGGATAAATTTCGTGCTCAGCTGAGTTGAGCATGAAAAGGTTTTATAATCTCGAGGCCAGATACTTGCATTGACAGCTCAGTGATGTTAACCCTTCGTAGACCAATGAATTGTCACATAAAGCTACAAACAATAAAATCAGCATGGCCTATTGAATATATTGAGTGGTCACATGTTATTATCTCCAAATAATATTGTATTTCTTTCTCTAAATATCTTTTTTTAGCATAATGAGACATTTAATCTGTGTCTCCGCTGTTTGCAAATGTACCCGTTCAGGGCTTTTGGTCTCCATAGGGTTATTGCATTAATGGCTGGCGTTCTTTGTTTTAGATATATCAATATTGCTATCAATAAAATGGAGTAAATGCAAAGCTCCCAACAACGACAACAGACATAGGCCTGTGTCCGTTCTAATGTGGTGGTTCTGTTGTTGTTGTTGTTGTTGTTTGTTGGGGGTTCTGTGTTTGGTATTTGTTTTGTTATGCATTACTTTGTGTCCTTTCTAGTTTTGCAATCATCTTAACGAGGAAGAGAGGGCTGGTTGCTTTGCTTTAATTGTTCCCCTGATGTATTGTGACAGTAAGTGTTCTGTGGCTCTCTTCGCGGTGCTATGGGTTGGTCTGCAGTATGTGATTGTGATATTTCCTGATCATACTCATTTACGTTTTAACCATCTTAATAAGTGAGTATGACCAGGAAATACCACAATCAATATTGTACATACATTAAACATTTTACCTAAAGAGTGTCTGCAACAGATTTTATGAAGAGTTTAATGAAGATCATTATACAATTATTGACTAATGAGGCATTGGATATGATGTGATATCGACCAGATAATATCAATATTGACCGAGGCGGAGCCGAGGTCAATATTGGTATTCTCTGGTCGATATCACATCATATCCAATGCCTCATTAGTCAATAACTGTTTTATTATATAACATTTAGAGAAAGATGTACAGGTATCATTGCACCTGGAAAAAATACTGAACTTATAAACAAGTTTTTGGACAGTCAAGTATTTAGCAGAAACAGTGCAAACCTAGATAAGACCACCCTTTTACTATTTTATATATGTTGTGCATGAGTATCATAATTCAACATTTACTAACAAGAATTCTAACACGCATTGCCTGTAGAGCCAATGTTATAACAGTGTGATATATCAAACAATAATTCACAGCGTTGAAAGCGCAGGGAAAATGTGTGATAGCTGACGTTACTGGAAAATGACGTCATTCATGGCGTTAGACGGTGTAACGTCGTTTCTACGCTTGAAAGACGTTACAAATACATGTACACGTATGCGACGTGGTCTAAGTATTGGCGGGAGTTCTTCAAGTCTAATTTTAGTAACTAATATTCACCGGCAAGCGCGCGCCAGCCAGTGAATATGACAATATATGGACTGGCCACGTGAGCGCTCTAAGCCAATGAAAATCGGTCTTTTTACTTAGTTATATAATAATATGAAATATATCATGAGTTAGCAGTCAAACATTACAGAAATACTCTTGGAAAAGGAATGCGTTTTAAACTATAAACATAAAAAATTGAAAGTGAGGACCATCTCCATCAGAAAAGAGAAATTACAAACTTAGAAATCCAAATAATCTCTTTGATTATCATAAATGTTTGACGAAGCTATATAATATTGTTTGGAGTAGTTCAAATGATCCAATTAGGGTGCTTCAGTATCAACAGAAACTACAATATTTACATGAATTTCAGAGGGGTATATTTATTGTCAATATTGAATCAGCTATAAGTAACAGAAGTTTGATATGTGTTATATAAAGAAAACATGAAGTCTATCATGTCAAAATGAAAACGAATCTATAACTAAGATGCACTTAATAGTATACGGTGTAATACCCACTATTTTTATTTAGTTTATTTGTCTATAGAGTTTAAATTGTCAATAAAATGTTTGTAAAGGGTGTTAAGAAATTTCGTTCCGCAATTCATCATATAATTTCAAAGCATTTAAAAGATAATGATGCTAATAATTGCATTTTCTATGAACCTGCCGTTGCTTATGACATCGTGTCTGACATACAACTACGCCACAAAATTATATTATCTATCGGTACTGTTTCCAAAACGTTGTTGAAAAATCCGATATTTCTAAATTTTGCAATATTTATGATTTTGGATGGTTGTATTTAGCCTTACACTTTAGAAACTCTCCCAAAGGTGTATATATTATGTATAAAAGATCCTGGAGGGTTTCTTAACTGAATAGGAAAGGTTCTGAGCACTAAGGTCATTCCATGGCAATGATTGTTTGTTGTATACCCCCATTTTGCTCATCAAGCCTAAAACATTCAATGGGGTACTGGTTTTGCGACACCAGAGTATTTGATTAAATATACAATTATTTATTTCTTTTTAAGCATTTTCACTATAAAGCATATAAATGTCATATATGTAATGTAACGCATTATTACTAAACTGTCAGAACTTTTTTTATTGCTGAACAAACTGACTGTTGGGCCTAGGCCAGATACTTCTCTAGCTTAATTTGGACAATTCAAAGTACTGCTAATTTAATGGATGCTTTGTCTAGACCAGACACTTGTATAGCTATCAACTTTGATGTCAACGAAATGGGTCTTGGTATCCTGGGTCAGGTGTGGTACTTGTTTGTATCGATTTCTGATCTTTGCACCCTCACTTACTTAGACCAGGCAAAGATAATTATATAGCACTCCATAACCAGAGTAGTCAAAGTTAATGTTAATGAAATGGATGTTAGGCCTAGGACTAGATACTTTATACATCTCTCCATTGATAAACATGAAAACGGTGCTGATAATGTAGTTGGTGGTGGGCATAAACCAGATGCATTATCCACATTGCCTGACAGGAAAAAAAACATGCTGATAATGAAATGGGTGCTGGGCATATACCAGATGCTTGTACATCTCTTCATTGAAAGACAGGAAAATGGTGCGTTAAATGAAGCTGACCTAATCACCAGCAATATTGCCCTGTCTAACGAAGGAGAACTATACAAATACTGATCAAGATTTAAAACCCATTTCATTAACAGCGCAGTTGACCTGTCTAGCAAAGGAGAGCTATACAAATACTGATCTAGATCTAAACCCCATTTCATTGCAGCCTTGTAGTCACCTGCTGGGAAAGGGCTGACTTCTTCGCTCGCTTGTATTTGAAGTTATCTTGTGTTTTATCACTTTCCCATACACATACTGATCCAGGTCTAAAACCCACTTCTTTAACAGCAACGTTGACCTGTCAAGGCAATCATAGCTATACCAGTATTTGGTTTATGTCTAACTTCCATCTCATTACAAGCAATATGTCCAGTCTTACAACTGTGAGATGTATACCCATTTCATTTACAGCTCTGTAGATATCTAACAAATGAGATGCTATTAAATGAGTATGTTGTTGTTTGTGAAATGGATGTTAGACATAGACAAGAATAATGTTTATTGCTCCTTTGTTGCAGGTCAATATTGCTGTTAACAAATGTGTGTTTGGCCAAGACCATATACGTACTTGTGAAACTCTCCATTGCTGTAGGAGGCAATGTTCCCCTAATGAAATTGGTCTAGGCCTAGACCAGATACTTGTGCATCTATTCTGTATAAGAGAAGTCAACGCTGCAGTTAGACAAATGGGTGTTGGGTCTGGACCTGATACGTTGTAATTTTTTTGCTGGAAAATCCAACGCTTACAAAACTAAAATGGATGTTAGGGATGCACTAGATTCTTTTATAGCTTTTTGTTGTTAGACAAGTCAGTGCTGATATTAATGTTATGGTTGTTAGGCCTAAACCAAATATTTGAATGGTTGTTTTTGTTAGACAGGCCCATTTTGCAGTTAATGAATGAGAGTTAGACCTAGAACAGATACTCGTAATACTCTCTTTTGATATACAGATCAATGATGTTGTAAACGTAATGGATGAAAGACATAGACCTGATTCTTATATAGCTTAAACTGATGCTATGGGGGCATGAAAAGTGTTGCACTTCCCATTGGATCTCATAAACAGACTCAATAAAACCGAGTCTGCTGTTTTGTAATATTGTAGGTTTTCTATACTTCTGAAGGATCCGTTTATTCAGATTATTTAAACCTAAACCAGTTTCTTGTAATGTTTTCATTTATTAGACAGGTCCATGTTGTAGTTAATGTAATGGGCGCTGGACCTAGATCAGGTGCGTGTATAGCTTTTTGTCATACAGACAGGTCAGCTTTGTTTTTAAAGCAGTTTTTGTTATATGCTATGACAGATAAATAAATTAGGGGGTGGTGTTGAAAATATACAACGTTAATTGCGCTCTTTTTGTACATCTGATTGACTGAAAGCAGTGAAAAAAAATCAGAGAACGAGAGAGAAAGAGAGAGAGAGAGAGAGAGAGAGAGAGAGAGAGAGAGGGGAGGCTTAGAGCTGAATGCTCTCTTTTTCACGATGTTGTGGGTTGGTCTACAGTCTCTGATTGTGTTATTTCCTGGTCATACTCACTTACATTATGAACATGATCAGAATACTACAATCGCAAATCGCGTCCTTTTTGTGGGACATAGGCAAACAGTGCAGAACCGGATCAGACGCCGCGAAATCAGGTTCTCCACTGTTTGCTTATAGAATGTTCTATTAAAATTTGAATAAAAATGAAAAATACCACCCAACAACCTTTAAAACAGAAATGAACTGGTCTAATTGGTAACGGTGGGAAATTCCATTTGGCAGAAATGGGTTAAAATACCAAGACTGGTATTGAAGCAAGAACACAATGTGAGATTATGTTTTCTATATTTATTAAATAAAATTGTTAAAAC
This sequence comes from Loripinus fragilis, assembly GCA_964019695.1. Classification (NCBI taxonomy): domain Eukaryota; kingdom Metazoa; phylum Mollusca; class Bivalvia; order Lucinida; family Lucinidae; genus Loripinus; species Loripinus fragilis. The sequence continues at coordinate 88,324,257 of OZ026521.1, read as the reverse complement.
ATCAGCACTAATAATATTGTAGTCAACAAATAACAAATTATAACAATTAACTTAGAGCAGCTTAAGGCAACAACATCGGGAACCATTTAAAGCCTCAACATTGGAACTGCTATATGCCACAACAGTTTGATTATGCATTAATGTCATTTTGACCCTGCTGTTAATCCGTATGGCTTCCACTGGTTTTTGTCCCAGATAAACGAGTATTTTTGTGCACTTCTATATCCTTACCATAATACATCTATGTGTTTCATGTATGAAAACAGTTTAAATCCAGATCAGTTTGCTTCTTAGAAGCCAGCTGATCAGGTTCTACACTGTTTTCCACTCTGTTTGTTTTCTTGCTTTACGTCCCAAGTCAACAGCTATGGTCATGGCGGGACGGTACCTCTCTGAAAATACATGCTAATAACTGTTATCCTGCAAGTAACGTATATGGATGAAATTTGGGGAGGACTCTAGAACACATAAAACACACAGCTTGATAAGGGTACGAGTATAGCTAAAGCATATTTTACTACTTACAGTATCGGACCCACTCCCACCTGTAAACTTATTTAGCCGTTTACGTTATTTAGCGTAAATATAGGGTTTTACACTATCTATCATCATTAATTTAGCATGAAACACATTTGCATATAGGTATTCATGATAGTTGAGCGCCAAACCCTGGTATGAAAATGGCAAAGCAGCAACATTCAAGAAACTGTTCCATTAGAAGGCAGTTTATGCCTATTGTATCTAAGAAAAGGGGACTAGTTCTCTGCAAATGCTATTAATCACTCTGTGGTAATATTCAGTAGATGCAACTACTCTATATAATCTAAATAAACGTATTTGATACCAACTACGTTTTAAAACGACAATTAGACGACGATATTGCTACAAAGAGGTTTAGTTATTTGATGTTAGTACTTTTGATCATTTCTGTTTGGCAATTCAGATTAGTTTATGCTAATGAATGAACAACACCTTTACTGGTAAAGTATTTTTGTGCATGAAAATATATCCAAAGATGTTAACCGTTTTCATATAAGTATGGGGTTGCCGATTTTGTAAGTAAATTGGTCACATGTAGGCGTTTCTACATGATGATGTATATCTGTCGCTGACTAGCTAGCAGCGCAGACCCTGATGAAATTGAGCAATATGCTGCATTTTATCTGGGTCTTCATTGTTAACAAAAGTAAACGTCAAGGGGATTCCAGTATTAAAAGGGTTAATACACTGGCACATCTTACAAAAGAAAACAAATCAGCATACAAGAAACCAAAACGCCCCCTACAACATATATGGAAGACACAGAGATATTGGTTTAGACCTCACATCAATTATGAATATAGTGTTCTAGTGATTTTGGACTATTTTGTTTGCACATGCATTTTCTGTCTGAGCAATTTAGATTTGTCACTCAAATAGTTAGATCTGGTCAGCACTCAGCTTGTTCTTGGTGCAAGCGTTGTTCTTCTGCAAACTTAAACTGTCTTTTATCGTAGAAACGTAACAATACAGGGCTCTGTGGATGAAAGTTTTTCAGATGTAGATAATGATCGCCTGGTTCAAGCGTCGTGTGACCACAGTCTTCACACACATATAGTTTATTGCGTCTCTCTTTAAAAGCATATTCAAATTGTTCACCGTGAACCTTCTTCCCATGAGATTCTAATGAGCAACGTTGTGTGAACGCCTTGCCGCAGGTCATACATTTGTACGGACGGACACCTGGAAAAAGAAGAAACAAAATAGTGATATTATTAAGAGCAAATGGTATCATGATATAATGGTACGTCACATAAACCTACATCGTCTTGATAATGACTAATTGATAGTGCTTCGATGCACAATTTATCTAAACCATAAGCTGGTGAATTCTAGAATGGATTTATATTTTGGAACTGTTTTGAGATTACAAACACCTTGTACGTGGATTATGTAATACAATGTATACACGCCAATGTATTTATGTAGAGAAACTTAGATCGAAAATCTTCTGTATGCCATTAGACAAATGAATATAATATATGCCAAATTGTTTCGTAGTCAAATATTATATTGTTGGATATAACTGTTGTCATGTCTAATGCAGTGGCACGCTGTATTACCTGTTGTGTGTGTTCCTTACTCTCATGTATCAAGGAAGCGTCTTGTTTGGTTCTCGTTTTATGATGTACAGGTTTGTTTACTAGTACAGCAAAAATCTAGTACAGCGAAAATCTCGCAGAGAGAGAGAGAGAGAGAGAGAGAGAGAGAGATGCTTTATTTCTCTTCTGTTAATTGGTCATTCCGTTTGTTGCGCAATATAGACTGTGGTATTTCTGGTAATAATCTTTTGTTCTGTTAAAAATTGTAAAAAGTTTGTGTGCTTATGACCAAAGTGCGTTGTTACGAAATTTCAAATAGTAATCCTTATAATGAATGAAAGAAGACTATGCGCGAATCCAGAGGGGGCACAGGGGGACCAGATCCCCATGAAAAATCTCAAAAATATAGAGTTTCTTAACAATAACGGTCCAGTCCGGATCCCCAAAAAATCACAAATCACAAAGCTTTCAGCCAGCATTCAATGTTTGGCCATCATCTGCACGCCAGCGAATCGCCATTTAAATGACCTTTTGCTGGCGGGCCGATGATAGCCCGCTTATAGCGGTATTTGGATCTTCCCTCTCCTCATCAACTAAAACAAAACGTTGTCAAAGTTGGTCCCCCTCTAACAAAACTTTCTGAATCCGCGCTTGAAGACCTGAATGTAATACAAGCTATGATTACATGACCACTGTTTTAGGGGATATCGTCATATCATTAAAAGAAATAATCATAGCCACATGTAAATGTAACGTCATAGTGACGTATGTGGCATCATTATGTTTCTGATGAAATATTGTATTCTTCAAAAGTCTGAAATCCTAGTTATTGTGGCCATATGATAAACACAATCCTACACTTGTTGTCAATTCAAATGAAATATATGAGACTTGCTAAATGTGTCATTGAAACCTTTACCGCATAAATGGCACAGATATCGTTTAATTTTTACTGCAAATGTTCTAAAATTTCGAATACTAGCTGCCTGCCAAAATATCTAGACAAACAGGACAGACCCAGATCAGACTGCTTCTAAAGAAGCAGTCTGATCAGGGCCTTCCCTGTTTGCTATTCTGACAAGCATTTTGTAAATTCCAGCCTTTAGAACCAACATCTTATTTGAGAATTGAAAGAAGTGTGCATAATTTTAGAACATTTACATTAAGCTATTGAACCACTTACCAGTATGCGTTCTGGTATGTCTTTTGAGGTCAAATGTGTCATTGAAACCTTTACCACAGAAGCGGCACAGATATCGTTTGATTTCACTGTGACATTTGAGATGACGATTCAGCAATCTCTGTAATTGGAAAGACTTTTGGCAGATCCGACAGACGAAGTGGTCCTCCTCTGTACGGAAACCTGAAACAATTATAAGCATAATAAACAACAGTTAGTTCGAATCTGATCATTGAAACAACGCGACTTTTATGAGTATCAACGACATATGTTTTGGTTGAGAAATAAATAAAAGCACTTTTGTTTGGAACAATTTATTCGGGAAGACTTTTTCTGTGCATTGGTAATACAAGTTTTTTACATTTTAAATTGAAATAATGGGACACTTGCACTTAACCAGGCACCATGGTACAGTCAGACTGAGTCTGTTCATGTAGCATATGATAGATGGGGGCTTATGCCCCCATACCCCCTCAAGTGTGTTCAGGTTATAACATCCAACCATACCAAACGTTTCAAGAAACAATTTAGAAGCAAACTAGTCAAAATCAGTTGTGCCCCGTAAAGTGCAATCAAGCCAAAATAATTAACCCATTTATGCCGAATGGATTTTCACATCTCTATCAATTCGGCCAGTCCATTTCCAATATAGGGGTGTTGGGTGGTATTTTTTCATTTTTTCCAAATTTCAGTTGAAGATTCTGTAAGCAAATAGTTGAGATCCTGATCAGATTTGAATCTGCACTGTTTGTCTATGTCCCACAAAAGGACGCTAGGCTTATATGGGTTAACTGTGTAACTAGGAATAAAGCGGCCAGGAATGAATGTATAAGTCCTGTCAAACATATTAACATTATTCAGGGTAAAATTTCATTATGGCTTCAAATATAAAATGAGTTATGAAAATTATGGGTTTCTTTTGCTGCTAAGTATAATTTCCAATAAATCTTATATATATTTCCATAAATCGATTTTGAAGTAGCAAACAGACGAAATGACGCACAATGCAGCAATTCGTCTGGGTCTTCACTGTATGCTGAAGTACCCGCTTCAGGATTTCCTGTATAAAAATGTTAAAGACATTTAGAAACATAGTTTTGTTGACCATAATCATATGACAGCATCATACTTACAATAATACTAAAACATTCAACTGTAAAGCTTTCGAAAGTCAAATATCCTAAATTCTATTGTAAGAGTATCAACACTCTATCTCCAGTCATTTGTGCTTTGACACAAATTTGGACTGATAGCGATACAACATCGGTTGATTTAGTTTCCTTGAGTAAAAAGTCTAATAAACAAAGCGAGTTATCTTAAACATTGAAATGTGTTTGTCTTGATAATTGAAACTGAACATCCGTTAGGCTATCTGCTTTATCTAACTCCTACATTCTTGAATGGCATGTAAAGAAATAGATTTACACCATGATGTTTTGTTGGTATCGTCTTCCATAGCACGATATTTGTTTGTTTGCACATAGAAAAGTATTTCTTTTTGAAATAATGGCTATTAGATTTCAACCAAGAATTCAATAACTTCGTTCTAGTATGTATTCAATAGCATCTTAGGTATTTGCATGTAAATCATGTAAATGTGTGACAATTGTTGCGTAGTTTTTCCTCGTAGTTTTAGCAGGACACCATTTCATTTGTTAAATGTGACAATTTCCCTTGCAAAAATATGAATACACTTACAAAAGACAAAATAATAACCAGACGAGAAGTAACATATGGTGCGCATAATTTGCTATTTTATAAGGATCCATCATGAGTGTGAGGGTGGGGTAGAAAGATCGGTCCCTAGGATCACCAATTGACATCACGAGGTTTGCCGAGTGATGACAAACAGTGATCACGAGGGACGGATTTTTCTATCGATTCCCGACACGAATAATGGATTCTTTTTTCTTGCTCGCCACTAAATACCTCATTTATATTGGAAAACATGAAAAAAAAATCCAGAAAATCCTGAATACGCTGAGATGCGACATGGTGACGTCATTTTAACGTTACATTGAAGTCACGGAACGGCGTGCGCAGGGTGCGGCCGACGTGCGACTGTTCGTTTTTGTTATCTTTCTCATGGGCTGGTACGGGTATGTGAGGTAGAATTATCTCACATGGTTAAAACAGCGGAAATTCCGATCTGGTGTGCGAGCATGTTTTGTCTGTATTGACCATGTTATTCATTTTATCACTCACAGCGTCATGTACCACTGCTGAATTACAGATTTTGGTAACGTAATGAAATGACGCCCATAATAACATCAAATATATGTGGCCAAATCTTGACGTTTGAACGTCAAAACGCCTTTACAAAATAATTTTAGTGTCATGTGATAAATAGAATCTAACATATGTGCAACTGTATTATTAAATAAATTAATCTCGTTGCGACAAATGAAAAAAAAATGATGCCCAGTTCACAAGTGTAGGTATTGTTGTCTCTGTCTCCTAGATCCCTAGCTATGCTTAGGCATGCGGGTACTACTGAGGACAAGGCAACTTAGAAGGTCACCCAATAATTACCTATATGAGATTTCAAATTATTACCTATTGGTATACAAGAAGGCATTCAATTTTATGCGCGGATCCAGAAAGTTTTGTCAGAGGGGGTCCAACTTTGACAACGTTTCCTTTTTTGATAAGGGGAGGAAGGATCCAAATACCACTATTAGCGGGTCATCAACGTCCCGCCAGCGAAACGCCATTTAAATGGCGTTTCGCTGGCGGGACGATGATGGCCCAACATTGAATGCTGACTTGGTAGCTTTGTGATTTTAAGGGGATCCGGACCAGTATTGCTAAGGAACCCTATTTTTTTATGACTTTCCGGGGGCGGTCAGGACCCCCTGTTCCTCCTCTGGATCCGCACATACATAAGTGTTATGTGTGTGCTGCTGGATACAAATTTGTAGTTTAGATAAACCGCTTGTTTGCCCGCTGAGAAGTTGTATAGAGAAAGCGAACACCGTTACTCTGTCTTGTTCCAATAGTGCCTTAGGCCAAACACCTATAGATACGACTAACGTTTTAAACTTTTAACAACAAAAACTCCAATTATCCGTTACGATACCTATCTCCCTGAATTGTTGAAAGTATCAAATTTTTATCTCTGTAATTATTGAAATGATTTTCTCAAACCAATTTAAAGAGAAACTTTGTAACATTCTATTCCCACGCTAATCGGAACGTTTTGGGTTTCTTACTGTAAATCGCGAGTTTAAATTACATCAGTTTTTTTTATAAATTGAAAATGTAAAATAACACATCGCCATTGGTCTAGATAAATAAAAAAAAAATGAATGTAAAATTACGAATAAATGACCCTACATGCCCATCCTTATGTACGTCTGTTACGGTTACTGTTACCGGGCCTTTTAGTTAAGAGTGCGTACCAAAAAAGTATTTTCTTATTTCTCAAATAAAACATATGTTGTGTGTACTCAAAAGAACCGTCTCAATGCGACGGTTCTTTCGAGCACCTAAAACATATGTTCAAACTGATGGATCAGAAAATGTTTACACTTTTACACTCAATTTTTTTGTTTATCTAAACCTTGTCTACATGTACTTACCGAAGACGTTTTGTGATACTGTTTGTCTGTCCGTATGAGTAAATATTGGGTTCCTGATTCCATAGCCACCATTGATTAGTTCAACGCTACTGTTTGGATCTTCTTTCTGATGAAAACAAATAAATAAAAGCTGCTGCAGTGATATATAACATTATGCCAACTTATGAAATATCGCAATCGCAGATCATGATAATAATTTGGCCAAGCGATGCGCTATGGTCCCAAAATAAAAATGGATCCACAAAACAAAAACAAAACGTAAAACAGAATAAAAAACATCGAAAGTAAAAAAATAAATATCAGAAACAGTAAAAAGCAAACTTGCAAAAATGCAGTTAAACAGAAAAAACGAACATACACGGAAGCGCTGCCTTCTAACAATTGGCAGTACAATCAAGTAAAATACTTTACAACACAATTGTGCAAAACGAAGACAAACACAAAAATATGCATGCATAAATTTGTGGGGAGTGAATCAAAATATAAAGAATTAATGGAGCATTAATTAATATATTTTAAGACTTTAATATTGACACTTGATTCGTTGCTTAACGTCAAAGTTTACCAGTTATGGACAGTTTCCTGAATAGTAACCAGTTCTGAGGTTAAAAGTCCGCGTTCAGTGGTACAATGCAATGCCACCAATGAGGCCTATTGATTTCCAGTCTAGCTGTCAAAAATCCATGTAAGCCTGGGACAAAGGCAAACAGTGCAGGCCAAGACAAGACGCCACAAAACGCAGCGTCTGGTCAGAGTATCCTATGTTTGCTTAAATAGGTTAATATAATATATTCATATTAGTTTGTTTTGGGAAGTACATTTTACTCTATTTACCTGTTGTTTGGGCACTGGAATAGGAGGCAATGTACAACGTCTTGATTCCTTTTCTGTATGATTTGTTAAATCTAAAACTTCTGTTGAACCACATGCCACACTCGATATATGATGATTTGCGATTGGCCCATGTGATATTTGAGCTGGCCTGTGTATTAATGGTAGACATGGAACCGGTTTGTGAACAGACTGGGTTAATAAGTTACTGGTACTTCCGGTCTGCAATGAACTTCCGGTTCCATCCTCAATAGGTGACAAAAGTTTGTCCTTGATTGGCAAGAATGGCTTGAAGGATGAAAATGAAAACAACGTTGAAGACCTACGAGATAAGTCACTATTAAAATTTCGTATATTGCTTGAAAAATTGTTGTGTTCATTAATATCTTTGTCCTTTGATTCTATATGATTCACATCCAAACTATCATTATTGCTGTTTACAGGTTCTGTGTTTTCAGGATACACTTTGTCTCTATATATAGATGTTCTAGAGTCTGTAAAATGGGAGGGTGTACTTGGTGTATATGACGATGCAGATCTTGGAGACACGACGCTTCCACTAGATGTTGAGCCAGGTGAGTCCGGGGAGGCGAGCTCGTTCCGTCGAAATGGATATGATGAAATAGGTGAAAGAGACAGATATAACGACTTGCTACAGGAATATGCTGGTACACGGTATTCTAACGATGGTTGAGGAATGGGGTCCAGAGGTGGTAAGTAAAATTCCCTTTTCTTTATATGAGTATCTGGTTTTGGAAAATTATTGACATCGCTGGCTTTATCACGAGCTAAATCAAGAGCAATTGCTTCCGTTGGTGTAGGTGTCTTAACTTGTTGAGTTGTTTCTGGTTGATCCGGTACGGTGTTCAGTCGATCATGCTTGTGGACGTTTATTTGGTTGTTGTCAATTTTATCTGAAATACAAAACAATACGTGGAAATCATATATTCATTGCCCAACCTGTATACCATTTCTTTCAAACATAGGGAAAGGTGTGCATGAGGGTCCGCGGTATATGTACATATGCGTAAACCTCACTCTTATACATGTAGCTTGATATTAAACTGCCGGCGTCATAACATTTTTGATTTATTCTTAGAAAAAAGAAAGAAAACAAAAACGTCTTTTTATAATCACTATGTACTCGGCATTGAAGTTTTATTGCCTCGTAGTCACCATAGTTTAATTTGCCCATCAAAATATAATAAACAAGTTCTGAAGCTGTCCTTTTCATACTTATCTGAAATGGGCCAGCGCATTGAAAAACAGATAAAATTGCATTTGCGCACCGTGAAGACTATGATCAGCTTGGGCATCAGTCCCGTCTAAACAGAGTCACTATCCGCATGAAGTCTAATTGTGTCCTTTGCTACATGTATCCAATAGATCGCGCAGCAGAAGATTCTAATCTTATATGATTAATGCGCAAACTGACGTGCGATACATGACGCACAGGGTATATGAGCTAGATTGTGGTACACTACGCATCGGCGAGAAGCTAATGAACAGGCGAGTCTGTGCATTTGCGCTGACACATCCAGCTCTGCTGGATACGTCAGTATAAACGTTTAAATATATCTTTTGCGCATATGGCGGTAAGTATCAAAATCTCGTGAGCTGGTTCTTTTCATGATTTGGGTCAGAACTAATAAGGCCAACGACTTGTGTAATAAGATACACGACTTGCTCCAGCCCAAGGTGATGGTACACTGTACACAATGGATAACTGGATAACGTGGTTTCATCAGGCAAAAGAAAATATTTTCACAATGTATTTAAGTGGAAAATTTGAATCACTTAACGGTCACCCGCCTCTCTTTAGTAAATACTTTAAAGCAATATTGTTACACACATCATGATTTTGCTTCACGAAAAGTTGAACGTCTTGAAAAATCAGACGAATATGTGTCAGAATGCGAGGTTTCTGTTATCATCGCATCGATGAACAGCGATGGCTCAGACGAACCTGCGCATACGTCATCAGGCAAAAGAAAATATTTTCACAATGTATTTAAGTGGAAAATTTGAATCACTTAACGTCACCCGCCTCTCTTTAGTAAATACTTTAAAGCAGGTAGTGAATCTGCTACCAGTTTAAAGCAATATTGTTACCAACATCTTGATTTTTCTTCACGAAAAGCTGAACGTCTTGAAAAAATGGATCATAATGCGAGAGTTTGGTTCCCATCGCATCGATGAGCAACGAAGGTTCAGACGAGCCTGCGCATACGCGCAGTCTCGCCGGAGCCCTAGTTTCTCGTGTACACAAAGTATGGAATATAATGAAGGCTCTGACCAGACGATACCTCTAACACAGCTTGATACACCAGCAAAAAAAAAAACTTTTTGTGGCTTTTCCATGGGTAGAAACCAGTACTGGGCCGGGAGGGTTTATGATTTGTGTGTTTATTAATATGACGGGAACTCCCGAAGGCTCAACCGAAAGTGGTTTTATGGAGAAGCCGGGAATTGAACACCAGCATGGGCGTTTACTGGAAGTTTTTCCGCATATGCGATAAGTACCAAAATCGCGTGAGCTGGTCCAATTATAATTAAATAAGACTATTTCGGAGTCATGCTATTTTATGAATACAGTCGTGCTAATTCGTGTAATTTATAAAGTGTAGACTTTTGGAAGTGAAACTCCGTCTTATTAACTGAATAATACCATGAATTCATCTAAATGATATTAACTGGTTATTATAATGTAATCTATAACACAGTGCTTCCAATCATACGCTTATTCAAAATGTTGGTTCTATTTTAAGTATGACAACTGACAATAAAAACGTTTATAGCGACGTTAAGCACAAACCCATCAACTTTTAAACACGTGGCATAACGCTGGTACATGTACATCTATATCTATTAGCTGACCAGGTTTCAAGATTCGAATAACTTGCTACATGTACATATAACATGTATAACAAGGTACAGCTGTATGAATGTCCAACGTACGGAAGGAGGGTAGGACGGACATGCCGAAAGCAATAACATTTATACTGCCCATTGTTGTCAAAGTTTGGATGTAAGTTGGTTTAGACCAAATGCATTTTTAAACCAAAGGTACGATAGCACCTGTTTTGCATTTAACAGTTCACAAGTGACTATTGGCCCTATAAAAAGTCTTGTGAGTACAAAGAAGGGCCCCGGAGAGCGTCTCGAGCACGTTAAGATAGTCATTAGCACCGACACGTTGGCTTCTTGCATCAAAAAACTTTTATTTATGAGCCGAAAACGGGAGCGGTCCTTCGATCACTTCATTAAAAATGCAAGCACGAGCCTCAAATTAGATATTTCAACGTTTCAAAAGGGGTAATTTGGTGAAATATTTCAACTAGGTGTTAAGGTTACCAAAAATAACAATTACAGAACGGAAAATGGTATCACCTTGCAGTTCGGTTATAGTGAAACAGCTACGTATCGTGTGTTAATTGAATGCTTGAACTTTGTAAGGGTAGTATCGTACGAAAATATCCCTATTTGGAAGGGTATGCGCTGCATAGCGCGCCAAGCTCGATCTGCGCAATCATTCATTTAGGCTTTTAGGTTCTTTGCGTATCAGAGGTTTCGGTCAATTATTATTGCAATATAGAAGGACAGGAAAATGCAGATAAGCCCTGTGCAAATTCATTTGCACAGGGCTTATCTGCATTTTCTTTGTCCATGAATACCATATATGGAACATATGCGGGGTAAGGGTGGTTTTGAAATGACAAAATTGGGTGATAAAAAGCAGGAAATGCTAGCTCACTTTACAGAAATGAAGTCTAAAAAAACAAAATAACATAAAATATGTTGTTTTTGTACCTGACTTTTATATTCAATGATAACCGTTTTATCATTTAGTTGGTGAATTGGTGTTAAATAGGCAAATATCCGGATGATGGTCACGTGTTAATGGTGTTGCACCATTATTAAATGCGCATATGAGAGTCATAATGTGCACATCTTGAAATCGATCTCTGCCCAAAACAGAACTTCGCTGGTAAACAGCTAAGATTTCTTCCAAATGAAGTGATGCAACAAGAAACCATAATACCATCCGTTAACGGACGTTGTGGGGGTAAGAGTGTGCGGCTCTGTGTAGTTAAAAATAACATACAGGACATTTAAATCATATCGGATCATGATATTAAAACGAAACTTAAACGAAATGAACGTCGGCAATGCTTTGCTGTCTCAGGATACCAAATGGGAAAGTAACAAAATCATAATAAACAACACAAACAAGAGCCAAGAGGTCAGCCCTTTCCCTTCAGGTGACCACAAGGCAGCAATGAACAGACGCGAAAGCATGACAAAGAACAAGACATAAATAACACAAATTATCCACAAAAGAAGTACCGCCTTGGAACGATCAGTAAAACTATTTTACTGGAGGGCTTAAACCGGTTTCATCGCGCCAACCTCACCCTTAGCTCAGATGTGGATCAAGACACATAGATGTTTGGTTTGCATGAAAGACCCCTAACTTATCCATGCATCATCTGGTATGGTATCGAATGGTTTTCGAAACGTATGATCAGTTTGCATTTAGAACTTACGCGAGCACATCGAGTGATTCACTTCAAACCGACGTTTAAACTCCAATAGAGGCAAAGAAAAATGACACTTACAGACTGAGCCATTTCTTTACCGCCATTTTATTGGTTGTAAGGGTTAACCGCCTTTTTATTGATTCTGAATTTTTACTAACTCAGCAGAATGGATAGCACAGACGTAGTAGACATATACAAGTTATCAGGAGAATCAATCCAAATCAATCAATCAATCAATCAATCAATCAATCAATCAATCAATCAATCAATCAACCAATCAATCATTTAACCGAGATAAATGTACGTATTGCCCAAGGATTAAAGTGGTTATGTGCTGCTGTTCTTGCTGGCTTTGTGTATGCAAGCAGAGAACCCGTTTACCGCATTTGAGTCAGATCATGACAAAACCAATACGATTGCATGTTGCGTCCATCACATTCACAAATGTGCATATCAGCCTAGCCTCGATATTAGAAACTTGTCCATGCTCAACTCAACCATCATGTTTATCCTGCTCAAAAATGTTGAAATACCAACAATTATAGGCATTTCAACAGTTATAAGCAGGGTCAGCACACATCTGAAAGTTTAATTTTAAAGCAAAAAGTATATTTATTTTTTTAGCATTTTAGTTTTTATAAACAGTCAAAATGTCATGTTCATTTGAATTGAGCCTGAACAAGTTCTATAACCTCGAGGCCTGGATATTTACTAAATTAGAATAGAATCTTCGTTAAGCACTAAGTGAGTAGCTATGGACAGATAGTTTCTACATGTGGACCACAAGTAATCTAATCAGACTGTGTGAAAATGCTCATGCTGCCTGGCACACATGTCATTGTATTGGATAAATTATGCATTTGCTCAATTATTTCATTAGTATAATACAAAGTGGCTCAATTGGCAATTTGGCAATCGTGACTTGCTCCATTTGGTCTACTAAATAAGGAAAAGGGCATATTTTTTTTTAAATTCAATAACATAATGTTCACAATGAATATTCTATAATGGTTTATTTTAATCAAGCTACTCTATTTCACAATGATGTTTTATAACCTATATATGTGTCGCATAATATATTTGAAATAAGATATGATGACAACGAAGACCCAGCCGAGACTGGCAGGGTCAATGACTGCCTGTGACTTAGTTGTCATTTGCTTTGTAGACTCTGTAAGCCTTGCGGAACGTTGCAGCAGTTGCGCTTTGTAACATGGATATCTTGGTCAGCAATCAGTCATACTACTCTGGGCTCATACGCAATATATGCTGGTAAAGATAATTCAAAATCTCATGTATTTTGTTGAATGTGTGGGGCATTTTATCCTAAACATTTTGCTCCAGCTCGGGTCCAATATAGTACATTGATTAAATAAAAAACTTATTGATGAAGAGTCCGAAAATATGTAATTTGATGTAAAATTTTGTGAATCCAAACCAAATGGCTTACAGCCAGATGATCAAACCGTTTTTCTGTGATTACATGCTAATCAACAACTATGCTGCTATGCTAACTCAATGCTAGATGCAGGTGTAGTAATTTCCAAGGAAGCATACATTCTCATATCACTATCGGCCCTCCAGCGTAACGCCATTCTAATGGCGTAACGCTGGCGTGCCGATTGTGGCCCACTTTTATGCCAACTGGGCATTAGTACATTTAGCATGATAAGGGTTAAAACGACTTACCAATCAGGGCCTTTGAGTGTTTACAATCACTTGAGTCTTTATCGATCTGACTCTCTCGATGGCGCTTTGTAGCGCTTTTCTTTACCAAAAACGATCGTGGCATTTTGCTTCCTATTGAACTCGAGTGTTAACGTGAAACGTGTATATATTTAACGCAACAGATTGCATAACAACGTCCTTCTTAAGCCAATGGGTTGAATTTGTCCATGTATTCAAATGTCTTTGATCGCTAACATTCCATTTATTGGCACTTGCTCTCTTTTTCTTCTTCAGGAATATTTAGAATTTTCTTTTGTTATTTGAAAGAAAAGTAGCATTTAAGCAAATGAGCTTTCTTTTCATTTGGTCTGTATCTAATAACACAGCGTCCCACTTGTTTTCTTTGAATTTTTCACTTTTTTGTTTAAATTAATAGTCTAAGCTATGGTTCCGTTATATGTCTTAGTTTTCTTTGAAAATTTCACTTTCTTGTCTAAAAATAATATTCTAAGCCAGGGTTCCGTTACATGTCTTAGATTATCAATGCAGCATCAATGGTAATTTTTTTTAAAAAACTTTGCATTTTTAAAAAATGCAGTATAACTGCAATCCAGCGAATGGTATTTTAACAATTGTCACCACGACACCTCTCAGATAGTTACTGTCAGTTACCGAAATGGACCATCATTTAAAGATACCCATTTTAGTACGGATGAAGAGGCGAAAGTAACGGGGTGAATAAATCTTTTTATTGCAGCCATGTAACCGTAACGGAAAGACACTTAAGACGTTGTCAGTTTGAAACTGTAAAATTTTGTCCAGTGACATAAAAACATACCATATGTCTTATTAAGTTCGACCATACTGCCATACGGGGCTGAAAACAATAAAGATACATTCTATCATCGGTCTTCTTAACATCATGATTTTATTGACACGGGCTATATCAAGAATCCGTTACGCAGGCTGGCCTAATTCCCAACTTTACACCACTTAAAGTAGTAATGGTTGTAAACCCATTACTTCTCATGCAGCATTGTTGGTTTAGTTGGATCTCGGCTCGGAAGCTTCAATCAGTACCGTAAGCCACGCCTACAAACCGTTGTCACAGATACGTATCAGTAAAAATGGGTTTAAATAGATAATACAGGTAGAAGAGTGAATTTCAGTTTAAGAGCTAAATGTTTTGTATGATAGCGAGAACTTCAACATGTATTGAGAGGACAGTTTGAAACACTGCACAACAAACTCAGACGTGCGTTTAAATCTGTGTACGCAAGGATATTTTGTACGTGTCTGCTGATTGTTTTAAAAGTATTTTTATTTAAAAAAAAGAAAAACAAATTTCATAAATACTGTCGAAGCCTCAAACAAATTAGGCCCTGCCAATTCTTGAAAATAAACCATTCTATCTAATAAGTAGACTATGGATAGATTCAGGCATATGCGTTTTGAAGCAAATATGTCTCCAGGAATGTTTAACAGGGTAAGGATGGAATATAACATAGACGCTAGCAAAAACAAGACCCTACCATCATCGGATGGTATTATCAGTATACATCACTTCCAACATGTACAAGATAGATTCTGTCTCGACCACTGCCAGCGACATATTCAGTACAATTCAAGGAACGAAAAATGTTCAAGGAAACCTTATACTGATACCAAATCACGTAAGAAGTTAAAATAGAGATGTGAAGAAAATAGTCCATCTTATTATAATCATAGCGTTGTGGGCTCATTAAAGTTAGACTCTCAACAATTAGACATATTATCTAATTTGCTACATGGGTAAGCCTGAAACAGTTTCTCAAACTGGCAAAAAGTAGGCAAAATCATTATAACAGATTGTCAGAAAGCGTTTTATATAAAACGTTTAGAATAAAAAACCCGTATACCTTTGTCTTTGTTTTTTTTTGTATTCTAATACCTTTTCCTCGTGGTGTCATGATTAGGTATGTGATCTTACTTGTATTTTGGGTGATGATGACATTTGATTTCAAAGAGGACGAAAAGCATGTATGTATGTTTATTTTAATACAATACGATATACAATTCAGTTAGTTGAATAACGAGTAAACAAATTATGGACTGTCTAAGGTGGTGATTCTGTTGCTGTTGGTCCATTGTTTGCTTGCTATTCCTTCTATTGTGTGTGAGGGTTTGCACTTTCTCCTGATTTTGTGATAATGTCCTTTTTGTCATTTCTAGTTATGCAATCATCTCACTGAGAGAGAGAGAGAGAGAGAGAGAGAGAGAGAGAGAGAGAGAGAGAGAGAGAGAGAATGAGAGAGGGAGGAGAGAGATGGTCGCTTAACTTTAATTATATTCTTGCTTTTATGTATGTATCTATGATTTTCAGTTCTGTGTCTCTTCTTCTTAGTGTCTGGGTTTGTCTGTGATATTTAATTGCGACATTTCCTGGTGATACTATCTTGCTGTTTCTATGCCATTATAGGATGCTGCGGGGATTGGCAAAATAAATCTGTCAGAATTATGCTAATGGTGCAAAAGAAAATTAAGGAACATCTGACAAAGATAAGAAATATCATTGTGACCATGACCTCTTTGTTCGATTGTTGTATGGTACAATTTAAGATTGAAACACCTCTTTAAAATGTATATCTAGGCAGCGAACCCAAAAATACGGAAATGCCACAATCAAACACTACAGACCAACCCACAGCAAAACTGATTAAAGCTACATGTTCATTTATTACGATCCTTTACCAACCTAAATTTTGGATTTTGAAAATGTTACAAGACCAAACTGAGGTGTATTATTAATGTGATGCCAATACAAAGAGTAAGTGAGAAATGAAGTGAGTATGACAAGGAAATGCCATAATCACACACTGCAGACCGACTGAAGAGCCGCAGAACACCAACGGTCACAAGGAATCAGGAAGACCATTAAAGCTAACCAATCTTTAGCTCAACGTTACTGCTGGATGAAAGTCTTTGTAGCGACTACTTTGCGCAATAAATTATCAACCATGAATTGATATAGATAACCGGTGTAACTAAAATGGCATTTTCTAGTTTAATGTCGATATTTAAATTAAAGTAGATAGTATATGTACATGTAGGTATTTTAGCGATACACATTGCATCTAAAAGTAAGTAAGGGTGCAAAGATCGGGAATCGATGCAATCAAATACCACTCCTGACCCAGGATACCAATGGGAAAATGACAAAATCACAGTTAGACACCACAAATGTCAGCCCTTTCCCAGCAGGTGACCACAAGGCAGATATAAACAGACGTGCACAAAGACATAGCAAACACAAGACAGAAAAAACATAAAAGATCCACAAAAGAAGTACTGCCTTGGAACGGCCAGTAAAATGTTTTACTGGAGGGTTTAAATTGGTTTCACGGCGCCAACCTTAAAGTCTTAAGATTCATGTTCAAAAATATCCAAATCACCAATACTATTTTCATCATCTTTAAGCCCTTTAGTTGGAAACACTTGTTGAAGCTGCTAACTTTTTCGTGAAACTGTTTATGTTCTGAATATCAAAAATGTAATAAAAACAATTTTAAAAATCAGTATCAATCGCAAATAAGATTTAGAAAGCAGTTTTGATAGCATAGGAAGTCCTGTATCTACTTTGTAAAGGGTATATGAATGTTGCAATAATATGTCCTTTTGATCTCTAACCAACCAGTCAATATAGGCCATACCAATGAAATGTACCAGAAAATTGTGTACAATAAAGTTAGGATGGCCCACTATTTATATTGAGGGGTCAAATATTATACTTTCAAAGTAAGTAAGGGTGTAAAGATCAGGAATCGATACAATCGAGTATCACACCTGACCCAAGATACCAATGGGAAAGTTACAAACTCACAGTTAGACACCACAAATGAGAGCCAAAAGTCAGCCCTTTCCCAGCAGGTGACCACAAGGCAGATATAAACATTCGCGCACAAAGGCTAGCAAACACAAGACAGAAAAAGTCATAAAAGATCCACAAAAGAAGTACCGCCTTGAAACTGTCAGTAAAATATTTTACTGGAGGGCTAAAACCGGTTTAACGGTGCACCAACCTCCTCATCCTTAGTTCAGATGTGGATCAAGACACATAGCTGATTGGTTTGCATGAAAGACCCCTAACTTATCAATGCATCATCTCCTAGAACATATAAATCAAGATATAAAAAGGAGATAAAGCAAAGATAAGAACTAAACAGTAAATAAAACTGAATATCGGAGCAAAAATTGCAACAGGTAAACCCAGGTGGGCCCGACAAACAGCCAAAAGACAAATTATATTTCTTAGTCTGAAGATCGATTTGTATTCAGACCCTGATGCAATACAGCGTTCTGCAGCATACCATCTGGGCTTTCACTGTTTGCAAAAGTACCCGTTTAAGAGTAGTCAGTCGGCAAAGGAGATAACATTTGAATACTGGTTAACAATTCATATACACCACAGTAAATCTATAACAGTTTAAAAAAGGTTACCATATTACATGATGTTCCTCTAGCATCAAATCTAATAGTGGGACACCATAGTTATGTTTTCAGATCGACAGAAGAACGTTTATGCCTATGCTCTGAAATTTTTTGACAAATGTCAACATTTCGGTATATCCCAACCAAACCATTTATAATACCCCTCTATCCATAACCTTTGATCCACCTACCCCATAAACTCATTAACTAAAGGTGTGTTTGGTACATGAAACTCCTTAGATACAGTTATATGCGTAAATAGATGGCGTATATCGTGTATTAGGTTTCATGTAACGTCAAATGGATTTTATCTATGCTAAATTAAGAAACACTGATGTTGTTCTTACTTATCTTATCACTTCAATGATCTTCAATGTTGTCTGGTTTAGTAATTAATAGGGGAGACATACCATTTCCATTCGACTGAAATGGGCTTTTCCCCATCACCTTCAAAATTCTTACTACTACTAGAATATAGACCCGTAGTAGAAGTTAAGTTAATGCATACTTAAGAAATAAAGATAAGCAAAGTAATAAACATATTTTTGCGTAATTATATGATGTTTGGATAAAATTTCTTTAAGAATATGCTTACTGACTATTAATGACATGTGATGAAATGCGAAAACGTCACTTTAATGATAAATTAACGACACAAGATGAAAACACTTAAAAACGTAAATATGTGACGTGGACGTCATAACAATGATCATGAAACCCAATCTTCCTCATAATTTGTTACATGGCGCCGACTCCACAATGTACAAACAAAGAAAGCATCGTATTATTCTGAAATGTCAGTCAAACAATGCTTCCAAACCAGCTACTGGAATGAAAACATTCACAATGACAAGGAATATGCATTTAACGTCAATTAAAGCCGTCGAGTTGAGCTTGTTGGTGCATTACAGGATTAACCGAACCAAAATATAGCAGGACATGCTTTGGCTGCAAAAGCTACCTTACAGAGCCTGTAGAATTATGTCAGCGGGACGTTACATTGACGTTAGTCAAACTGAACACGTCACACATTTGCAAATGAAAACAACACGTTATATGCGGGAAGTAAGCATTAAACTTGCTAATTGTAACCGAAACTTTGCCACTTGGCCATTCTCTCATAAGCATTGTTGTGCCTTTAAATGCAGAATAATGAATTTTGACGTCATAATACACATTTTATTGACGTATAACACTGTAAAGTCATGAATATAATTTTACTGCATTTAACGCAACATTTGGTCTTGACGTTAATGACGGTAAA
Organism: Loripinus fragilis; assembly: GCA_964019695.1. NCBI lineage: Eukaryota > Metazoa > Mollusca > Bivalvia > Lucinida > Lucinidae > Loripinus > Loripinus fragilis. The sequence continues at coordinate 88,304,644 of OZ026521.1, read as the reverse complement.
CATTTGAAACCATAGCGTAAGGTTGCAAGCAGATCATTTCCTAGACCCCCAAATTTATTCCAAAGTTTTTGTAATCAACAAACCAGTTTTGATAGAAAATTGACTTTAATTGACAGTGTTTCGCAGGTACTACTGAGGTCAGGGTGATTATGCGCATGCTTGCCAGCATACGCAATCGACGTAGTGGCGTAACCTACTGTAATGTGACAGATGCTTTTATAAATTAACATCATCTACACAACCGACTTTTATTTAAGAAATAGATCAGCTCCAGCAGTGAATTGTTGAGTAATAATTCACTGTTTGGAGGTCAGTTGTGAAGAAGATCAAATCACGAGCGCGCAGCGCGAGTGATTTATCTTCGTACAACTGACCGAAAAACAGTGAATTATTACTCAACAATTCACGCAATGGTGCTGATCTATTTCGATTCTAACACACAATAAACGACGAAAACACATTCGAAGTCATCAGCTTCTTCCAACTTTCCGCCATTGCACTGAAGAACTCCCGCCAATACTTAGACTACGTCGCATACGTTTACATGTAATTGTAACGTCTTTCAAGCGTAAAAACGACGTTACACCGTCTAACGCCATGACTGACGTCATTTTCCAGTGACGTCAGCTATCACACACTTTAGCAGTGAATTATTGTCCGATATATCACCGCTTGTTACCGTTGGCTCTATAGGCGAGGTGTGTTAGAATACATTTTATGTTTACAGTGAATTGAAGTGATTGTTGCGTTTCTTGACTTTTTAAGTATACTTTTTAAAAGCCTTTTACAAATGCATATATAACTATATACTTACCATTAAAGCGCCAATCACGGAAATAAATAGCAGACGACAAATTTTGCGACATATTTCCTATTTGTTTTTTGAAAAAAGGATGATATTTCATGAGAATCGTCTGTCAGCAAACGATTCTCGTGAAATATCATGCCTTATTTGTTATTTTGAAAAAGCAGCAAAATCGAAAATTGTCGTCTGCTGCAACTTGTAGGTGGCGCTTTATGGGTTGAGATATAGTTTAGCTAGTTCATTTGCCTTTCCTTCGTTCAGGGACTCTCTATACAAAAGGACAGGAAACACTGTACAGTATTAATTTTGCTGATAATAAGAATTATCTTGTAGGTACGGTACCATGCTTGCAGACATTGTAAGAACGAGATAATGAACTTAAAGTGAATTTTTCGGAATAGAAATAATAATTAACTATTTATGAAGTTCCATTTAATTTTCAAAAAGATACAGTGTACATTTCTCCAGTAAATCACATCGATAGTTGGTATGAGCGCCAGACCTCCTAAAATGTACACATTAGGTACATATTACAATATAATAGATACACATAATTATACTCAGCGTCAATGAAAAGTTACCAGTATCAAAATTTCGATAATTCTGAAAAGATATAATACAGCTCCTTGGCTACTGTTACGTTCATGTTTTTGGTCAACGAAAAGCTGGTTTGGAGAGATAAAACAGTTACACGAGCCCTGGAACTATGGTGCACGTGATGCACGTGCATTTTATGTTTTTTTAAGTTTTTAAGAATTTAAAATCATCATTTTCAGAAGACAACGTGCCAGGACATGCCCTAGACATTTTCATTGAAAACGCCACTAAAATGGTTAAGGTTATCCCATTAAACGCGAAAAATGAGGATCAAACTTTAAAGTAGCACCAAAACTTTGCATTTTCCTATACAATGCAATGGAAACTACAGGGGTCCATCAAAGAAAGATTATAATGCATTCGGATGTGATGGATACCGTTTTCCATAGTGGTGATGCATAGGACTCTATGCCATAAAATTGAGTGTTGAAGTATCCGTTTTTTTTCGTTCAGAATGGACTAAATATTGTCCTATGTTAATTGTATGTGATTTACTGGTATCTTTTCACTGACGTTGAGTATATATAGTTACAATGATGCTAAATGTTTAGAATGTGTGATTCAGCATATGGTGGTAAAGAAGAGATAGTAATTCAAAAGTGTTATGAAGTAAATTCGCCATTAATGATAAATTGTAAACCAGGAAGCAGCAATTATTGAAGGCATGGTCAATACACACTGGCCTACAACAGTTTTTGAACATATGGTAAAGAATTTTAAAGCTGCATAGTCTGTAACTTTTGATCTTCTAATTTTGGAAATAAAGTTTCTATTTTTCAAGAATACAGTAAAAATACTCAAATTCAGGTAAATATTTTACCATTTTCATAAATCTTAACATATTATCACTATCAAAACAACAGCATTTTTGTTAAAAATCAACTGTCTAGAACTATTGGATGGACGAAAATAAGTCCTAAGAGGAGAAAAATCACCTGTTTTTATAAGATAGTTCACTTTCCATGCAGTTTTCAGTTTATTACCATATTTATGGTGAAGACATAACTTAATTCAATTTTTACAAATGATTTAATAAGAAAACATTTTTTTTTTCGAAAAGTGTTCAATGTTACAGACCTAGTCTCTTTAACCCTTTGTATAGAAAGACCCTGCTTCGTTGCAGCAGTCTCTGATGAGACTATCTGGATGTGTTGAATCGTCTATGCATTCGTTGAGTTGGCACAAATCAGTTAACTCTTCCAACGTAATAGACCTGAAATCATATAACGGAACTGAGTAAATGTAGACCCACATAAGTCGTTATATGCGATGCTAACAATAGCGTAGCCAGAATTTTGAAAAAGTTACGCACATCAAAGAAAGGCTACTGTATCAAGCAATGATTCTCTACAATTACGTCCCTTTTCGAAATAGGACCTTATCTTAAAGGAAAGAATTCTTTCCTGTAAGAGCAGTTCTTTAAGGTATGAGAAATTTTTACCACATTAGGTAAGCTCCCTTGAGTGTTACTATTTTTATTACGCTTGTGCGAATACTGCGTAATGGGAGCTACGCCAATGGCTGGGGTCCGATTTAATGCATCTAGAACAACCAGACGGTTGTGCATGCTTGATTAAAGGATGACTTTATGAATATGCTGCTGCTCCTGCTCTCTCTCAATCTCTCTCTCTCTCTGATTTTATGTGTGTCCTAGTGCGTGCGCGCGCGCTAGTGTGTGTGTGTGTGCGCGCGCTTATGTGTATCATCGTTTTAAACCAAACATGCACGGTCAAGATCCCTAAACAATCTAATAAAATACGATCAGCATGGGACACCATTGTGATTGGCAGTTTTAAATTTCGATAATTTAACGACATGAACTTAATACGCTGTTTCCTGCAAAATTTGGACGTCTCTTCGAATTTTGAAACCTTTGTATTGTTGAGATGCACAGGCGGTTCAGTCTGATGATATACTTTAACAGTAATAGGCGTGTTTAAAACAGTAATTTCTAACCGTATTAAATCAGGTCATAAATGTCACTTGCCCAGCTGGCTGAGGTGTTTGCAAGAGAAGGACAATAATAGTGCGATGTTTGCTGCAGTAAACTATTAAGCCTACATACAATCCTAGTATGTCAGTCCGTACTATCATTGCCAAAGCCGAATAGCACTGGCTTTGCAGGACTTGTCGTTGTTAATGGTACTATAAGACTTGACCATTTACGGAATAGTGATGTATGCTGGCCAAAAGTAAAGCTTTAGCTCCGAATGCCTGCATAGCCATGGAATGCTATGGGTTGCTGTATGTTTTATTCTTGTCGCAAATAAAGCTTTTTCTTTGAATTTCTGCTATATGTTCTGATATGTTCTTAAAAGGTTGTCCTTTGGAAGCCAAGTTGAAAGTGTAGAGTGTGAAATTTTTCTCTGCCAGACTAGCTAGACTGGTTCTGTTTGTGTGTTGTCTTTGTTTTACATATCTGCATTTAGTGGTTAATGCTTTTTTATGTTATATTTGTTCTTTCTATTTTAATTTGTTTATAACTGAAAAGAAGAAAGTTATTAAATGTATGCATCTTGTATTCGCCCTTTCGGTCCCAAAGCTGGGCATTTGATCTTAGATTGTGGTAGGTTTCTTGGCATCATATAGGCAGGCTATGATATACGAGTGTGGAATGTTCCAATCATATTTTCTCATTCTTGTAATTTACATTTCATCATGTGTAGACTATGATATATGATTGTTCTGGTATTTCTTCCTCTTGAAATTGAAAGTTGGCTATAATGTTCAAAGATTGTGGCATATCCTAGTCATATTCTCATGTTCCCGTATTTCTAGTTCTTGATAAAACATAGATTGGCTTTGATGTATGATCAGAGCATTTCCTAGTTATAATCTCTTGTACTTGTATTTCTTCGACAAGCCTATGGTTTATGATTGCGTTATATCTGGCCATATTGTTTTGTTTTTGTATTTTGAGTTTGGTTTTGCCATCATCTTTATGCTAGACGATCTAGGGGTGTCGTAAAACGACATTTCGTATTGTAATCCTTCATAACCTCCGCAAATGAAACGTTTGAATACAGGAATCAGGTTATCCCAAAGGTGACATCATGGTCCGAAATCAACATAATCAGCAAATGTTTTCAGAATTCAAACAATTTGTGACGTTGATGCAAGCTAATGCATTTCTTACCTAGAATAGATAGACATCTATCGGTGGCACGACAACTATTTTTCTGACTTGTAAAGCCTAATCGATCGTTAGGGAAGCGTGAGAAAAATTCAATTCATAAAAATGTCTCATCTTTTACGGCTTGACTTTTAAAGGTGAAAATTAAAGAAGACGCTTATACTTTCTGCAACCTGCTGATTTGTTTCGCTGATGTAAATAAATTGTAAATTAACTATACTTTAATTTCAAAAGAAATAGCAAATCGCCGTCGTTTTGAGCATTAAATTCCCTCTCTCGGAGATTCGATTAACTTGGTGTATGCAAACATAGCTTCTTCCAGCATCGCGGCTCAGTGGGCGAACTATCAAAAGGATACAACCACTGGGTATGACAGGAAATGTTCACGATGTGACGCATGTGCAGTATAAAATGTTTCGTATTTTGCACATTTCTTGTGTATGTAGTAGTCAGGAAAAAATCAGAAAAGGACGCTTATTTAAGAAGGCACAGGCATTTTGTGAAGAAAAGATTTTGAGATGCCTATTAGGGGTATTTTGGTATGCTGAGTTCAAAAACCAATGATGGCAAGCTGAAAAATGGCGTCTTCACTATCTAATTTGCATATTTCCAAGATGTCCGCCAAAATAAAGAAAAATCCATACAAATCTGTAGAGTAACATGTTAAGGATGCCAACTGGTACAAATCAATCCAAAAGCATCTTCTTATAATTGGGGATCTTCACTGACATCAATTTATGCATTTAGAATTAAAAATATGACCAAGGGGTATTCAGGGGAGACAACTTGAGCAAAAACTCTTGCTTCCTACTTAGTTAAGGTTTTTTCATGATAGTCCATGCATATTTTCTGGCCCAAATGTGTCAGGAACGATTTCATTAAATTGTGAACTTTATAAATGCATCACAATGATATCACTATTGTTTGCAGGAAACTATAGCGATTTAAGCAAAATTCTGTAAGGTTCAGTTAGGGAAGGGGGTTAATGCGAATTTAAAGAAAGTGGGCCTGTACCTGCAAAATGACTCGTATCTCATCAGCAATTCAACCTACGCTATTAAAGTTGCTAGCAAATTATAGCTTAGATATGGTACTTTCATTTGATGGAATGGTCTAATATGAATATTAGTTATCTAATTTGCATATTTATCAATACTGATGAAAATTTCAGAAAATAAGGGAAAATTATAAAAAAGCAAAAATAAACTGAATTCTTCCCCCAAACTGTCTTGTTGCATGTTATTATATCATCAGTGATACAATTTGGCAAGTCCTTTTTCATCCAATAGTCATATAATAAAATTATATATATCATTTGCATATTAATGAGTATTTATGAAAGTAAAAATTAGGTTTTTTTGGTTGGTTTTTGTTGCTTTACGTCCCAAGTCAACAGCTATGGTCATTGCGGGACGGTCAGTTCACCTAACCACACTTTTTCCAGGGCAGGCTTGAACAAGCGGTTAACCAGTAATTTGTGCACATACTTTCGCTTGTAACTGACAACAACCCTTCTTGAATGAATCAGCGGAAGAGAGGAGAATGACCATAGAAATTATTTCATGATCAATCTCCACGAAAGTATGGGACCGGGCTGGGATCGAACTCGCGACCCCTGGATCTGCAGTCAGACACGCATCTGTAGCCAGACACGTAACCGACTGCGCTACGCGGCCCGGTAAAAAAAGTAAAAATTAAGGTAAAATCATGGAATAACTATCCCCCCTACACACACACACACCTCAGGAGGGGGGATGGGGCTTATTCGACTTACCTTGCACCCAAGGACAATTATTCATGGATGCAAAATTGTTCGATGGGACCACTAAATACCAAAAATTCATATTGTCTCCGAAAATAAACCTATTTTGATTACATAAAATTGCATGGTGTCCATGGCAACCCATCGGGCACTGTAGCTGGGTCATTTGCAAGCAGACCCAAGATTGACACTTGCGTGCTGCACATACTTTCATAGATTTTCTCTCTCTTACACTAATTCAAGGAAAACAAACTGTCAGTTACTGGCGAAACAAAATGGTCGCTAAATAGCAAAGAAAAAACAGGCTATAACAATTTACCCTTCGCCCATAATGTGAAAATACACAATATGATTCTAAAGAAAGTGGGTGTACCTACAAAATGATTCGTATCTAAGCAGCAACTCATCCTAGACTACCGACCCTGGTAACGATTGAAGCCCAGACATATTTTTTATTCAATGTGCTGATATGCAAATTTTCGCTTTTGCATATCCATGAGTATTAATAAAAATAAAAATAAAAAAAAATCGTAGAAAAAATAAGGGGGTGTACCTATACACATTACCCATATGTCAATTGCTAGTTATCATAGACTATCAAACTGGGTACCAAATCAAAGCCTAGACAAAGTATTTTTATCCAATGGTACGAAATGCAAATAATCTGATTTGAATAGTCATGAATATTTATGAAAACACGAGAAATAAGAAAAACTGGTAGGAAAAAATAAGGAGGGTGCGTACAATATTACCTAAATGTAAGCTGCTAATTTTTCTAGTCTACCAAACTTGATACCAAATAAAAGTTGAGACATCACACTTTAACCCAATAGTATGATATACAAATGATCTAATTTGCATATTCATGAATATTAATGACAACATTAGAAATAAGAGAAAAATGTTAGAAAATTTAAAGGGGTGTACGTACAACATAACCCATAGGTCAGCTGCTAACTATTCTAAACTTCCAAAGTTGGTACCATATGAAAGATGAGTCATAGTACTTTAACACAATAGTCTAATATACTAATCTTATTTTCTTTTTTGTGAATATTAATGGAAACATTAAACAAAGAAAGAAAAATTGCAGAAAAATTAAAATGGGTATGTCTACAAATTTACCTATATCTCATCTGCCGATTGTCATAGACTATCAAGCTTGGTGTCAAATAAATGCTAAGACATAGCACATTTTATGCCATGATCGGATATGCAAATCATTTTATGATTATATTCTTGAATATTAATCTAAATGTTAGAAAGGAGAGAACAATGGTAATAAAATTAAGGGGATGTACCTACAAAATTACTCATATCGTAGCTGCTAATATTCCTAGACTACCACACTTGGTATCGACTTAAAGCTACAACATTTTACTTTACTCAATAGCCATTATGTGAAATTATCCATTTTTTTAAATTTGTTAATATTAATTTAAACATTAGAAATGAGAGAGGAAACGTAGAAAAATAAGTGGGGGTCTACCTCTAAGATTACTCATATCTCATCTTTATATTGTTCTAGACAATTAATCTTAGTATCAAACTAGCTGAGACATAGTATTTTATTCCAACGGTCAGATATACAAACATATTTATGAATATTGATGAAAACTATAGAAAACTAAATAAAATTGAAATGAATCAATAAGGTTGTACCTTCAAAATATACTCATTAATAAACAAGTTAAATAATTTGCATATCAAACAACACTATTATAGAACTGTTTCTGGACTTAAACTTGGGAACAAGTTTAGAAAGTAAGTGGATATGAAATCTAGGATAAAAAGCAGCTGAGATATGAGTAATTTTGCATGTACATTTTATTAATTGTTCTAATTTATTCTCATTTCAAATATTTAATTAATATTCATAAATACAATTTTTAGAAAATTTGCATATCGATCCATTAAGTAAACATGATAAGTATAAGCATTAAATTGGTACCAAGGCTTGTAGTATAGGCTAGTTAGTAGCTGAGATGTGGATACGTTTGCATGTACTTAATTTTCACGATTTTTCTATTATTTCGAATATTTTCATGAATATTCATGAATATTCAAATTTGATAATTTGCATATCTGAACATTGGATGAAATTCCTATGTCTTAACATTTAGTTGGTACCAAGTTTAAAAGTTTCGGATGAGTTGTTGCTAAGATATGAGTACTTTTGTAGGGACATCCTCATTCTTAAGAAGCGCATTATGCGTTGCCATGGAAACCATGCAATTTCACATAGCTAGAATAGGTTTATTCTTTAGGGCAATATTTTCCCCATTTAGGTGGTCTTCCAAAACTATTTGACACACATTAAAAGTTTTCCTGATCGTGCAAGGTTGGACTAATTAGACCCTAGTGTACTAAGGAATGAGCATGCTGTTACTTTTTATAGATACAAAATGTACCATATATTTGGGCATGGACATTATGACATAATCATTTTAATCCAAAACAACGCGTTGATTATCAAAGTTTCTTTCTAATCTATTACTTTAAAAGCTGGTAAACTATGAATAAAACTAACATTTAAAAAGCAGGATACTTATTTAATGATTTTATAGACTAAATGGACATTAATTACCATGAATACGGTAATATCCTGGAACGAGTATGTAAATTGCCGCCAAAACCATGTACTCTGATGGTCAAACGATCTTAGGACATAAAACAAATGATTTTGGATACAAAAACATTGTCAAAAAATAAAATCTAGGGCGAAGATTTGAGACCAGTAAAATGCATTTAAGCCCCCCGGTGGCTTAGGCTGCTGTCTGTTCTAAGGCGGTGGTTCTGTTGTTGTTGACTTTTTGTTTATTGTTACTCCCATTGTGGGAGTCTATAATTGTTCTATGTTTTGTTGTACGTTACTTTATGTCCATTCTAGTATTGCAATCATCTTGATGGGGAAGAGAGAGCTGATTGCTTTGCTTAATTTGTCTTCCTGGTGTCTCGTGATGGTTAAGCGGCTCTTCCTCGCGTTACCACGAGGTTGTCTGCAGTTTGTGATTGTGGTAATTCCTGATCATACTCACTTACTAGTTTTTATATTTGTAAATCAATTTTAAAGCGCACCTGATTATCAACTGTTAAATCTTATAGAAAACAAACTTTTTGTTTGTGAAACATTGTGTCCCCAACCATATGATTGTCCATGAGGATGGTGCCCTTATTTAAAACAAGGGTCGTAAATCTGTTGATAGGTTTGGAATTCCTTAAAAAAATAATCAGGTAATCAACTCATCATCATTATGATCCTACCACGCTCAGAGGTGGGAGCACAGTGGCTCAGTGATAGAGTGCTTGACTCGAGACCGAGAGGCCACGGGTTCGAGCCTCACCGGCGTCACTGCGTTGTGTCCTTCAGCATGACACATTAACTCTAGCTAAGTAGCGGTTCAACCCAGGAAGACCCATCCCTACATAACTGAAAAACTGTTGATGGGACGTTAAGAATCAAACAAAACAAACAAACAAAAACCCTGAGGTTATAAAACTTTTTTCATGATCAACTCAATTGAGCAAGAAATTTATTCTGCTCATAAATGTTAAAATGCCAAAAATTGTTGGCGTTTTAACATCTTACAGCAGGATAAATACACCAACTAAGAGTTTTAAAGCAAGAACAATCATTATTTATCAGCATTTTACCTTGAATTTGTAATCGTTATTTCATGCTCAGCTGAGTTAAGCATCAAAAAAGTTTGATAACCTCGAGGTCAAGTTTCAATGCTGTAGCTCTTGATTATTTATTATTTGTAGTTGCCGCCAGTATGTGCGTGCGTGTATGCGTGCGTGTGCGCGTGTGTGGTTTTTGTGTTATGTTGTGTTGCTCTTGGTGCTATTTCTAGTTAAGCAATCATTTTGCTGAGGAATAGGGAGCTGGTTGCTTTACTTTAATCGAGTTGACGATGTTTGTGTTATTTGCCTTATCCTCATGGGACCATGGGTTGGTCTGTAGTCTGTGATTGTGGCATCTCTGGAGCTACTCGCTTACTTTTTAAATATAATCAGAAAAAAAACTATTGAAGGATATTAAAATTCGTTTGACTCTATAACATTTGAGAAAATAATTTCCAAACAAAGAATTATCGTATCTGATTGAACTACCAATACGCAATTCCGCAAAATGCAAACAAATTTACGGGTCAATGGTTACTATACAGTACCACACCAAATGTACCAACCCTCTTTACCCAAAGTTCACAAGCAAAAAATTTAGCGTTTTTTTTTGCTGCAACCATTACCTGGTCATTGCTTATGTTCTTATTCTGACCACAAACAAGTGTTCACACCCATTTATCAGTTATTGCATCTAATAACGTGACAACTTCTCAAACAAAAATCACAGATATTTCTTTACCCAGCCAATACGACAACAGATTATAAGTAAAACACTGACAACAACTACAAAATTAGGTGTCATACTTTTGGCTGAGAGCCAGCAATGATTTTTGAGCCAGTCATTATGGAATACAAACGATAAAATGGGTTATAATCATTTTTGAATGTTTGCGACATTTCTGTATAGAGGGTTGACCATTTCGACATGTACTTTATTTTTGTCATTGAAGCGTGACTTAAATCAATCATTCATTTTGATTGCAGATATCCGGAACTATGAAATGAATGCATAATTAGTTCATATTTTATTGTATTGAATGTTAGAGATGGAACTGAATCTAAATATCCTCCAATTGTTTTTCTGAGTAAATATTGCCAATCATTCATCAAGGTGCAACACAATCAGCTTTATTCCTGGTAGCATACCCAAAAATCAAGAAACAGTTCATAGCACTATCCAACCATTACTCTGTATCTTTATAAGATACGCATCCTTATATGGAGCATAGGCAATTAAATCAGACTAGGCTCAGGCACAGCGGTTAAGTATGCACTCTTTGCTTACAGAATATTGAAAGAGACGCGTCCCATTGGTAAGCTTCAGGCTAAAATGGTTTGACATATTCTGTGCAAAATCACCAAATTGTAAACAATTCATTAAGCTCGATATTATTAACCATACACATACGACATGAATTCAGTAGGGTCATGAGCACACTTCGAATGACTTACTTTAGCTTTGACGATGCAATACATCGTCCTCCAATTTTCTCAAACCATATATTTAACATGGGTCTATAACACCTTTAAATGGCTTGGCGATGATATACGTACACACAGCAACTCCATTAAATAGAGTCAATAGCACACCGCATTCAAAATATCTAATTTGTAGCAAACACAAACAGCAATCACCCACCAGGAACTTTAGTAAATTCAGAGTAATTTTAAATTGGTGACATATATATATATATCTATAAAGGCAATATTCCATAGGTTCTGCATCTTTGCAAGCCAAGGGTACTAAGTCCACTTCGTTCCTTACGTACGTATGGAACGAAGTGGACTTAGTACCCTTGGTTTGCAAAGATGTAGGTTCTGTACTATGATCAGAATGACGTACTGATGACAAATAGAAGCGGCAATTATACCACCAAAGTTTTATAATAAAAAACAGAGTTTTTACTGGTGATATTTAGAAATTACAAGCGTCCATCAGGATCTATAAAAAATCCAGATTGACTTACTGGTGACATTTATAAAAGCAAATCATCGGCTGGGACCTACATACATATATAGTAATTAAATGGTGGCATATATATAAAGGGCAATCACCCATAGGATCTATAGCAGCTAATTCAAAGTAATTTACTGATGACATGTACAGAATTCATTATTCGTCTTGTATTTTTAACACATTCCTGGAGACTTTATGGTATTATACATAAAGCACAATATTCCACCAGGGTCTAAACATATTTAAAATGACCTATTTGTGACATGTATTAAAGTAAGTAAGGGTGCAAAGATCAGGAATCGATACAATCAAGTACCGCACCTGACCCAGGATACCAATGGGAAAGTGACAAACTCACAGATAGACACCACAAACGAGAGCCAAGAGGTCAGCCCTTTCCCAGCAAGTGACCACAAAGCACATATAAACAGACGCGCACAAAGACATAGTAAACAAAAGACAGAACAAAAACATAAAAGAGCCAATTATTTACCTGAATTTAAACACATCAATAGTAATATTTTAGTGACATTTATAAGAGCATTCATTCACATATATAACATTTTAGAGCGAAATAGTCATGGCATGTTAATGGCAAGTATCCATCTGGTCCCGCGGTTATAATTTATTTTCCATTCTCAACTCAACTGATCATGAAATTACAACTGCTTATAAAATCAAAAATGCTGAAAAATAGAGACTTTTCTGTTTTCAAACTTTCACTTGTTGTTGGCATTTTAACATTTATGGGCGTGATAAATTTCATTTTCAGTGAGTTGAGCATGACTTTGTTAATAACCTCAGAGTCAGGATCTAAAACGTATCAGAGTAACGTTTTTGTGACATATATTTCAGATTGACTTAGTTGTGACATCTATAAAGAGGAATCCACCAGTATCTTTACAATGTTCAGAGTGATGTAGTAGAGACACTAAAGGTGGTAATCATCGACAATTATCCACCAGGATCTTTAAAAAGTTCAGAGTGACTTAGTTGTGACATTTATAAATGGTAATTATCCACCAGGATCTGTTAAACGTTCAGAGTGACTTAGTGGTGACGTTTATAAATGACAATCATCAACCAGGGCTTTTGAAACGTTCAGAGTGACTTAGTGGTGACGTTTATAAATGACAATCATCAACCAGGGCTTTTGAAACGTTCAGAGTGGCTAAGTGGTGACGTTTATATATGAGTATCATTAACCAGGGCTTTTGAAACGTTCAGAGTGACTTAGTGGTGACAATGTAAATAGGAATCATCCATCAGGATCTTTACAGCGTTCAGAGTGACTTAGTAGTGGGATTTATAAATGGCAATTATCCACCAGGATCTGTTTAACGTTCAGAGTGACCTAGTGGTGACGTTTATAAATGACAATCATCCACCAGAATCTTTCAAACGTTTAGAATGACTTAGTGGTGACATTATAAAGAGAAATCATCCACCAGAATGTACATCACATTTTGCTTTAGTTTCTATATTTTTTTCCTATTTCGGTCCTTTTATAATATTGGGTTCTGACAGAAAGCATAATAACGCTTAAGCCAGTGCTAAAGAGCGTGACATTAACAGACTCGACGAAACCAAGTGTATTGGTCTCAATTTGTAGGTTCTCTCTATTTCTGATGGATCTGCTCGAAAATTCCTTTGATCTAAAAGTGTTACACACTGAAACACTATAAAAAGTGTAATATTACACCAATTTGGTAGAATCTGAAATGCCATTGATCTTGGTGTAATCTTTCCACTGCTTCAAAGGTTATGTTCTGTTCGAATATATTCACCGGGGGGCTTAACTACAATAATGACAGCTAGAAATGTTTAAACATTTATCAGAAAAGAAATGTTAGCCTTGAGCTGTTTAGTAGGAAAGTAAGTGCAAGTTCACACCAAAAGAGGTGGCAGCTCAGCTGTCACCTCTTGGTGTCAACTTAAACTTTAACTTAAACATATTGTTTACAGTGTGGTAGCTAGAAAAAGTAGTAGCTGTTTTCTAATATCAAACCAAAAATGCATATCACAGAAGCCCCGTTAAAAATGTGGATCATTTTAGGTGAAAATATGGGCCAATGTTTCACATTGCGCAAAACATTAGTCATAATTCGTACAAGAAATGGTGCAGATCTCAACTTGAATCACATGTTGGTGTAACTGGACACTAATATATTCAAAATGTTGTATTTTCCCAAAACCTGTGACTTTCGTTGTCAGTCATTACAATTGTAAATACTTAAAACATATACAGTGTCATAATGCTAGTTACCTTCTGTTAAATAGCATTTTGAAAAATGAATTTAAGGTGTTAAGAAGGCATTCTTTTAGTTTTCAAGCGTTTTATAAGTTGAATACCAGAATAAAAGGGAAGAGGATCATACGACCCTGTATCGCTCACCTTATGCTCGCGAAAGCTTAGAAAGCTACAGCTCTATGGAATCGGAAAGAATCTGAATAGATGGATTGCTGACTTTCCCACTCACAGATACTCTCTTGCACAGATCTTTGTTAACGTCGTTACCTTCGTAATCGAATCAACCGTTGAAATTGAAAGGGCTGACACGTGAGCGTAACTCACAGACAACAGGAAATAATACAACTGTACTAGCAGGCGTTCATTCCAATGCTACAAAAGTCATCTCAGGAATACAACAAGGAACAGTCCTTCGACCTTTGCTGTTCCTTGTCTACATTAATGACATGCAAGAGAACATTTCTCACCTCTTTGGTGATGTCTCGCTTGTCCATAGGATCATACTTACCAGATCAAGCACGTCTCCAGGGAGATCTTGATAAACTCCAGAAGTGGGAAAGCGACTCGCTTATACAGTTTAACCCTGACAAGCATGACAAGTGTGATGGTATCAGGATCACTAACAAAAGGTATCCCCTCACCAAGTAATAGTTATACCATGGGTTGTCCGCCTGTACGTGGAGATAATCCACGAGCTTTAGCGAGTGGATTATCCTACGTACAGGTGGACAACATGGTATAACTATTTTATACCACCTACATCAGTGTAGACCTTGCACATCAAGTGATATTCCATGTTAAAGTTGGTAAAGGTGGTATAACAAGTATTTCATCCATGACACTGACCTGCAAACAGTCAAAGATGCCAAGTACATTTGTACCTCAGAGTTAAAGTCAGTTCCGAATAAATAGGCTATCATGAAATAAACATGTGGACGATGCAGCCAAGAATGCAACAACAAGCTTGAACTTCCTAAAAAGAAACATACCCGGCTACCAAAAGTACCTCTTTACCCTCTTGAGGTCCATATTAGAGTGCTCTTTATGCGTATGCGACCCGCATACTTAGCGCAACATCAGCAAACTAGAAATGGTGCAGCGACTAGCGGTCCAGTTTGTCAAAAGCGATTGTGAAAGGACCAGCAGTGTAACATCAATGCTGACAGATATCCATTGGGATACTCTCCAAGAAAGGAGCATGCGAAACAAGTCAGTCATGCTCTACAGGATTGCGTACAACCTGGTTTCTATCCTTCATACCGGTATGAACCTCCAAAGGACAAAGCATCAAGTTCTTCATCACCCAGCTCACGGTGATCTCGCACCTATACTTATTCTCGAGAATCATCCCCATATGGAATCAGCTGCTAGGATCTGCCGTCTCAGCTCACAGCTTTTAAAAATAATATCATTCAACATCTTTTGAGCACAATATAAAAATGTTCAGTCTGGACATAGACTTTTTTTGAAAATACTCTGTCAACCAAGAGATGAACTAAAATGGGAAGAAGAAGAAAAAGATTGTATAGCTTCGATTTTAGAATGAATCAGTTAGTTCGAACAGAACATCTTAACAGTGACATTAAGGGTTGAGGTGAAAATAATCAATAACCCGATTCTTCAGGAATAGTCCATAATGCTGTATCTATGGATAAAAGTATTTGGGCAAGATCAGGAATACCATAATCACAAACTTCAGACCAATCAACGGCACCGTGAGGAAGAGTCATAGAACACTAACAGTCACACGACACCAAGACGACAAAGCAAAGAAAAACAGCTCTCTCTTCCTCGTCAAGATGATTGCAGAACTAGAAAGGACACTAAGTAATGCATAACAAAACAAAGACACAAACACAGAACCCCACAAACTATGGGAGGAACATTAAACAACAACAACAACAACAACAACAACAACAGAACCACCGTCTTAGAACGGACAGCAGCCTACGCCACCGGGGGCTTAAATGCATTTTACTGGCGCCAAATCTTCGCTCTAGATTATGTTGTTATCAAAACACAAACATTGTTTAACTCGCACGGAGGCTCCCTAGCTAATACAATGCATCATCATAGAGAAACAGTCTGAACAATCTAGCACACTATGATGAAATAAAGAAAAAAGCTCACGACTCACAGATAGTCAGAGCTAAAGAAAATCTCAAGTTGAAATAAAATCTCAAGTTGATCAATGGTGCGTGGAAGTTTGGTATCGCAGATTTATGGAATGTCAGATACATGTAAACTTTCAGATGGAATTTAATTCTGGACACGTTTGGTTAAATAGTCAAGGTCCAGCCTTGCCAATAGTTACTTGGATAAATTCGCAATCTTATAGACTAAAGGCACAAAAACGCATAAAGCTTCGTCTGGCCTGAATTGGGTCCAAACTGTTTGCAAAAGGTTCAAATACATGTAGCAGCAGTCAAAGGTTTCTAATATATGCATCTCTTTTTCGATTTGGAAGAATAATGACCAAACATACAGATGGAGAAAGGGGCAGAGCGTCTACTCAAAATGCTGGTCTGCATCTGTTCTGATCAAGTATTTTTTTTTTCGTTTTCCTTTATATAATATTCAATTTGATTCAACAATAAAGATACAAATCTTGACAACGGTTTAAAGGCGGGGTCTTCGGGCGTCAGGTTGATTTACACAAACCAACTGATAGGTGTTGGTTTCTTTAATATGGGCTGTACATTGCAAAGCAGACCATACTTGAATTAACAATAATTGTTAAGTCTTTGAATGCTGGGCAATTTTTCAAGTTTTGCCGACTGTTTTCAAAAACATCTTGAAATAGCGTTTCTCTGCTAGTCCAATAGTGGCACCAGGCTGCTTGCTAACTGGGATAACACATAGACTCACTTAAGTATAAACTGTTCAACGGTGTTCACTCTTACAACCACGCAAATAGCAATTTAGCAAAATATTCCCATGAAACATCTCAAGATAAGCTGCCATGAGCATAAAATAGACAGTCTGTTATTGTCATCCGTGTGCATGCATAACAAACTACATGAAAAATTATTCATTTCTATATGCTCATTTCTTTGCATAAATGATAGTGTTTGAGAATTTGTTAAAAAAAGCTTATGGTGAAAAACTCATTTATTAAAAAGACATATGCTGTAGGTACACATTAGAATTGCCTCATAAAGGCAAATTCCAATGTGTACCTGCAACATATGCAATTCCAATGTGTACCTACAACATATGTTACTGAAAATAAGGAAGAAAACTATTTGAAAATTTACATTTTCCAAATATCACTTCCATTGTCTTTACCTCTTATAAACATCCCAAACTGCCAATCAGTATTAAACTTCCTGTCACTCTACTGCAAATTGAGTATATTTGCACGACAGCTATATCTCAAAATCTATTTGCTAACCTGCTACTTGCGTGGTTGTTATGTGCTGAAATGTTTTGTTAACAATGCAGACCACTCTTTCCTCACATTAAAAAAGCTGACTTTTTCATGTTCCGACAGTGAATATTTTTTCTTTCAAAAGCAACATAGTTACAATAAAAAGATTTATTCATCCCGTTATATTTGTGGTCTCTTTGACTGTCCTTACCCGTGTATCTTGACTTGAAATCAGTTTTATGACCTGTTATTGTTGGTAAGTGTCAAGGCGAACAAGAAAACACAGTTGATTTAGAGCTGTGAAACTGCCACCCCAAGCTTACATTGATACACACGACATAGTAAGCTACAAATAAAGATGAGTAAAATTGGCAGAAAGACTGATCAGGGATCTACACTATCAATTAATGTCCACATATAAGCCAGTATGACAGGAAATACCACAACAAGTGTGTGGGTATGACCAGGATATACCTCAATCACAGACTGCAGATCAACCCACGGCACCGGAGGAAGACACACAGAACGCAGACAACCACAACGCAATTAAAGTAAAGCAACCATTTATCTCTTCCTCAGCAAGATGATTGGTAAACTAGAAAGGGCACCAAGAACCTAGCCACAAAACAAGGACCCAAAACAAAACCCCACATACAATGGAAGCCCCAAAAAATGAATCAAACCAATAGAGTGTCTCCGCCTCAGAATAGACAACAGCTTACTCCACGGTCTGAGGTTAAATCTAGCCGACATTTGAACTCATCCAAGTTTTTCTGATTGTCTTTTGAACCTGCAAGACTAATGAAGATCCATCGAAAAATGAAGGCAATAGAGTGCGCACAACATTTCTCCCATAATAACATTATGGGGATTATTCCAGTTGTTCAATAGTAGCTAATTCCGCAGACCCCAGTCTGATCTTACTGAATTCCAAACCCACCCACGTTTTTATAGCTCTGTCCCTGTTACCTTCAAAAACGAAGACGATCCAATCAGAAATAAAGGCGCTAGAAAGCTCACAATTTCAGACACTAAAGGACAGCTAACTCAGTAGTTGGAGACGTGATCTGGCAGAAATTCAAACTCATCCAAGCTTTTATGGTTATCATTGGTACCTGCAAGAATGACTAAGATCCATAAAAAAATAAAGGCACTGGAGGGGGCATAACATTTCTCCCATTATAAGTCTATGGGGATTTTTCAAGACGTCCAAGGACAGCTTACTCCGCACTTGCTGAATATCTGATTTTATAGTTGTACTCGTTACCTGCAAGAATAAAGATCCGATCAAAATTTGTTGAGGTAGAGTGCTTAAAAGATTTTCCCCATGGAGCTATCTGTTGTCATGGAAACCAGAATTCTGATCCGATCTGGTCGAAAACCTTATGCAGCCAATGCAACTCCAGATGAAATTTAATTTGATTGGCCTTCTTGTCCAAGAGATATTCATGTTTGAAAGTGTAAACGGACGCACGTAAGGATAAACGCCAACTCGAGTCCTATCCTATTAGCTCCCCTGAGGTGTTTGGGTCAGGTAAGCTAATAATTATGTAAGGAAAATATTCTACTGCTTTCCGCTACATCAGTATAGTTTCCAATATATATTTCCCCCTTACATAATCACATATATTTGGTAAACTATGCACCCTTCATGTTTTTAAATCACATTTAACATTAAAGACTAATTACCAGACAGCCGATAAGCTTAATATTGTGCCTCATATTTTATCAGAAATAACGGCTGTTTTAAATCTTAAAGGTATCTTGCTCTTATTTTTTCTATATATAGGTTATATGTTAATTTATGACATCCTAGTGTTTTGTTTTGATTTACGTCTATAATTTGGAAAACTCTTATGTCTTTTTGTAATACAATAGATAAACAAAATAAAATTCCTTAAAATCCTTTTTCAGCATGACCCTGTAAGACATACCGCCAATAAATTATTTCATTGACCTCTAATGGCAACCATATTAACTAACACTTTCTCATCAATAAGTCCACAATATAAATCAGTAATGAGTGTTCTTTGGTCATATGTACTCAGAAATAAATTTACCTCGAATTCATACCACTTTCAAATACCTTATTTCAAGGAAAGTTGTAACCTATACATATTTTCCCCAAAGCATGTTTCTAAAATAAGCCAAATAACATGGCACGCAAATGGTCAACAGTTTTTCTATCAGATCTAAATTATAACGCCACAAGATTTAAACAAAATATTTATGTGTTGAATCTGAAGTCATATGTAGTGAAGACAGTACAATCAAAACTATTTTGAACCAGTCCAGTTCTTAGAAAAAATTATCAAATATGTATGATTTTTCTCTAATGGCAATTTTTCTTTAATGGAAACCTACCTTGTCTAGGAGCTTCATAGTTAATGTAATATTTAGAGAATGCTTTGTACGAGTATTTTTTATAAACTGGCGAGGGAGTGTAGCCGCCGCCCCCCCCCCCCCCCAAGTTAGTTTATATAGATTACAGTAAAAGCATTTTCTAAATGTTTTGTATCATTGTCCAACAAGATTTAAGCATTTGAATTTCCTCTCATTTCATTGATCCATCCACTATTGTTTCAGCCAACACCTCCTGCTGATAAGTTAAATTAATCCTTAAAATGCCTCCAAATTATCAATTTGAAAATGCCATCTGCTGCATTTACTTGTTAACAATACTGACTAATGTAGGGGTATATGCAAACAGTGTAGCCGCAGGTCAGACTTTTCCTATCAGTCTTATCTGCATCTACACTGTTTGGCAAAGTTGGACTTTTGGCTTTTAAAACATTGCAGTAAACAACAAAAGCAGGCTATATTTACAAAGTTTTTTATTATCTGACCCAGAAACACAAAAACTTTTCCTTAGTTTATTTAATCCTTAAAGGGTTTATCATTTATCGTCTGATGAAATGTTTAAAAAGACTCTGGGTCAAACAGTGAAGACACAGAATAGACTGCTGCTGATCTGGATCAACACTGTTTGCCTCTACAATTGCATTAGTCATTAATGTTAGCAAATATAAAGCATCAGAAGACTTGAGCATATGTCATTTTAGACGCATTTTGATAGCGTTAAAAGAGTTAACATTGTTCACTTGAAAACCTCTGATAAAATAGGAGTTATCTTGGTCACAAATGAAATCTGGCACTGTGCTCTTACTGATTTTGCCTCCTGTTAGAGCACAATCTAGATTTAGAAACAATAGAAGTGAATGGGAATTTAAGCTACGCCTACTTCACTTAGAAATCTAGGCTAATAAAAGCTGTTGCCTATTGAAATATTGCATAACAACATCAAAGACAAAAAAACTAGACCATGATAGAAGTAATGTCTCAGCATAGAGACACAATCTAATGATTAGATTACATTATTATCTTTGGAAAAGACATAAAAAACATGATTACCAATATTTTCACTGCTCAACCCATTCGATTGAATAATATATTACGAGGTTAAACGACAATGTTAATGTGTGGTTTTATAATAAGGCTACCTTAAACTTAAAATGCTGTACGTGCTGAATATTTCATGAGGCTACATCATATTCTAAATTGTGTCTATAATGAGCATTGGGTCATGTTTTATATATGTTGTATTTTAAGCCCATAGATATTTTGTATATTTTGAATGTTTTTCGTATGTTAAAAATGTTGGCAAAATTAAACTCTCTTTGAAAGGATCATTGACACTTGCTATGGGTAAATGCCTATGGTTTTCAGTAAAAATAAAAGTTTGTCAATCGTCCCTTTCTTCGCCTTGAAGCTACCTTGACCTGAGTTCTTTATGGCTGTGAAATCCGTTTTCGATATTAAATGCTTCAAAGATGTAAATTTTGGGTAAAACAATCAGTTTTACATTAAGATATATAGGAATCCGAAAACATTTTTTAAAATATCATTCCCCCCGTGTGCCAGCAAAAGCTTTTGCCTGCATATGTGTTACCATAAATTACACTTTGTACGGAAGTGGCTTGCAGGCACACGGGGGGGAAAGATGTTCAGCAGCCCAAAAACCCATGGCCTAAGCCCATAAAATGCCTTTTCTACCAAATAAGAAATTAATGAAATTAATGAAGTTCTCTAGAACCAACCGCCTTAATTGCTTTGTATTCTGTGCTAGTTTAATATAAAGTACTTAAAGATTAAAAGTAGAATTAGCAAGGTTTATGCATTTTTTCATAAGAAAAAAACTCACTGTTATTAAATAACACATTCTTTTGCAAACGTCCTGTACTTATCTATTTGCATGCTAGGGAATTGTTCATGTGTTTATTTTCGTCCGCTGACTTTCTTCAAAATTAAGTTTTTAAAAATAAACCAACCAGGACCACCATCAGAGTGTCAAACAGTTTGGATCCAGATCAAGACCGACATTCGATTGGTCTTCATCTGGGTTCAAACCGTTTGCAAAAAGGCTATTGGCAGACGAGAAAATTATCCACTGGCATGCAAAGAGTTATAACAGGTAAATACTTTAGTGTTCAATATATTGTCTTATATAGGGATATACATGCATCATGTATACCATAAATATTAGGACAATTTAAATGCATTCAACATGCTATGCCCTTTAAACAAAGCCATAGTAATATTCAAAGATCTAGTTAGAATCAGTTTGACCTTCCAATGTTAAATGGGACACTTTCATTCCTTCAAAAATTATTTATTTCTTTTGTTGAGCTTTCAGGTTTTTTTTATTATTTACGGTACATGTAGTAAAAAATGTACAGGTAATTTCTAAATTATCTCCCCAAAATCATTTTATTACAAAACATATTATGTTTTTAAAACAATTTAATCAATCATCGTGATTCGATAATATTCTGCATTTGGTATGTTCAATAGATATCACCATGCCTACCAAATATATCAAGAAAACGTGCAGAAATCACTTTTTAAAGCACTTTTTATTTTCTTGAAATTTCAGACCCCCTACCCTTTCTAGCCGCCATAACTCTCGAGTGCGTACGAATTTTGAAAATATTTTGCTAGCTGGCTCTTGCCATTAGATTCACCTGTTGCACTGATACTACATGCATCACACTAGAAGCTCAAAAGCAGCGTTCTGGGAATCAGAAAAATAGGCGTATAAGGCACAAACCGTCAATGATCCTTTAATGATGTAACCATCAGAAACGCATTACAGTATGTGGCATGTTAATCATCGGGCACGTAACAAGATACCATGAATATGTATATTTACATATGGGACTTGACGCGAGAAAACCCAGTTATGGGATTTTACGACCCACATCTATCTATCTGCACTGGACGCAATACGTAAATAGCTAATCATTATGCCAGTGAGTGCCATTTTTAGTTAAGCTAACAAACGTCGGAATCATTAAAGTCCTCATCTACTGTCAGTGCTTCAGCCTCAGATGGAGACAGACTATGCGGAATATATCTTGGGAAGTTAATCAGGGTGTCACAGTATGGTACGATCAAAATTTCAATACTCTACTGAAGAGTTTGATTTCAGTCTACAACAGTGAGAACTATGTCATCACTTGGTAGGTTTTGACTTATTTGTTGTATTTATAGACATGGTCCTACAACGAATCTTATAAAACTGTTTTCATACTAAATTCAGCTGAGCACGAAATTTATCTTGCTCATAAATGTTAAAATGCCAACAATTGTTGACATTTTAACATTTATTAGCATGATAAATACAACATCTGAGAGACTTAAAGCAAGAAACTTCTTTATTTGCCGGTATTTTAGTTTTTATGAGCAGTGGAAATTTCATGCTCAGTTGAGTTGAGCACGAAAAAAGTTTTAGAACCTCGGGGCCTGATCTCACACTGCAAAGCGTTGGCCACTGGAGTTTATCTAATATTTCACCATCGTTAGGCTAGACTTTTAGTCGATTTACAAACTCTCCTACTGTAATTTTCCGGAGAGTAGAAACAAAAATTAATTTCTAAAAATATTTTTTTTATTTTATCCGCCGACTCTAAATAGTATTTGTTTCGTTGAAAAAAAAATATTTTTGAGGTTCTGCCTAAGTATTTTTGAGACTGACACTGATTAAAGTGATTGTCCTATCCGGATTTTTAGGACAATTATGAAATATTTAAAGATTTAATTTAGACTGCTGGTTTACCTAACTACAATGTAGTTTATTTACTGTTTGTTCCGGAGATATTAAAAAAAGCCTCTGAAAATGACCAACTAGTCAACTAAATCTGAAAACTTTTCCCTGTAAATCAACTAGTAAAAATCATCGTCGATTGGACGATAAGTGAAACAGCAAGGCATGGACCAACCACGACTGGTAACTATACTCGCAGAAGTTATTGTATGGTTTGTAGATAATACAAGAGCTTTTCGCTAGTGGATTATCGCCCATACAAACGCAAAACCATGCTTAAAACATTCTTATTGCACCAGCATGTATTTGCACTTTGTGCATTGCAAGATGGTTGATGTCATGCACAATCAGCATGCAAAAAGTTGATGCCATGTCATGTTCTTAAATCTTAAATTAGTTCATGATGTCCATCTTGCGACTGTGCCAGTCAGCAGCCGCTGTCCGTGGAAGAGGGTATTAAACTCTCGTTTCTCACGACATATCTAATCTATCAAGTGATGAGAAAATATTTAACAGTGACTTAGGAGATCTCTGGATCGCTTAAAGTGTAAACAAGATATCAATTCTGTAAAGAGAAGCCCATTTCAGGTCGACCTCCCGACCTGTACGGATTCTATCTATCTTTTTCTGTATTTTGTAACGTTATAATGCAAGCCCAACTGAATGTAACAAAAACTGGTTGAAACTTATACTTTAATTGCTCCGATATAAAAACGTCAGTTTATCTTTAATTTATCCCCCGTTTCCTTTTATGACGTTTCAGGTAGCGCGTATATATGTCTGATATAAATGTAAGGAGACTGTTTCTTTAGAAATTCGGAAAATAATTTTCTGTATGAATTTTGCTTACTTGATATATCACGCAAGAAAAGGCGCTGCTTGTGACCTCTGTATTATTTAGCGTATCTAACGTGAAACACGATTTGATTCATATTTCATGTTCTTCAGTCTCAGTATTAGGTAGGATGTTCAACAAAATACAAAACACTTATTTTCGTCTTGCGTCTAAGGAATGAAGGGAATGCAAGCCAGGCAGACTGAGATGATATGCCGCTTATAGCGCAGCATTTATCACGTAATGCACGGTATATTACTGTGAAAGATATTTTCAACAATTAAAATCACCAACATTTTCAGTCCCACATTATGTATAATAGACGTTTCAAACGTATCAGATAATCGTATATATCAAAACTTTGATTGGTTTTTCTCTCCTTGTAGTCTGCCTCATTTGGCAAAACACAGTAAGAACAGAACACATGCGACTTATGACTGCATCCGCTACTGATTATTCTGTCAAAATGTCAAGTTGATCAGGAAGATCGGTATACAGGACCAACCACAACTGTCATATTTAGAGAAGACATTACAATGAATGACTGTTTTGGTTGTGATGACGGTGTGAATTGACCTATCTATACCGAAGAGAGCCTCACATTCTTATTGGGGATTTATTTATTGGAATGGTCTATTATAAAGTAAAAGGGTTGTATGTAGAAATTTCCAAATTCTTCATGCTTCTGCGACTAACAGTATAATCACATTGGTTGTCCCACATAGAGTTTGCATTAGAAGTTTTCATTTCGGTAAATGTGTTGACTTCCCTGATGTCTTACGTCAAACGTTTTTCTTTCCATGTTGTGCCTATAGCATTGTAGGTGGATTAAAGGCATAAGTTACCTTTAAGGGGAATAGCATCCTCTCCTTTGGCGGCCACTCAAAAATAGACAAAACAAAGATCTTAATGACAAATTGTAGCTTAATGAAGGTCAAAAGTATTGCAGAATGCTCCTTTCTTAAAGAACACGGGTACATTGGTATGTCGCCAATCATCTGGTACATCACCCAGAACTAGTAAGTCATTCACTCAGCGAAGACTGAATGCATACTGTTAACCTACAGGGACCAGCTAGAATGTTGGAATTTGTCTGCATCAAAATATACTTTCTATACAACGTGAATGATAACTGCTGATCAGACGGCGTGGATGCGTTGGCTGGTGTGCGGCTTTGTTGTTCGCGTTCCCCATTTTAATTTTGCGAAAGTCCAAATTTTGCGGGTGGGTAGGAAGACTTGTCATCAGCTTTAATACTTAAGAAATAGCTTAAATATTATAATATATACTCAGCGTCAGTGAAAAGCTACTAGTATCTAAATTTCCATATTTTGGAAAATACATAATACAGCTCTATGGCTATTGTTTGTCAAAATTGACCCACATATGAATATTCAATGACCTTTTATTCAGTCTTCGTGAATCATCGTAAAAAGTGCGCTTTATATTGTTGTACAATTACTAATCTGAATGAAATTAATCACAATTCACCGATAGCCTAGTGGATAGTCGAGTGTTTTAGCCCTCAAAAGATGTGGGTTCGAGTCCAGTAGCATTTAAGTATTTTTTCTCTTTTTTCGATTTGCTAGTTTCTTTGTCTTTATTCTTGATTTCGTGCACAACTGGATACATTTATTTGAATTTGGCATGCGTTTATGTAACAAATACTGCAACGTGAATAATTTCAATAAGCCTACATGTGATTAACTTTTTGCACGCTGAATATTTTTTGAGACTTTTGTTATCATCTGCTGACTTTTAATCAAAATTAACGTTTTCAAAAAGTATAACAGGAACACTATCAGAGTGTCAAATGATCTAAATCCAGATCAGAACCGACTAACTGGGTCCAAACTGTTTGCAAATGTTATCATCTGACAAGGAAAGAGTGGGGAACTTGTCGAATAATGATTACAAAAGCGGCTAAATACAAATGAAAGATGTAAAGCTCATAACAAAAAGATGTAAAATAAACGAACAATATTAACTTAAAAAAAGAAAGCTATTTGACAATTATATGAAAAAGGTTCCTTCCAAGTTTCGATCCAGGTATGCTTGATTTGTCAGTAGGTAACTAACCACTAGGCTATCAGACTTTTACATTTTAACGAATTGACATTATCTTCATATTCTCTGTTAAAGCGTGACCAAGGTCGGAGTACTCCACGAAAACGCACGAATATCACGAAGATTTTGGCGAAAATTAATCAGTCTAAGGTCAATTTTGGCAGACTATACTTTTACGTTCATGTTTCTGGTCAACGACATTTTGGTTTGGAGAGATAAAACAGTTCCAAGAGCGCTGGAACTATTGTGTACGTGATGCACATGTTTTTTATGCTTTTTGCAGTTTTACAAAAATTTGTTTTCACCATTTTCAGAAGACAACGTGCCAGTACATGCCCTTTACGTTTACATTGAAAATGCCACCAAAATGGTTTGATTTATCCCATTAAACACAAACACTGAGGATCAAACTTTAAGGTAGCACTAGAACTTTGCACTTTCCTATACAATGCAATGGAAACTACTGCGGCCCGTCAAGGAATGGGTATAATGCATTCGAATGTGATGGATACAGTTTTCCATAGTGGTGATGCATGGGTCCGTATGCCTTGAAATTGAGTGCTGAAGTATCCGCAGTTCTTCGTTCAGAATGAACTAAATATTGTCCCATGTTAAGTGTATGGGACTTACTGGTTACTTTTCATTAACGAAATTTCATTCTGATTAGGAATTAAATTTGTTTATTATAGTAGAAACCTTTATGCATTTGCGAGAATGAACTCTTGTTGCTTTTTTTTATGTTCACAAGTATGAGTTACCTCCCATACAACATTAATGAATCATTCCAGCCTCAACTGCGCATGCGTAGATTGTAGCCTTTTATTGCGCATGCGTAAAATTGGCCTTTTCTAAACCTCATGGTTGATGTCAGCTGCAGGAATTTGCGCTCAAAAAGAAATCAAGAGGAATCCGTTCTTATTTGCGGCAGATAAGTATTTAATTTGGTTTATAACAATGTATAATGAACAAGTCAGCGTCTTATGCTGCTCATTTTATTTATTTTTCATATTATATGAGTTTTACAAAGCATTATCGACAGGATCGGATGACGAGTGCATTGGTCTCAATTCCCTTTTTTCACCAGAGCTCATGGATGAATATCCACAGATCTCGCAATTTAACACACACACAGGCTAGCCTCATTGTCTCAATGCATCCAGATCTGTTGATTGTGGGGCGGATGCACGCTACATAGTGTTGAGACGGTCATGGCGAAACCAGTAAAAACCTTTAAATGCTATCAGAGGCTATGATTGTCGCTGCCAGCAGAAGCCCCGTCTCACACCCATTACGCAAACAATTAGCCCTGCTGCACGTTCAAGTAATAACTGAGGCCAGTGGTTTTATTACAGAAAAATACATGTATGGGGTCACGCCAGCATTTATCACGTTTTGTTTCTCGCTCGTCTGAATAGGTACAATTGTATAACCCTCATTATGAAAACTGGGGATTCGGGATCATTGACGGCTGGTCCGGAATTTTGGATTTTCATGGGGGGGGGGGGGGGGGAGTATGTATGATGTTCACTCCATTGCTTAGCGGCAAGTAGATCAACTACAACAGCATGTTTCCCAGTTAAAATGTCAGGACATACGTGAAATGTTATTGAGTATACATTCAATTTATGAGTTTTCAAGAGGATGCGAGATAATAATGTCAACCTTACAGTGGCGTCACAAGGATAGAAAAGTGCATTTCAATTGGTATTGTAAACTTTGCACGCATTTGGGTGAAATTGCGCCATTGGCCATTTATATGATACATTTAAACATAGTGGGTACAATTGCGTTGACACGCATTTGTACAATTTACGTGCATTTGAAGGAGACTCGGGCCACTGATCCATTTATATGACTCATCATTATTTAGAGCTAGCATAGTGTACATATCCCTGCAGCCAAATATTATCGGTCCCTGGAAGAATTATTCACTATTCTCTATTTTATTTTAGGCAACATTGTAAAAATATTATTGGGATCAATGTATTACCATATTCAATCAAGTGGTCGCACAGTTGGTTTTAAAGTTATATACCTCTACATATAAATGAGTCATATAACAGGAAATGGTGCATTTGTGCACTTCATAAAAAATAAAAAGTGCAAGTACAGGTGCACACGATATACAGTCAACCCTCTTTACAACGACACTGTCTGTCCCCAAATAATTTGACGTTAAACTGAATTCTGTTGTATTGAATTCGCATTTAAGCTAAAGTGGTACATTTGTGCAAATACAATTGACGTTGTAAAGAGTTTTGCTGTTATAAAGAATGTCGCTGTAAAGAGTTTTCACTGCATATAGGATTTTAACACAGTTTTACGTTGCAGGAAAGATGCCTCCTCGTAAAAGGAAATCCGAAAGGTTACAAGAGTTACAGAAGGCGGTAGAGACAAAGCGTGGCAGGTCAGCCACTACCACATACGATGTTGACACACAGCCCAACCCCTCAACCAGTTCGGAAGCAGTCAGCATGGCACCTATAGCTACTCCTTCACAGGATACGGGCCATGAACCCAACGCTGCCACAAGTACGCCAGCCAATCACACCACTAGCCAGACGGTTCCACCAGCAATTATACAGGCACCAGTCAGGGACAGTGCGCCCCCCCTGTCCTCAGGTGTGCAATCTGCCATTTCACACATGAATAACACAAAGGGTGAGTTAGACCCATTACCTATGTGTACCTACAATGACTTTGATATATTTATATCTGAGAATACAAGGCAAAAAATATGGAATTTAGAATATGTCGATCTGGCATTATTGCTAAAACAAAATTTCTGCCCTAGTTATGATACTCCAGGCACATTAACTGTTATTAATAACCAGTTATCTATAAAGGCAGGCACACCAAGAATCAAAGTGCCTGTCAATAGTATAGAGCTATGGACTGACGCATTTATTAATTTTACGATGGTTTTTGGATTAAAGCACAAAGAAAAAATAACTGAATTGTTAAAGTACATGACAATCATCAGAGGTGCAGCATCAAGTAATCCATTACACCGTTGGGCTAACTATGACATGCAGTTCAGGTTGCGCATGTCCAAAGACCCTAGCAGGTCATGGGATACAATTGACGGTCATTTATGGCTATCTTGTGGTTTATCTGGTGACCTTGCTGCTAGCACAATATCAACAGGTCCCTGTTACGAATACAATTTTAAAGGGTTTTGTACAAGAGTGAACTGTAATTACTCGCACACATGCATTAAATGCAAAGTTCAACACCCAGCAAGTACTTGTAACCTATTTAAAGAATCTAAATTTCAATCAACATATAAGAATGCTAGGTTTTCAAACAACCCGTATAATGCTACATTTAGGTCGGCTGCACCAGCCGTTAACCCTGTGCAACCAAATCATCAGCAAAATACACAAGTAGCTGCACCTGTGTTTTCTCCGGTTCAGCAAAACTTTCAGCCAAGGCATGTCAATCATTTTTCCAGGCCAGCCAATCCTAGGCAGCAGGGTGCACGTCCCTTTCGCCCCTCAAATTTTCGCTCCCAAGGAAGATATATGGGCCCTAGGCCGAACACCTATTAATGTTGAACGGCTCAAACAACTTTTGGTTGAATACCCAAATCGGTCAGACGCAGCCTTTTTATCTGACGGTTTTGAGTTTGGATTTAAGCTACATTTTGAAGGTCCACGCATCTCTTTTGAATGCAAGAATCTAAAATCGGTCACACAAAATGAACAGTTGGCAAAGCAAAAGCTTCAGAAAGAAGTTTCATTGGGTAGAATGGTTGGTCCTTTTTTGAAAAAGCCAATATCTAACCTGCGTTGTTCACCCATTGGTTTGGTCCCCAAGAAGACAGGAGGTTTTCGGTTGATTACACATTTGTCATATCCCTCTGGTACCAGTGTAAATGACTGTATAGATCAAACATTTGCATCTGTTAAATATTCCAACTTTGACAATGCAATAGCAATGATAAAAAAATTAGGCAAAGGAGCCCTTATGGGAAAATTTGATATAAAGGGTGCTTTTAGACTACTAAGAATTTTTCCTGGAGACTTCCCATTACTAGGAATCAAATTAAGCAACCATTATTACATTGATAAAATGGCTCCAATGGGGTTAAAAATTTCATGTGCTGCTTGGGAAGCTTTTGCAACTTTCCTGAATTGGCTTATTAAGCAAAGATCTGGTCCGAATAACGATTGTGTCGATCACTACTTAGATGACTATATTTTTGCTGGCCCTGGGCTTTCAAATAACTGTTTGTGTTTGATGCAGCAATTTTCGCTTCTTTGCAAGGAACTAAACATACCCATTGCTACGGAAAAAACGGTCTGGCCATGTACTTGCTTGACATATTTGGGTTATCAATTGAACTCCGTTACATTTGAAATAAAGATGCCAGAGGATAAAGTGCAGCATACTTTACGTCTCATTGAAAAGGTTTTGGCTGTAAAGAAAGTAACACTTAAGGAAATGCAATCCTTGACAGGATCCCTAGCTTTTTGTGCGAAGGCCATGCCTTCTGCTAGGGCCTTTATTCGACGAATGTACGCAGCAATGTCTGGTGTTAGGCAACCCTACCATCGGATTAGACTCTCTAAAGGCATAAAAGAAGACCTTAAAATGTGGCAACAGTTTTTGTCCAAATTTAATGGCATCTCATATATGTTAGATGATGAGTGGGTATCGTCTACCAGTTTGAAACTACAGACTGATAGTGCAGGTGGGGCAGAACTTGGCTGTGGAGTTTATTTTGATGGTCACTGGTGTCATTTGTCTTGGCCTGAACGTTGGTCTGAAACTGGTTTGCTTAAAGATATAACATTCTTAGAATTGGTCCCAATTGCGTTAGCAGTTTGCTTATGGAAAAATCAGTTTCAAGGTAAGCGGATACAATTTTATTGTGACAATATGGCGGTAGTACATATATTAAATTCTAAAACAGCTAAGGTAGAAAGGGTTATGGAGCTTGTTAGGGCAATCGTTAAATGGTCATTGCTGTATAATTTTCACGTCAATGCCCTGCATGTTAGTTCTTCGGATAATGGAATAGCTGATTCTGTTTCTCGAAAACAGTGGCAAAGATTCAAGAGCCTGGCCCCAGCAGCAGATGCACAGCCCACACCAATTCCTACAGAGTTTTGGAACCTCTTGGAAGCGAAGTTGACCGTTTGATTAGTGCATCCTTGGCTGACAATACGGTAAAGTCATATGCAACAGCAGTTTCCAAATTTGATATGTTTCGTTCTCAGTACAACCTTTCAAACTCATGGCCACCTATGATTGATGACTTGATAAATTTTATAGCATATCTATCAACACAGGGTTACAAGTCTTCTACTGCAAGATCATATGTGGCTGGTATTTCGTTTTATATAAGGATAAATAATTGGCCTGATCCCTCAGAATCATTTGTAGTAAGGAAAATGTTAAAAGGATTTCAGAGGATAAGCCCAGTTAAAGATACGAGGGCTCCTGTTACACTTAAGATGCTACTTTCTTTTCCATTATCTTTGAAAAATGTCACATCTTCATCATATGAGGCTCTTTTATTTTCTACAGCCTTTTCAGTGGCTTTCTTTGGTTTTTTAAGAGTTGGAGAAATGGTAGCAGATAGTAAAACCAGCGACACTTCACGTATCATACTTATCTCTGATGTAGCCATACTTAGCGGAAATATAAGTATTACATTACGCTTTTCAAAAACAGATCAGTTGGGTAAATCAGTGACACTTGTTTTCTACCCTTGCGAGCAAAAACAGATTTGTCCTGTTTCTTTAATTAAACGCTACATGCAAGTTAGACCTAAGATCCAAGGCCCACTTTTTTGCCATTATAGTGGTGAACCATTGACTCGGTACCAATTTGCTACAATACTGCAAAAAGTAATTCGATTCTCAGGTTTTGATACGCTGTCAACTGTTAAATGTCATTCATTTCGAATTGGCGCAGCAACTCTAGCAAGTTCTCAAAACGTCTCTGATGCACTGATTAAGGAAATGGGCCGATGGTCTGAACAAAGCTCGTCTTACAAAAGATACATTAGGTTAGATAAGATCAAAGCTTGAAGACTCATATAAGTTGCTCTTTAATTGTATACTAATCTTACCAAGCTTTTCAGATTCCACCATGATTTGGTTTATTGGTTCATCACTCATTAGCAAGGCATACCAGCATGTGAAATCCAGACCCTTGGGAGATAATCTTGGTTTACAGCACTACGGGTATAACGTCATTTGGGTTGGCCATCCTGGCTTGAAGTTTACACAAGTGTCCAATTTATGTCATAGTTTAATAAATGCTAATCCAAGGAGTCCTCCTGCATACCTTATAATTCATGCAGGAGGTAATGACATTGGTTGGATTGAAGGAGGTGTGTTAAGGCAATTTATAAAGGATACCATTTATTACTTGCAGGCACTGCTTCCATATACTTGTATAATTTGGTCTTGTATCTTGCCTAGAATAAAGTGGCGCTACTCAAGTAATACCAAAGCAATGGAAAAAATCCGCACTAGAATCAATAGGGAAATTATCAGAGCTATTGTAATGAATGGCGGGAAAGCCATTAAGCATCCAGATTTCGATGATAAATCCCCAGGGCTGTTTGAGGATTCTTGTCATCTGTCATTTATTGGAAGGGACTTGTTTCTGAACACATTCCAAGTTGCCTTGGATACTTTTATAAATTACCCAGATGTTAAAGTTTACCCATCAGATACCTAGGTTTCCTTATAAAGGCCATGGCGGTTGGTTTCAACTTAATAGTGGCGGTGGCCGAGTGGCTGCACTGGCAGTGCATCCACTCGTCCATTGGCGCAAGTTGAAAACTACTGTGTCAACCTCTGTTGAGAACTGGTATTCTTTGCTAGCTGTCTAGACCAAAGTATAATAAAGACAGTATTTCTTTGCTTGTCAACTGCTGTTCAGCAGTTTGATCGTCTGATTTCTTAAATTCATGATTTGGTTGCGTACCCCACCTAATCATGTAACATTAAGTGGTGAAATATTAAAATTTGGTTGATACATTTATCAGGTTGGTAATAGTTGATAAAATGACTTGTTGACAGTTGATATTTGATGGTGTTAAAACAAATGTCCTCGTTGTAAAATAACGAACTATCATAGTTGTTTGTGGAAAATTGTGAATTATGGAAGTTGATATATCCATAAACAAATGTTATTAAATAACCGTCATGGCCAATTTAAATGCCAACATTGAATAAATAATTATTTGTGAAGTTTTGCTTTTTGTCATCTATAATAACGAAATTTCATTCTGATTAGGAATTAAATTTGTTTATTATAGTAGAAACCTTTATGCATTTGCGAGAATGAACTCTTGTTGCTTTTTTTTATGTTCACAAGTATGAGTTACCTCCCATACAACATTAATGAATCATTCCAGCCTCAACTGCGCATGCGTAGATTGTAGCCTTTTATTGCGCATGCGTAAAATTGGCCTTTTCTAAACCTCATGGTTGATGTCAGCTGCAGGAATTTGCGCTCAAAAACCCACCTCAACCCACCCAGTTACATCCAAATAAGGATTATACTAAGATATGCATATATATGTATGAATTTATATGTGTATGTTAGACATATAGATGGATACATATATGTATGTGAGTCTGTATGTCGGTAAAATAATTGTAACGGAAGTCCCCTTGCTGCTTGCTTTTCTTTCTTTTCCAGGTGTATTGCATATATACATTAATGAGTGTGGTGTCCACTTTACTTACACCTGAAACATGTCATGACGGTTATCAGCATCGAAACAGATTATCAACGCTATGTAGAAGATGTTAACCAATATTTCTGGGAATGCGTACACACCTTAAGGCGCAAGTTGAAAACTACTGTGTCAACCTCTGTTGAGAACTGGTATTCTTTGCTAGCTGTCTAGACCAAAGTATAATAAAGACAGTATTTCTTTGCTTGTCAACTGCTGTTCAGCAGTTTGATCGTCTGATTTCTTAAATTCATGATTTGGTTGCGTACCCCACCTAATCATGTAACATTAAGTGGTGAAATATTAAAATTTGGTTGATACATTTATCAGGTTGGTAATAGTTGATAAAATGACTTGTTGACAGTTGATATTTGATGGTGTTAAAACAAATGTCCTCGTTGTAAAATAACGAACTATCATAGTTGTTTGTGGAAAATTGTGAATTATGGAAGTTGATATATCCATAAACAAATGTTATTAAATAACCGTCATGGCCAATTTAAATGCCAACATTGAATAAATAATTATTTGTGAAGTTTTGCTTTTTGTCATCTATAATAACGCTGAGTATAAAGTAACGAGTTTAGGAGACTAGGTCTGTAACTATGAACATTTTTTCGAAAAAAATATTTTCTTTTTAAATAATTTGTAAAAATAGAATTAAGTTATATTTTCACAATAAATATGGTCAGTACAGCTGAAAACTGCTAGGGAAAGTGAACTATCTTATTAAAAGAGGTGTTTTTTTTCTCTTATTGGTAATTATTTACGTCCCTCCAATAATTCTAGATAGTTGATTTTTAACATAAATGCTGTTGTTTTGGTAGTGTTATTTTGTTAAGATTTACGAAAATGGTGAAATGCTTACCTGAATTTGAGTATTTTTACTGTATTCTTGAAAAATAGAAACTTTATTTAAAAAATTAAAATATCAAAAGTTACAGACTATGCAGCTTTAATAGACAGCTGTAATGGTATAACAACAACATATACAACACCGCTTATAAAATACAAACATAAAACATTGGATGTTAAATGTGCACATGAAAAACATGGAAAATAAAAAAATGGTAAGATAGGAGAGTCCCAACATGACCATATGTGGTTCAACTCATTGCTTTGTATGTGTAATCAACAAGCAGTATTATGGTCATGCCTAAAATCAAATCAAAGTCTAATTCGGTGTACCCCAGTAATCAGCCATAGGACCGATCAATTCTTGATCTGTATAAATAGTTTACCAGACAACATAAGTTATGCTCTTAGCATATTTGTAGACGACTTTTTTCCTGAATAGGAACATTTATTCAATATACATGTAGGACTGTCTCACTTTGTAATTCTAGCTCACTTGTGGAATGGCAAATAGAATTTGTTGCTAAGTGCATGTACCCCTCTAAGAAACTCATATCCATCAAATTGAGAAAGTACCGTTGGACCCGTTGAAGATGAACTTCCCTATTGTTTTTATTCCTAAATTAAGAACATTTCTTATATTTTAGATATTTATGATAAAATGTATATATATAAGCAATAAATTCAATTTTTTGGAATGTTCATGGAATCCTTCGGGCTTCACTTACTTTGCTTGAGACCCGAGTATTCATGATTCCATTAACATTCTGAAGGGCTGCACATTAACTTTGCAAGAGACCCGACGTATTCATGATTCCATGAACATTCCAAAAATCGAAATCATTGATAGTTCTCCATGCTATCCTCTGGAAAATGCACCACGTATATCGCTTAATACCCTATTGAAGAAACTACCCTATATCGATGTAATGGTAAAATCAACCTAACGGTTTATGGTGAATCAACAGTAGCTGGAGAGGGGGAGCTGATTGCTTTACTTTTGTTGCCTTCTTGATGTCGTGTGGTTGTTTGTGTTTTGTGTCTTTTCCTCGCAGTGCTGTGGATTTGTCTGTTCTCTGTGATTGTGGCATTTTCTAATCATACTCACGTACCTTTTTTAGTAAAACCAATGTTTCCAAGCTTATTCAAATTTATATTCAATTAGGGAAAAATATCAGCTTGCCATCAATGAGGTCAATGTCAGCCTAGGATGATTTAAACAAACTTGGTAGAACCCACGTCCACAGTACTACACACGAAGGCACAAGGTCAGACCTCTTGTACTGGATGAAAGGTCGTATCCACTTGTTTTGTAGTCCTACATGAAGTGGCGGCCATCTTGGTCATGTTACTGGATTGATAGTTGAACAAAAGTTCGCTCCCCATCTAAAGAAGTTTTAGCTTGATTGGTCATGTGGTTTTTGAGATCTTGTCAGCAGCAAAACCTTTGTTAGGTTTAGCTTTAAGCGCATGTGTAATGTTTCATGAAATTATCGCAAACGATTTTCATGTTATGGAACGGACACGAAATTGTGACAGACAGGTGGTAGAATTTGAGTTCAATTAGTTCTAGAGAAGTTTAAAAAGAGCATGTCGGCCATCTTGGTCATGTGAACAGGACAGTTTCTCCACGCTAAGAAGTCTCAATATACAATTTGAGTTTAGTTGGGTTTCTGTGACGTTGTTATAGTGACGGATGACGGGCAGAGGACTGCCACTCGAGTCATTGGTATACTATTAGCTCACCCATGAGCCTTCGCCACTGACGAGTTTATAGGTTTACCCATCTTCGCAATCCAAGGGTACTAAGTCCACTTCGTTCCTTACGCGTAAGGAACGAAGTGGACTTAGTAACCTTGGATTGCGAAGATGGGGTTTACCTTACCTTTCATAATATAAAAACGAAAATGTTATGACATCTGTAAATTTTATTGACGTGCCAGGTTTGATGTAGATTATTTTCTCAATAGATTAATAAGGCAAAGATAGATGTTCCTGAGAATATTAGTCTACTTGGTGCCTATGACTGTCATTGAGCCACTGTCCTTTGTAGTTCTTAATGGGATATAGATAGTGCATTGTCTGACATATTTCTATTGATGCATATTCATAATTATGCCTCATTCACATCTTACGCCATTGTTGTTTTCGTTAGCCATTACTGTATGTCGATTTGGGGCAGCACTAGCGATTTTTGTAATTATCCCCTTGTAGAGCAACAAAGGCACATACTCGCCAGCCATTGCTGCTGGCTTACAAAAAGTACATGTATGAGTGAGGATGAAGACTCCGATCAAAACCATGCGCTGATCCAGAATATTTTGTCAGAGGGAGTCCAACTTTGACAACTTTTTTCTTGGTTTTTTTAGTTGATTAGGGGTGGGAGGATCCATATATGACTATAACGTATAAGCGGACGCCATTGATGATGATGATGATGGCCCAACATTGAATGCGGGCTCGGTAGCTTGGTAATTTTCAGAGGATCTGGACCAGAATTGCTACGAAACCCTATATTTTTGGGATTGTTCAGGGGGGCGGAGGGGTGTCAGGACCCCTGGTCCCCCTCTGGATCCGCACATGTCATGGACGTTTAAGAGAGGCATATGTGAAACGTACCAAAATCTCATACACTGGCCATTTGTATTAGGATATGATTATGTCTATATTTTCGTGGGTGGATACAGTACATGTTAGGCAGTGAGTCTATTATCTGGGCTCATCTCGAGCAAACCTGTCTACAGTGTTTGCGACCATGCAAGGCACTAACCAGCCTACTCAGATACATGGAATAGCTAGAATACTGAAACTTTGCATGTAGCAAGTATAGTTATAATACTTTCTATAAAGCAAATAACAAAGGTGCTGATCAGACTGCGCGGATGCGCAGGCTGGTCTGCGCCTTTTTTTGCATGCAACAAAGTCAGGGGTTCTCCCATCGAGGCCCATCTATTCGTTGATGGTGACATATTAAAACAAAACAAGGTATTCAGTTTTAAACATTGTTTCAATCAATATCAGTTGAAATGTACATCTGGTCAAAACGTATGTACACGCATGTCTTTACAGGAATGTACACAAATAGCACCGAAAACATAAACAAATCAATCTTTGGTGGTAATCCAATTTAACCTTTTTAAGCTGGAAATATATGACTTGTAATCAATCAATCAAAGTCTATTTCGCGTGTACCCAAAACCTTTCGCGCACAAATGGTTATTTTGGGTATTCACGACATAGTTTCTGGTTGTTGAATAAGAAATAAAATTCAGTCATACATGCTTGTATCTGGACTCTGTATAAGTCAGTCTGAATGTTGATTAACTGTTATTTACTGCTTGAAATTTGACCTTTATAACATGATAATTTCAAAAATACTGACGTGGGTACGACATGCATACCCTCATCAGTGTGATTGAGAGCATTTTCCATGTCAAAATTGCAACGAGTTACATAGGTCCAATGAAGCAAAGATTTTGAGCGTAAAATTGTAATTTTCTTACCTATCAGTTTAAACATGTTTTGGGTGCTCAAAAGAACCGTCTCACGGAGACGGTTCTTTTGAGTACCCATCACATATGTTTTGGTTGTCAACATGAGAAATAAAACTAATAATTTTCATTACCTCTCTTAATTTTGGAGGTCTGCGTGAAATGTCCTCTAAATGTAAAGAATGACATTTAGACAATATACTAACAAGACTGAACACACATTCCTGCCCTAAATCTCTTATAAAAATCAAAATAAACCAAGCAACATATAAATGTATAACGAAGAAAAAAAGAAACAGAAAAATCAATAACACTACTAATACTGTATATCGTCTAGTCTACCATAAAAATCTGTAGCAAAAACTGCAAAATGGAAAAA
This sequence comes from Loripinus fragilis, assembly GCA_964019695.1. Lineage (NCBI taxonomy): Eukaryota > Metazoa > Mollusca > Bivalvia > Lucinida > Lucinidae > Loripinus > Loripinus fragilis. Next base: position 88,265,707 of record OZ026521.1, on the reverse strand, counting down.
CTGGACATTGAGACAGAAATGTAAGATAGAAAAGGAATAGGAAGAAAAGACAAAAGGACGAAAAAAGCAAAATATACAATATACAAAACAACTTCATGTAAACTTGAAAATAAAAATCCTGAGCATTTACACCTTTGAAATACCTCATCTGAGAAGAAGAATTTTCCACAAAAAAGTTGAGGTTTTAATTTCCGTTTTCAAAACCAAAAAATAAACATGATAAACATTTTTGCAAGTTATGGCTTATTATGACTTATGGCAAGTATGACATAGATAATAACCGCAGCATCATAGTTCATGTTGAAAATTTTCTCAAATAATTCTTCTCAAGAGACAATTCAATTGTACATCATAGTATACACAACACAATAAGCCTATCTTACATAAAAATGCATTTACCCTAATTTTAGCTTACATAGCAAGAATCTCCACTAATAAGTCTAAACGGGTTAATGCTGCGACATTTACAATAATTTGGGGAGCCTGTCTTAAGCTAAAGATTATGGAGCGAACTTAGCTGTTTGAATCCAACCTGTTTTTCAAGTATCAGCGCCCTGCTTATTTTCTTGCCATAAATTGGGCTATCAGTTCAGCATGTGGCTGTCCTCATATTACTACATATATGAGCATGCATCAAATTATGAATGTTGCAATTGCCTGTTAAAAATATTTCGAATGCAAGTGTAGCATGATTAGCATATCTACAGCAATGCTTGCTCAACGCATGTCACACATACATCAGCAGCTATTGCTGATCCTGATCTCCAGTTTTCCCTGAAACATGTTTGGTCTCTTTTCTTCTATGAAAAAGTATGTTGTGTGTACTCATTAAAAGAGCCTCAGGGAGACCCTTCGAATGTGTACCAGGCCCTTAGGTGATAAAACTATTCTCATGCTCAACTCAACTGAAAGCAAAATTTATCCTGCTCATAAATGTTAAAATGCCAACAAATGTTGGCATTTTAACATTTATTAGCATGATAAATACAACATCTAAGAGTTTGAAGGCAAAAAGAGTCTTTATTCTTTTAGCATTCAAGTTATTATGAGCGTTTGAAATTTCATGCTCAGTTGAGTTGAGAACGAAAATAATTTAATAACGTAATTTATTCAGGGCCAGAACAGTTGAGTCCAAAAATTTTTTGGTACTTATTGCATTTGCGAGCAATGAAGATTCAGGTATTCCTGTGCAAATGTGCAGACACAATCTATGTATAAATGTGGTGGAAGACTCTATCGCCACTGGTTCCATCTGCATTGGCGTTTAGAGGAGGTTTTAGAGCATGTGCATTAAGTACCAAACTTATATGAGCCACGATATGAGATTTACAACAATGCGGTATGTGCGACCAGCAAAGGCTCAGACCAGCCTGCGCATACACGCAATCTGATCAGAGCCATTTCTCGTCGCTTGAATATTTTATGACTGTTTAGCTACTGACCAAACAGCATTTGGAGTTTCTATGCTAAAGATGAGGCTGCATAGGCTCGTCTGAGTCTATTCATGTCCAAATGCCACATTGTTGGAAATCACATGTTAGGGCTCATATGTGCTGGTTCAAATGTGTTTTCACAGGCTTAGATAAACAAAATTCTTCAGCGTAAAATTGTTAATTTTTTCTTACCCATCAGTTTAAACTTTTGTTTTGAGTGCTCAAAAGAACCGTCTCATTGAGACAGTTATTTTGAGTACCCACAACATATGTTTTGGTTGAGAAATAAGAAAATTATTATTTCGTTACACTGTCTTAACTAAAGTCCTGGACTATACGGTGGTTACAACCCTGATTAATGTCAGCATGCAAGTTCTATTTACTGAAGATGCTGTGTGTTTTGTGTCAAACTCCCTAATGGTTGTTTAACACTCAATATTCTATTTTCCTGTGAGCCAAACTGTTTGGAGCCAGAAGTACCATGTGTGTTCTCATTCTCGTGAGAACTCCTCACTGCAAGAGGACCAGACTGTTTAGATTTGTAATAGTCATCACCGCCGTATTGTCTCAGTTTCTGAATACTTCTATTTTCTACATCATACTGCGGAACATCCTCGTATATTCTGAATGGGCTCCAATGAGCAAGTCCTGATTTCAATGGTGACCTGTTATTTCGCGACTTTTGTGGCGACTGACCAAGCTTCCTGGGAGACTTTCTTGGCGACTTCCATGGAAAATGTCTTGGTGAATTATTTAAATTGATCTTTGTCCTTTCCATAAAACTGACGTCTGACCTCACAAGATTATTTTTATTCATTAATGATAGTCTGTTTCTTTCTGGAATATTTTCTATAGTTTCTGCTGTTGCACGTGTAGCAATTCCAACATTATGCACTTCCTCCATACGGTTACATTGTTCCTGCACGGACTGAACCGCCACAGAGAGTTCTTGTTCATATTTATTTTCTGTTGTGTTCGGTGACAATGAAGGGAGTTCTTTATTCAAGTCATTTTCAGATCGCACAATATTATGTTGTATTAGCGGTGTTTGAACAACAGTTTGGCTTCTATTTTCCTGAGCATCTGTGGCAGCATGATTTTGTCTGATTACCTCACTGGAGTTCACATTTACAATTTGTTCCTCGGCGGTCCGTGCATGACTTTCCGTGGCATCCGGTTTCAGATCAATCTTCTGAGAATCTTGGAGATTGTCAGGTGTCTGGAATTTGAACTGACGCTTATCGTGACATCTCGCGAGAGCTGGACAGAACGGATGGTTCTGTTGCAAGTGTCTGAAGTGCTCCTCGGGATCGCCAGTGGAATGTCCGCATTCCTCGCACACATAGACCTTTGTTCGGCGCTCTTTGTAATCATAGGAGTAATCGAGTCCGTGCACCTTCTTCGAGTGGGACTCTAGTGAACATCTCTGAGTAAACGCCTTGTCACACCGGCTGCATTTGTAGGGCTTTACACCTGCAAAAGACGAAAATCAGGTAAGTACAGTTCAATGCTTCATGCGGCATCTGTTCAAAGTCAACACTGTTTGGATAATTGATTTAACCGTTTTCCAACATTATTGCATTAGACATGCCGGATGACTATTTTTTAGTAATAATTGCAAGTCGCTCCGATTTGAAAGCATTTATGCACGTGATAATCTCCGCCAGATCCTATAGACTACAGGATAGGACGGAGGTGATTACGTGCGGATCTGACGGAGGTGATCACGTGCATTAAACTGTTCGAGGTTTGTTGATCTAACACTATGTTGCTACTGTCCTGCCTGACATGAGTGACAGTGGCGTCATGTTTTGTTTACAAAGTTATCAGGACTTAGAATCGATAGATCACATGTGTTACAATCTGTGGATATGATTAATACACGTGATCTACCGATTCCGTTAGCTCAAGTGGAGTGTTATTAGTTAATGTTTAACGTCACTGTCACTCTTGGCTGGCAGGACAGTAAAGTGCATTTTCAAAACAGCGCAATGGGGACTACGATGGTGTACAACGTTACCGAGGATTGATGATCACCAAGGCTGTCCTCATCCTATGTTATGACGGGGAAAGTAATTAAGCCGTGACATGATATTTCCAACAATGTGGCATTTTGACAAGTGTAGACTCAGATGAGCATGTGCAGCCTCCTTTAAGCTTAGAAATTCCAAATGATGTTCGGTAAGTAGCTTAACAGTTGGAAATCTCATGTCGCGGCTCATATACAGTTACAGTCATATACACAGTCATATACACATTTGAAAGAACTGTAATGGTGACCAGCGACCCCTTATGCAAACTAATGGACAGTTCAAATATAGTTTTAACAAATTAGATGGGAGATACCACTGAGCATGAATGGGTAAACCACACAGTTTTAAGGATTATCAATGAAAATAGGGTGACATCGAGGCCACAATAGAAATGCTAATATGCCAGAGTATTACATGATTTTATCAGCGAATATGACCAGGGTTAAAGGATTAACGATATCATAATAAGAAATGGTATCTTGATTTTAATTATGATAATAGCTTCCACTTATAAGGCATGGAAAAGAATATGCTATAATGTTTCATATAAGCATACAACCGATAAGAAGTTGGCATTTATGTGACCGGCTACTTAACATATCTTAATAAATGTTAGATAATCTGTTAGAGTATCGGGATCAAGGTTGAGAATTACAATCATCCTTTCTTAGAGTACTGAGTACATTGTTCAAATTAAAACCATAACTATCCTGAAAAATATAAAATCCCATAAAGAATCAATTTTCTAACAGTGAAGCCAAATTCCCTTAGAACTGAAATCTTGGAAAAAGTTTTAAGGGTAGCTAAACTAGTCTATATTGGCATTAAAAATTCAGATTAACTGCACGAAATACATGTCATCAAAAGTGACGTCACCTTGCTTCAATGCCTCCTAAACGAAATATATGGCCAAGACGGGGGACAAGGTCGTACCTTAATACCTGTTGCATGCAATAACTACTTTTCAGGTTTATTAGAATAATATGATTTAATGTATTTTAGTAGGCTACTTCTGCATGTTTCTGGCAAAAAAGGAAATCAAAAATTATGTTAGCTATTCCTACCCAACCTAGAATTGTCTGATCTCTTTTACCATAAACACACACATTTTCTATTTGGTCAATGTAAAAGTATGGTTTCAGACATGCAGGCTGATGAAGACATTGACTGTGTAGCACAATGACAATCTGGCCCCGAAGTTATAATTTTTTTTTTCATTCTCAACTCAACTGAGCACGAAATTTGAACTGCTCATATAAACTAAAATACCGACAAATGAAGAAGTTTCTTTCTTTAAATCTCTCAGATGTTGTATTTATCATGCTAATAAATGTTAAAATGCCAACAATTGTTGGCATTTTAACATTTATGAGCAGGATAAATTTCGTGCTCAGCTGAGTTGAGCATGAAAAAAGTTTTATAACCTTGGAGCCTGGTATATTTCTTGATCTGCTCGAGAGACTCATCCTATATGATAGGATAACTTAATATAACACATTAGTTGGCTACTATGGGTCCTCGCATTCCGAGTTTAACCCTCTTTTGATATTTATACTGAAGCTATACTTTTGTACAAATAAACCAAAAAGAAAAAACGGTACATTTAAAACTTTACCACGGATATATATTACTTTCACACCCGGGTTAGATTAGCAAATATTTGTCTCGTTTCCAGCGTGATATGATACTGTGTTTAGGGCCATGATACAGCAAAAACAAGGAGACATTATCATATGCACGATATAAGTATGTACATCTGTGTTTGTTCCAAAACAAGACTGAGACAGACTGTGTATCCATATCTACATGAATGGAAAGAAAGTATAAAACGAGATATATGGGTCCCTCCAGTGGCCTTAGTTGGTTGGGCAAGAGATCAAAAAGTGGGTGGGACAATGGGTCATAAACCAACTTTCTCAGAAGTAGGTCGTGCTGCATTCCAAACATGAGGTAACAGCACATGTTTTAGAGGAATCATGACGTTAGGACTGGATCCAAATTTCTATCTACATGTATCTTTTCATTGACCGATAAGATGAAACACAGTAAAATAAATAAATAAATTGAGTTCGCAGAGGCAGAGACAGAAGTATTAGAAAACTCTTGTGGAAGTGAACACACCGTCTCCCCTTCTCATCCACTGGTGGGAAGCGGAGACGGTGTGTTCACTTAGTGGGTGGGAAGCGGAGAAGGTGTGTTCACTTCCACGTTCCACAACAACGTTTAACATTTGTCTCGTTTAAACGATGACGATAAAAAGGTGTAATTTTATTTTTTACAACACACTACATCCGCAAGATGATTTTTTTAAAAATCATTTAATGGCAAAATGTTACATCCTTTAACGGTTCAAATGATTGTTATCTATGATAGGCTGAGAGAAAAGTACCCTGATACGTTTGAGAGTGAGTAAAATGTGCCCTATATAATGAAAAGTTATCAATCTCGGTACAATATGGTATGGACATTCCACAATTGTCAGTTTTTGTTGTTGTTTTTCTGGTATTTGGACAACTAAATAAGGTCTTAAGGCTGGGCAAATGTACAGACCTGATTTGTGTATCCATGTTTAGATACGCCATAAGAAGCCTTTTCTATATAAAACTGTCATATACTGAAAGTGTTTTCTGTTATGTTAATAAGATTTGATAACATTTGGGCAATAAATCATACAAGGAGACTTTATGAAACAGCTGTGGAGATAAGCATTCAATGTATAGATGGTATGGTAGTTTGCATCAATATATACACCACATGATAAAATGGCCCCTTTGAGCATATGGGAAATAGAAATTATTTGAACCAGCACATGAGATTTTGATACTTATTACATCTGCGAGCAGCCATGGCTTAGACGGGCCTGCACATCGGAGTACAAGGGCGGATCCAGAGAGGTGGTCAGGGGGTCCGGACCCCCCTCTGAAAAATCACAAAATATAAGGTTTCCTAGCAATACTGGTCCGGATCCCCTAAAAAATCACACAGCTAGCAAGCCAGCATTCAATTGTGGGCCATCATCGGCCTGCCAGTGAAACGCCATATAAATAAATGGCTTTTTTCTGGCGGGGTGATGATGGTCCATTTATAATGGTAGTTGGATCCTCTTTCCCCCCTTCAACTAATAAAAACTTTATCAAAGTTGAACCCCTTCTGACAAAACTTTCTGGATCCGTGCATGGAGCAGTCTAATTAGAGTATTTGCTGCTCGCATACACAAAAGCATAGACATAAGTGAAGGTTTAGTCCAAATCTTAGGCCTCTATATGCACTAGATAGCTGTGCATGCAAGCTTTAAGAGTGCGATAAAAACTAACATCTCATGTGCTGGCACTTTTCTTGGTAACCAAGAGGGTTAAGTGAAGTGATTCCAATTTATAAACTATTTAGAACCATTCTCAGTGATCTGAATCTAATGTATTCCAAAATTACTTTGACTGAAGCAGGTTGTCTGAGTTATAAGGATTCGAGTTGCCCAGAGCTCAACAAACAGGTGTTTATGTAACTTTCCCTGCTCAGGTGTGGTTTATTTATCTCCTATACAAAGACGGGGAGAATAAATAATGATGCAAATAAGATATTTTTAAGAAAGTCTTTAAATGGGAGCAGCTGTAAAAAATGTCACCAAATTTCATTAACATTAATTTTAGCGGAGAAGAAAACCTATTCTTTTCTGTTATCTTATCCATGTTTTTTTCCTATAAAAGAAAATGATGATGCTGATTTAATTACTGTCATATGTATTGTTAGTCTTCTCTCGTTTCACCTGCCCTGCCTATATCAGGCTCGTCCTATATCTTAAGGTAAGGTCCCTTCTTGTCCAATATTTAAATTTCTATATTGTAATACTAACCCTGGATGTGCCACATTTATAATGATGCAGATAACATTATAAATCGCCTTTTGAACTCTGCTAACAGACAAGTCACCCTGTTAAAATTAAACTTAGCTTATCTTGAATGTCAATTTGAATGCTTACCGGACGTGAATTTGTGCAGGGCAGTCGGTATAGATTCAAAATTGTTATGTAATCTGGTTTCAATTTGAAGCAAAAAATAACACAATTCTCAAACCTTTGATTGCTCTGAATAGTGGTTAAATTTTCTAAATGCGCAGTTGTGACTGGCGCTGTTTTCAAAGTGTAAGCAGGAGCTTTTAGCGAAAAAAAAAGATTCATGCCAAAAAAGTGAGTATGATCAGGAAATACCACAATCAAACACTGCAGATCAACCCATGGCACCGTAAGGAAGAGTCACAGAATGATAACAGTCACATGACACCAGGGAGACAAACAAAGTAAAGCAACTAGCTCTCTTTTCCCCATCAAGATGAATGCAAAACTAGCGAGGACACAAAACAATGCACAACAATATATGGAACAAACACAGAACTCTACAATGGGAGCAACAATTTATAACGATTCAACAACAACATAACCACCGCTGTAGAACGGACAGCAGCCGAGGCCACTGGGTGGGGGAGGGGTAGAAGCATTTAACTGGTACCAAATCTTCGTCCTAGATTTGTGAGGCTTTCTGACTTTTGAAAAATTGGAATACAAAATACAATTCCCACACAACATTAAAGTTCCCTATGACAGTAATATATGAGCTGCGGCATGAGATTTCCAACAATGTGGTATGTCGGACCAGCAAAGCCTCAGATCAGCCTGCGCATACACGCAGTCTGATCAGAGCCTTTGCTTGTCGCTTGAATATTCAATGACTGTTAAGCTACTGACTAAACACCATTTGGAGTTTCTAAGCTTAAAAGGAGGCTGCACAGGCTCGTCTGAGTCTATGCTTGTCAAAATGCCACATTGTTGGAAATCACATGTCACGGCTCAAATGTTGCCTATGACGTACCTGTGTGTATTCGTGTATGTCTCTTCAGATCGAAGGTGTCGTTAAAGCCCTTGCCACAGAAGGTACAGAGGTAGCGTTTCGATTCGCTGTGACATTTCAGGTGCCGGTTCAATAGCCGGTGTAAGCTGAACTCTTTCTGACAGAACTGACACACGAACTTCGCTGAATGTGTACTTTCTGAAAACAGAACAAGAGAAAGTCTTGAGATTTTGTTTGATTGGTCAATAAATCAGTGATTATTTGAAGTATTGCTTAACGGCCATGTCAACTAGTAAGTTACGGTCTGACATCGTAGGGCAGTTTCATTGGGGGTAAGTTACCAGTCCTACGCAATGAGGACACAGTAATTTGCTCGCAGACAACGCGTTGCCGGCGGCGGGGCTCGGACCAGGGACATTTTGCGAGTATTCCTGGCAAATATGTCCCTGGTTCGAGCCCCACCGCATAAACTGTAAGCTGTCCGTTTTCAATAAGTGATAGGCAGAGATTGGTCATTATTAAAAGATATAAAACGACTAATATCATCGGACGAGGGTTTGAAGTCACGATCATTCATACAGTCGATACGTTAGATTTGGACACTCTACCAATTGCATATCGCGATGACAGGGCCAACAGCTCTGTCTGTCTTGCAAAAGCTAACCAAAATGGGGCACTACCTTTTGGATAATTTTGCAAAACAGAGACGAGGCTTTCAAGATGAATGGTCGCATGACACGACGATGCTGACCATGGACATTATATAACCACCAAGATGACCCCTAATTAGGATGTCAGGAACGATGTTATGAAAAACGCCCTCTATGCAGATTAATAACCGGTGTTATATCATGTGTCGCTGTAAGAAGGCACTTTTGTGCAAAAGAGGTTCAAACTGTATCTAAGCAGTTTCGGCCAGACTGCTTAGATACGCATTTTGATCTAGTTGCTAGTAGTAGCAGTATCCCATTGATACAACTCTATGTGTATAACGGTTTAATGATAATAACAGCAAACGGCAGTCTGTGGGTAGCCATGTTAGTTCAGATTGCAAATGGCGAGTTTGACGATGTTCATGAACACGAAAAACAAAAACGATCAGCTTTGGCATCCGCAAAGTCTGGTCAGTCTTCGCCATGCACGTGAAGAAACATTAGAGAATGACTTAGTATATGCGATGAGTACCCGAATCTCCATTTTAGATTACGCACGATTGGACTAGATAAGCCTTACATTTAACGGGTACTACATGTATATTAGCGCTCGTTTTCTTCGGATCAAGGTTCGTATTGAGTGTAAAAGCCATATGCGCATTTTAGAAAGTCTTAACGGCTCGATGAAGCTTTAGACTGTTGACAACAACAGCAGACGACAGCTAGAATTAACTGGCGGTCACCGGAAACGGTGGTTACCAAATGTAACCAATTACCGTTACACCATAATAGAGGGTATTTGCGGTGCCCGGGTCACCAAGCTAGCCATATCAGATGGACGTATTGTTAGATATTGTGAGGTTTTCAAGACCGTTGAAAAAATAATTTCGGGCAACAGACGGGCATTTAAACTTGTCCATACAATTGCACATGTCTGCAACAGGTATTTGCCCTGAAATAATTGAATCTCGGGTAGGCATATTGCTAATGGCGGGTTTGAAAAATGGGACAGTGATTTTTATTTTCCAAGGTTCAGTAGTGTCAAGTACTAATGCGAATTTAGTACAGGTTTAATTTGCAATAAATTATAATCTGAATTTAACTCTTTCCCCTGTTAGCAGCAACTTTTGTTGTCTGCTAATAACGTTTGCAAACAGTTTGGGGCCAGATCAGGCCCGACAATATGTCGGACCTGATCTGGCTCCAAACTGTTTGCCACTCTGATGGTAGCCCTGAAAGAAGTTTTCGAAAAATTTCATTTTGAAGAAAAAAAATCAGCCGAAGACAAAATCGCATGCAAAATTACCCAGCATGCAAAAAGTAAAGAATCTAAAAACTGAATAGACGCACTCATAGAGAGCCATTGATACAAGTGGTGTTCAGTTTGTTATTTTCATATTTCTGCTTTGAACACCTAAGGCAATGTTTTCTTACAGGAAAACGCTCAATATATTGTTTATACAGGGCGAAAGTTCAAAATTTCCAAAATATGCAGTTTAGCCATTCAAATCTTATAAAATCTTAAGTGTCCAGTTTAAATGGACATATGTCTTTAGATAAACTGAACATAAGTCAGAAAATCTGCCCAATTCAGTATATATATGGAAAGTCAGCCTCAAAATTCTAAATTCAGGAATAAGCCTTTTAAAAATCATCATTATGGAGAGTCGGCCTCAAAATCCTGAATTCAGGAATGCTAATAAAAACGTTCTTCACTTGATTTAATCAAGAAAATTATTGTTTTTCATATTCACAGCATTTGCTCGTTTGAAGCAGTGTTTTAGAAAAGGTCAACCGGAGTTGCCCCCTGAATTCTATCTTACCGTCAACATCCGGAGTATCCGGGGCCTTGGGCGCCTCAAAAGTTGGATTCTTGATGCCATAGCCGCCATTAATCATCTCGACACTTTCAGGTTTACCTCGATTCTGAAATAAAATGCAGCAGACCGTTAGACCACAGCATGCCAGTATGTTATCAATTTCATATCACTGAATTTATATGTCACATGGTATCAGTTCCGTATAATAGTTTGAGTTCCTCATCACAGATATAATAGTGGTGAAAGTATCGAATTTTCGAAAATCCCTGATTTTAGAAATTTACATCTTCAAACTTGCTGTATGCCAGAGAAGTATTAACAATTTCAAGCTCAAATGGCCAATTGGTAATTGTCTTTAGATAAATAAAATTTAAATCAGAAAAGCTAACATAAAAATCTGTCTAATTGAGTTTCTTTGTCTTTCTATGGAAAGCCAGCATTAAAATCTCAAATTCAAAACTTCAGTTGAAAATTTCCATTCTTGAAGTAATCAAATCACCGATACATGTAGATCTATATTTGAGCCTGGTACTTATCATATTGGCACGCAGCGAAGGCTCTGACGAGACTGCGCAAAATTTGCGCAGTCTCGTAAGAGCCGTCGCTGATTGCAAACACAAAGGAACATATGAACCATATTTTAGGCATCTGGCCCCACTAGACAGCTTCGCAGGCATGTTTAACCCATAAAATCCTAGCGTCCTTTTTGTGGGACGTCGTCAAACAGTGCAAAACCAGATCAGACGCCGCAAAATACGGCGTCTGGTCAGGTTCTCCACTGTTTGCATACAGAAATTTCTTTTAAAATTTGAATAAAAATGAAAGATACCACCCTACAACCCTTAAAACGGAAATGGACTGGTCCAATTGATAGGAGTGGAAATCCCATTCGTCTTAAATGGGTTAAAAATATTTAATACATATGCGATAAGTACCAAAGACTCATGAACTGGTTCACCTCTTACCTTCATCATCAACAACAGCGCCGCCATTGGAAGCTTGTCAGCTACTGGTGGACCCAGAGGCAGAGGAGAGAGCGCGGGTCTCGAACCAACCACTGATGAACCATACACAGCTGATGTCTGCTGGGGATGACCAAACGACGGCAAACCAGCCGACGCTGGGCGAACTGGCCGCATAGGTGACGGGAATGGCTGCTGCATAAACGATGACCGGATTGCCGGATGTATAGAATCTCCAGATACATGCTTTTGTCGATCAAGATATGCAGAATCCGGAGTCTTGAGGACGGAAAATGGCTTCGAGTCACTTGTAATCTCCCGTGAAGAAATACGTTGTGGAGTGGACATTTGATTCTGCAGCATCGAGACTCCTAATGGTCGACGGCTGATATTGACAGGGTGTGGTAAAATACAGTAAGGTTTTTCAAACTTCACTTTTGTATCTACTGTTGGCTGTCTGTTGTTTTCAGTGTCATACCGAGAAATCAGGCTTTCTCGGTTGGGTATTCCCTGCGATTTGCTAAATGTATATTTGGGTAATTCTGCTTTTGAGTCTTGACAGTTATTTGATAACGAGTCCTGTACTAGATTTCTTACTGCGCGACTGCCCTCAGCGTGTCTTGCTACATATGAAGAGCTAAGTTCTGCCGATTTGGGTGTAAAACAAAACAGTTTTTGCTTAGATTCTGAAATTGTCTTTTTAGCGCCAATTTCTTCATCACACAAAGTATCCATATCCAACTTCTTTTTAACTTTTTCTACAGTGTTTTCTGACTGAATATTTCTTTCTCGGTCTGCACACAGTCCACTATATTGTCTTTGACTAGATTGATTCACATCACTATACCTTGAGGCTGTCGCGGTACCAGAGCTATTAAGATGACTAGAAAATACACTAACTGGCAACATGCTTCTTCCCGCACTGAACATATTATGACTAGAATGAAGGTCTAATTTTAAAGTGTTGGTTTTCGGGGACGGGATGGGTTCACGTAGAGGAATTCGCATGACCTCTCGGTTAAGTTCACTATATTCTGAATTGTCACTGTCTTTGACTGAGACTTCATTTGTTACTTTTAATTGTTTGGTATGTGGCTCAGAGTAAGAACGTGGATGTGATCGTTTAAGAGCAATAAAAGATCCTTGGTATCCAAGAGAAGCTAAGTTTGGCACCGTCTTATGATGTCTTATGAGAGGGTGGTGTTCATCAACACGTTCCCGCTTTGGTGCCACCATAGCACTCGACAGAAAACTCGGAAATGGCGGAATAGGCACACGAGTCTGTGTTTCCTTTTGCAAGATTTCTGAATTCAAACTTCCAGGAGGTTTTGGCAGCAATGGTTTATTTGAAAATGTAGCAATCGATGGAAGTTGTGTCTTTCCACTGTTTGACATGAGCGGTATACTGTCTGAAGATGGCATATGATATGTTTTCTCAACAGGCTCCACATGTTCCTCGCTTTCACTGCTGTATATGCCTTTCCGTGTAATGTTGACAATAGCATCAGCATTGCTCATTCTTGGTGGACAACTATCAGGACGTTTAAGAGAGGGTTCCAGTTCGAGACTAACGTTTCCTGTTCTGTCTGTGATAGTCGGTCTTAAACACTGTTCCGCGGCGTTCAATGGAGCACGTTCCTTAATCGACCTTCCCATCACATCTGACACTGGCAACAAAGGTTTTGCAGAAGTCATAGAAGATATGTTCGATGGCACTTGGAATACTTTTCCATTTCCTCCAATCTGAGACATTCTTTGACTAATTAATTGTGAACACTGCTCCTTCATCTCCAATGCTTCAGTATTAGTTCTCATACAATCTACATCTTTTACACATGATGCTACACTCGTCTTTGCCATGGTTTTATTCACTTGGGGAAGGCAAGAAGAGACACTAGTTGGCTTTGAAGATACAGATTTTTGAAGCTGTCCTTCAACATGGATATTCAAAGAAAGAGTAGTGTTTTGTTCCATTCCATTACATGTTGACTTTTTAACTGTGTCCTCCTCTTTACGAACATTTCTCTCATCTAACGGGACTTCAGAGTTGTTCAGTTTATATGTTCTGATATCAGTTGGTTTATCGCTTACAGATTTCAATTTAGAATGATTTTGTGATGATTCTATCCCACAGAACTGTGGACTGATTGCCTCTGACTTACTTCGCTTTTCAATATGCCATGCATCTGTTTGTCCTTTACTATGATAATTTGCCCTCAGTAACATAGGCGATTGCATTGGCATACTTGGTTTCTTTCGATCCTCCAATTCGTATGGTCGAAACAGATTTAGCTTTTTCTTCACTGGTGTCTTAACTTTGACTTTTCTTGGTGGAGTGACTGTGTCAATATCCTCCCTAACTAGTGTATGTAAAGCCTTAGATAACACCTTTGTTGTGGTTTCTCCTGGAGATACATTTACATTCTCTTTTATATTTTCTTTATCCTCACTGTCCATGCAATCTGTCTTTGGATCACCCATTTCGTTATAACTAGCCATAGTGTTTATATTGTTTAGCAAAGTTTCTGCGATGTTTGATTTATCTACACTCATTATATCGCAAGTTGCTTCCATGGACAACTTTACGTTTGTCTCCTTGGCATGCTGTAGGCTTTCTGTGTCGCTTGAAGTTTCCTGGCTGTGGTCTATATGTCCACATGGAGATACAGTGTCGCTTGTAGCTTCCTTGCTGGGCTCTACAGGATCACATAGAGATGCAGGGTCGCGGGCAGGCATCGGAAGTTCTGAAAGATACAGAATACATGTAGTTAGAATATGTCTAGGTAAGCATAATTTTAAGCGTAAAATTGTGCATATTTTCTTTTCCATTAGTTTAAACATTTGTCTTGTGTGCTCAAAAGAACCATCTCGTTGAGACGGTTCTTTTGAATATCCACAACATATGTTTTACTTGAGAACTAAGCACATTAATGAGTGAAAGTTCAAAATTTCCAATCCTGAACTCTAGAAATTCAAAGTTTTAAACTTGCAGAATGCCTACAAAATTTAATAATTTCATGTTTAAATGGTTAAAGGCTTAAACCTTGGCCTAAGCCTTCGTCAATGTCCCTTCTGTGTGTGTGTGTGTGTGTGTGTGTGTGTGTGTGTGTGTGTGTGTGTGTGTGTACAGCAAAGGTTCCGGCGAGACCGTGCGGATTTAATGTTGTTGTTGAATGTAGCCTGACCAGTGCAAGAGGTTATGCTACAAGTTAATAAAACAAGGCAATCAACGAAGGTTCAGACAAGCCTGCGCAGTCCCGCCAGAGCCTTAAATGATCGCACACACCAAGTTTGGTAATGGATGAAGGATAAGACCAAATCAAAGAATAAAGCCCCGCTGGGTTCAATTGCTTCTCGAGGGAGTCTGTACCATTATTTCTAAGAAAACATATAGCAACTTATGATTTCCAGGGGTGGATCCGGCCATGGCCAGCACCTTTTTAAGTTTTGGGGTTCGGGTTGCAATAAATACCACTATCTCGTGATATGGTCCAAATACTTTGTTTTCTTAAGTAAAACATCACTGATTTAAACAGCTTCCTTGCTAATCTTCCGGATCATCTCGCGCATCTTTTTGTCCAAATCATTCAAACTCTGGAGAAGACATTTATCAATCAAACAATAAACTTGTCAGCAAATTGCAACAACTGTAACGAACAAAAACTGTAAATTAAAGAACGTGTCCGTTTCTTTGAGGAGAAAGGCGTTGTTTTGAAAGCAGAAACAAGCTGGAACAGTAAATAAGAATGCACCCTTGTATTATCGTGAATTCTTGGGTGTTGGGTGACGGGATGGCCGTCCAGCTGTTCACATTACTTATGACTCTGCTCAACCCTGGCGACCCTTGATTGAAGATACTTCAAAATATGGACCTAGTCACTCGAAAACAGACCTCTAGCAAATAAATTTGAACCCATGATGATGAACACACGAGCTCAAAGTATGTGGCCTATTCATGAACATAGACAATTGCGATTAAATCGCTCGTTTTGTTTTCTAAATATGGACAAGAAAAATTGAGCCGCAACATGATATTTCCAACAATGTGGTATGTGCGACCAGCAAAGGCTCAGACCAGCCTGCGCATACGCGCAGTCTGATCAGAGCCTTTGCTAGTCGCTTGAATTTTCTACGACTCTTCGGCAACTGACGGAATATCATTTGGAGTTTCCAAGGCACATTGCTGCTGGAAATCACATGTCGCGGCTTATTATCGTGCTATCTGAACTCGTCGTTTCAAAAAAGCTCGCCTCTAAAATAACGGGCAATGTTGTACATTTGTAAAACATTGTGGTGACAAATCACGAAGCGAGTGCCCCTGCTCTTCACTATTTATACGAAACTTAAATTTCATTGCAACAAAAATGTTATCTTTAATCACCTAAA
The DNA here is from genome assembly GCA_964019695.1 of Loripinus fragilis. NCBI lineage: Eukaryota > Metazoa > Mollusca > Bivalvia > Lucinida > Lucinidae > Loripinus > Loripinus fragilis. The sequence goes on along the minus strand of OZ026521.1, from coordinate 88,249,579 downwards.
ATAGTTTTGTATCTTTTTAACTTCCCGTTGTTGTACGTACATAGCCAACATATTTAACCATAATTGTGTTATAGTCAGCGAAAAGGCAAAAAGTTAAAGAACGAACAAGAACTTATTATTAATTGTATATGTATGTAGACATTTCAACTCTTTTGGGTGCTGCTTTCCTATCTAAAGCAATCGGATCTAGTTCAATGGCGGATCCAGAGGGGGGAACAGGGGGTCCCTTGAAAAATCATATAAATTTAGGGGTTTCTAAGCAATACTGATCCGGATCCCCTGAAAAATCACAAAGCTACCAAGCCAGCATTCAATGTTGGGCCATTATCGGCCCGCCAGCAAAACGCCATTTAAATGGCGTTTCGCTGGCGGGCCGATGATGGCTCGCGATATTTTGATCCTCCCTCCCCTCATCAACTAAAAAAACGTTGTCAAAGTTGGACCCCCTCTGACATAACTTTCTGGATCCGCGCATGTAGTTATCAATAAATAATTTGCAAATGAAAGCAAACAAGTGGTTCCCTGATCAGACTGCTCCTAGAGAGCAGTCTGATCTTGGACTACTTTGTTTGCAAATGCTTTTCCTTTTTGAGTAACTTTGGTTGGCACTCAGATTTACAATCAGATTCAGAAAAAAGTACATACGTGATTTTGTATCATCCATTCCGTACGCCATACAAACATTAACTGAGGAAGGGGACGCAGAGCTCCCTGTCCAGTCAGCGGTCACTTCAAATTACGCAACGGCTAATTTGGCAATAAAATTTATCAGTTTCAAAAATCAATTATTTTGGCGGGATCATAAATAATAACAATAAACGGTGAAAACTGTAAACAAGTTTTTGATTGACACTTTGACAGTTGCTAATTACCGTAAACAAAATGTGAGGAGAGGCACACTTCAAAAATTAAATTTTGCCCCCAGTTACTTCAATCGCTTTTCTTTCTCACTTAAGACTTGAGGAAATGTTAAAAAGTCACTTAAAGGCAATTTTTACAAAATAATGATCTTATCAGAAGCCACCATCTTTTTGCATGTACGTTGAAATCTTGATGATGTCTTGAATTGAGTTTTGCTAACAGATAAAAAGCTGTCAATCATGGTTCAAACTAGGCAAGATAAACGCGCGAAATAAAACTGCTTGGCAAGGAAATGTGATGGTCTGGAGGTAGAGGCCTTCCAACCGAGCCCGAGTGTCCTGACCCTAAAGTATATGTATATGAACCAATTCTGAGAGACTTTCTTCATCGTTTGGTAGCGGCTAGCTTATTCTATAATAGGTTTTTATAAAGAATCAAGTGAACTGATATCAACGGCAGTAACTGACAAAGTGCTTTATACCACCCTTACCAACTTTAGCACGAAATTTCTCGTGATGTGCAAGGTCTACACTGATGTAGGTGGTATAAATTAGTTATACCATGTTTGTCCACCTGTCTGAAGATAATCCACTCGCTAAAGCTCGTGGATTATCTCCACGTACAGGCGGACAGCCCATGGTATAACTATTTCATCAAAAAAAAAAAAAAACTGCAGGGAGATGACCAATCCTTACGCGATACATATGTATGAGCGAGGTTCGAACTAACGATCCCATTACTGCAGCCCATTCGCTAACTACAGATTATCTTGTATTTTCATTACAACCAAATAAAATGGTGGGCGCCGTGGATCCATATAGCTCTACTCTGTTTGTTTGTTTGATTTGATTCTTTACGTCCCATCAATAATATTTCAGTTATATAGGGACGGGTCTTACTGGGTTGAACCAGTACTAAGCTAGGATATATGTGTCTTGCTCAAGGATCACAACGTAGTGACGCCGGTGAGGCTCGAACCCGCGACCCTTCGGCCGTCTCGAGTCAAGCACTCTACCACTGAGCCACTGCGCTCCCGTAGCTCTATTTTAAACCTACATATATTTATTGGCTTTAAGTTGTTTTTGGCATGAACGACCCTCAATAATGTTCGGACAAACTTAACTATTTGCATGTTGGGTATTTTTCAGGGTTGCCATCTGCTGACTTTTTTCAATACTAGCCTTTTCAAAAAATCCTTTCAGGAGCAAGTTCAAAATGGTAAATGGTTTAGGATCCAGTTCCTGATCTGAGTCCAAACTGTTCGCTAAGGTTATCAGCAGACGACAAAGGTCGCCGTTAGCAAGGAAAGAGTTTAATGATAACAAGGGTGAATGAAGTGACCCTTCATTTTTAACAAGGCCCCTGTTTACTTTTCTCAGCATCCGGGCATTGTAATTCAAAACCGAATATCAAATGGACAATATAAAATCAAATATTGAAAAATCTAATGACAGTTTCATAGCAGACTGAACGGTCGTGACGAGTGGGTATATTCTGCGATTCCGGGGTACATGAATAGACAGCGGAAACTGAAACGGACAATGAAATTGAACATCACCCTTCAAAATTTAATGGAAATCAACCAAGTGACAGTGATAAATGACAAGGCAGTTACCCAGACAAGACCAAACGGTCTCCCATCTAGTAGCAATTTTCTAAAATTTTCGAAAATTTCAGATTTGATACAACGCAGAGCAGTTCTCAAATAAGAACATATGTGTAAATGCTTAAAGAACTGTCTCACAGAGACGGTTCTTTAAAGCATCTAAACATATGTTCATGTTAATAGACAATGAAATAATAGATAATAGTTAATACGCTTTCACTTATCTGGAGCTCCAAAATGAGTTGATGGCGGGACAGTTCGACTTTACTGACATCTTATTTTCATTTCTTCTAAAAAGACACATTCCTTGTTTTGTGCACTGACATGGAAATGTAAATATTTTCATTCTAACCCTCAAAAGGGGAGTATCTTAATTAAGATATTTTAATATCTCTGTCAAATTTATGATTAATGGGATGCCTTATTATCTACTGGAATTTAAACAGTAAATTAGTGTTTGATGCAGATCTTTGAAAAGAGGCGTGAACTCTTTTTCGAGGAAAGAGAACAGAAAACAGCGAGATCGACAGCGTATCGATGCACCGACCATGCATTTTATCAAGGCTGTTCGACGCCATGTCGGTTCTGAGAGCGGAGGGTTCAGACCCGACCAACAACGCTAAATGTTTCGTCAAGACATTTCCTGTCCGCAGAGGCCTTTTTGAACGGGTGTTCTTGCATAATTCTAATGAGTTTTGTTGCTACAACTAAGAAAATGTCAACCCAAACAGGATCAAAGAGAAACAGAAGTGAAAAAATCATGTAATTATGCTAACATGAAATGTAAAAACATGCATGCGTTTTTTGTGTGTGTGTTTGTTTTTTTTTACTCTTGTAGCTAGATCTAGCTGCTAGTCCATCAAAAAAAGTGAATATGTATGCATTTATGATGCGACGTTGCGACGATGGTAAAATTTGGCCCTTACCCGCCTACATCCCGAAACACAAAGAGAGATATATAATGAAATGTATATGTTATGTGTCAGTTCTGACGTGTCTATACCATGTTGGGCTTCTATGAAAGGGAAGTAACAATTTCTGAACAATAACAAGTTGTCTAATGCAGTTATTGACCTTGCCAGTGGTGCGTACGGTAATTGCATTAAAATTCCGCTGCGGTCAAAGTCAAACGGTTTCGCCATTTATCTTGTTGGCCGAACTTTCCCCCATGTAACTGTCCACGTTATCAAAAGTAACATAAAACCACACTGCGTTCGTGGACACTGCTTAAATGGTTTTTAATGAATTCTGAAACACTTTACGGCCAGGATAATACAATAGTACAGACGGACATTTACATTTTATTCCTAGATTTTACAATGCGATAGCTTTATAAAAATAGAACCAAAACTTAAAACATTTTGAACTCTCACTTCAGCTTTATTCGGAAACCCGCCAGTGACATCTTATATCGTCCGATGACAACCTTCATCAACAAATATGTACCCAGCTCGTGGCCGACTGACCCCCCCCCCCCCCCCACACACACACACACACATACACAAACTGATTGACACTCGGGTGATATTTTTGAAAGAAATCTTTGAGAAAGTTAATTTTAAAGAGAAATCTCAAAAGACAACAAAAATCATGAAAGATTTCCCAGCATGTTAAGATATTTGTCGCAAAGTTTGTTGTTTGCTGCAGTCGTGATTGGCGCTTTATGGATTAAAGTCCGATTCCATAACTTTTTTATTTGAGTGGCGTCAATGTTTGTATAACCCCGACCGCCTGTAACGGAATACCCATGTTAAATGGTCTGCTTCGAATTATCTGGACCAAACTCATTTCACTCCGGTGAGAGTCTGCGATTCATTTAAAAGCTCCATTACACACAAGAACAAAGAAACAGACACAGATCGCCTCGTGTCTTTCATTAGCCACGGAACATATCGTCTGATCCAAAAATCGGCAGTCTATTGTTTCTTTTGTGAACTTCAGTTTAATAGAGTCCGCGTGCCAATTCTGCTGCAGAAGTATGGTAATTAATCCGTTTCTAAGCAGCAGAATCGATATAATCCATATGATGCAAGTTTGTAACAGCTGACATGCTGCGGCTGAATCCCAACTTTCCCGCCTTTTTCGTGTCTTTCTCTCGCAGAAATTGGAATCAAACGAAGATTGTGCATGAGATTGTAAATATCAGATATCTGAACCATTTCAGTTACAACGTTTGAAATTCGACATGGCAAGTTTAATTGTAACAGTACACACAGTGAATAAGTGACTCGCATAGCGACAAATATTCAGTCTCAGAGATTACAGCATTCGTGGTGGAGTGCACTACTAACTATTATGCACTAGTCATTTGTAACTACTATCCCCTCCCCCCTCCCCCACACCCACTTACGTGGAATGGTGGAAACAAATAAGAACAGTCTATTTTAGCTACTTGCTTTTCTAGACTATACTGTCTTGCAGTATCAAATATTTCAAATTTCTAGCTACACTCATATTGCTACATACAATAAAGTCCGAACAATCCATTTGGTATTGTTGTGGGCCAAAAGTTGTAATTTCTTCTTTCTTGAATATCTATTTTGTCTTGGCAAACATTGTAGACCCTGATGCATTTCATCTGGGTCTTCACAGTTTGCCAAAGTACCCGTTTAGGGGTTTCTTGTTTATAATGGTTAGTAGAAATCTTTGCCGGTAACATGGTCTCACCCCAAAATAGGGTTTCTACTGACGAGGCGTGTTCAAAATGCAAACGGGTGATGTTGACCCTAGCGCATAGATAATAAAGTCGAAAGTGCCCTTTAACCACATAGAGGCTTCGTTGCATAATATAGAAGATTTGGCTGCATAACTTTCACGGGTACCTAACTCCCCGGGCGCAACACAATAGCTGTTTCAGTACGTCCTATTGTCGATTCAATACGTCCTATTGTCCTATCGACATAACGGGGAAATTGACAGAGGACTTCTGAACGGTTCATCCTTCAGTGTTAATTTCAACATGAAATGTTCGCACAAACTGTTACTTTTCAGTACCCGAGAATTGGGACACGTCGGTCAATTGACCAAATATTGGGGCAATTAAGAAAGCTGCCAACAACCTGTCTCTTACAAGAATTGACGTGTGATCGACACATAATTGTGTTTCGATTTTCTGCGTAATATTGAAATGGACAGCAATTAGATGCCTCCCTCCATTTTAGTCCGCCAAAAATGCGTTTTAAACAGACCAAGATTTATAGCTTGAACGTGGTAACTACTCAATGTAATGTGTGCATAGGTTACTGCATAGTTTGTCCGTCTATACGGGGAGATAATCCTCGAGTTCAGCGAGTGTATTTTCTCCCGTACAGACGCACAAACCATTTTGTATTACATATTCCACCTGCCTGCGAGATGTTTGATGTAAAACATTTTATACCACCCTTACCAACTTAAGCAAGAAATATCTCACGATGTGCAAGGTCTACACTGATGTAGGTGGTATAAAATAGTTATACCATGTTTGTCCATCTGTACGTAAGATAATCCACTCGCCAAAGCTCGTGGATTATCTCCACGTACAGCGGACAACCCATGGTATAACTATTACGTAATACACTAAGTCGTGTAGCATCTCAATAATGAAAGGGTCATTTGACATCAAATAAGCTCTGGCGACCCTGATCATAGTCTGACCAGGGTATATATCGTTTCCTTGCATAATGCCCTTTTAAAATTTCAACACAAATGAAACTATCACCAACAACCCTTAAACCGAAAATGAACTCGTCCGTTATATAAGGGCGTATGTATGTATGTATGTATGTATGTATGTATGTATGTATGTATGTATGTATGTATGTATGTATGTATGTATGTATGTATGTATGTATGTATGTATGTATGTATGTATGTATGTATGTATGTATGTATGTATGTGCCTGCTCTACGATACACAATGATGCTGATTGAACTCTTTACCCTCTGGAAAGTTGTGCACTGTTTTGTCATCAGCTGATCTTTTTTAAAACCAAACAATTCCAAAAACCTCTTTGAGGAATAACATGATAGTGCCAAACTGTTTGACACCCTGATACTGTTCCTGAAAGAAATTTTGATTTTTTTAATTTTGAAAACTATCTGCAGAAAAAAAATACCCAGCATGCAAGGACTGAAAAGAACAATAATACCAATACAGAGTCCTCTTTGTACCCGCCTTACAAACCATAATGAAGTCTTCCATTGTCCAACATTCCGTTAGAAGGCCCGTTAGGATTCAGAAGACATGCCACACGAAAACCACAAAGTAACCCTTCCAGCAAACAGCCTAAGAAAGTTGAGTCTGTTCATCATTTGCATCTGGGCACTTGTATAATGAACAACATTTAAAGGTCTTAATCCGACTTATGCCTTATCAATCTTCATTGACAACGAAAGACATGACCATCCCTGCACAGTTGATCCGGGTTTTCTTTGTCTTCGGAACTCTTGACAAATGAAACGACTCAATTAAAAAGCTAACGGTAATCAATAATTTCACATCTGTTCTTTGAAACTAACAGATTCTAAAATTCCATCACAAAGAAATATTCATTAATTATTCATAGCTCTTATTGATTTACTGGAAATGGAATCGACTGCAGGAGTGTCGCGCGCAATTCAAATGTAGCCTGCAGCAGCGCTGGAATTGTTGTTACACGTGTTTAGTCTCATGTCTGAATGTTGTAAATGTCACCCTTACGAACGCATAAAACATCGTAATGAGCAAGGTCTACACTGATGCCGTTGGTATAAAACAGCTATACCATGATAGTCCACATGTACGGAACATAATCCACGAGCTAAAAGCTCGTGGATTATCTCCGCGTACAGGCGGACAAACTAGTCTGCATGTATCACACAACGAAACAACTTCCGTACAAATGACGCAAGAATAAGGTAGGTTACAGTTACACCCCGATATTTTCCTATTGCTGATATTAACGTCTCGTGAATTCTTTGATGATGACCTTGCTGCTGTTGCTGCTGTTGTTGCGGTTGTTGTTGCTGTTGTTTCCAAGACATTGAAGTTTGTTACCAAAAGTCAGTCATTAGCGTTTGAAATCTGAATCTGTTCATCTCAAGTCCATTTTGGGCCGCATTGCGCCAAATCTTTTAAATGTTTAAGAAACGTGATTATGAGTATTCATCGCCCATTTTTCAGCAGAAATAAGGCATTTTTGAGTATTCACAGCCCATTTTTCAGCAGAAATAATTCATTTTTGAGTATTAACAGCCCATTTTCAGCAGAAATAAGGCATTTTTGAGTATTAACAGCCCATTTTCAGCAGAAATAAGGCATTTTAGAGTATTTACAACCCATTTTCAGCAGAAATAAGGCACCATGCCTTATTTCTGATCACAGCCCATTTTCAACAGAAATAACTGAGGCATTTTGCCTTACTTTTGCTGGAAATGGGCTGTGAACACTCATTTAAATGCCTTAATTCTGCTGAAAGTGGGCTGTGAATACTCATTAGAAGCATATTATCGAGTATCCCCAACCAACGATTGGAGAATAAATAAGATAAAAATCACCAGATCGTCTGAAAAAAGTAGGGTTTTCTTTTGCAGATTCTATGTATGAAAGCTGTAAATGTTTCCTAAGGGTTTGAAGGATTTTTAACCAACAAAAAGACGTGACCTTACCAATTTATTGATCATTGTCGTTTTTATTGTCTTTATCGCCACAATTTATCAGCCCAACGAAAGGGTAGTCCGACCCTTAAGTCCGTCTCGTGCATTAAGATAACACTAATTACACCCAGTTAAGTCTGAAAACCGGCGGTTGGACTGAAGGAATTAAGCGATTATGGTGCACTTTACGATAATATCATATCAATAAAATCCGTATAAGGATAACAAAAACGTCTGAAAGCGGTAAATACCCCCATAATATGTAAATATAGACGCCATTTTCTACCAGAGGTCCCCACTCCTTTCACCGACTAGAAAAATAGACACGACCATATAACAATAAGGCAGTTAAGCGGCCACTCAAAAAGTTAAGCGGCCACTCAAAAAAGACTCAAGACCATCTGTCTTTAAGACCTTTGTTTTGTCTATTTTGGGTGGTTCTTCTGTATTATAGACTCGAGAGTTACCATAGACTTGAATCGACTTGAGGTTGGCATTTATTGCATAAGTCGGCTCGACTTGACCACCCCTGTATTCGAAGACTCAAGACTGTTGGTAGCGTAACTGGCTGTTGAATAGCTACGCTTACGCCGACATTCTTGTCAAACTGGGCACGCGGGTTTTTGGTAGAAATTCAATTAAGCCATTTCAGCCGCTTAAGGAACCCGAATCATCCGTTTAATAAGATACTAAGTTCGTTGACCAGCAAGCTTCACAAAGATGAAAACGTAATTATGAACTAATAGTCTATGCTACGATAACAATCAGCCCAATCAAACGTTTTGGTACGATACTTTGCAGTCTGAAGCTGCGATACAAGCAGTCACAAAGCATATTTTAATGAATTTTTCATCAATAACAATGTTTGGATAGAATCTGCATGCGCATGACGTTAGCGTAGTATACGTTAATACTTTTTGATGAAGTAGGACAATAGAAAATAATGAAATTAAGCATTCAGCTTGCCTTCAAACAAAACGCACGTGCTAAGGTTTACAAGTATGTCGGTATCGTACAGGACTGTCTAGCTACGGTTCGAATATAGGGGCTGTTGGTTAACAAGAACTGAACGTGTGCTAGACAGTCAAACGCATTTGGTCATGTATCGCACGGAGCAGCCAGCTTATAGCTGATTTCTTATGACATTTTATCCTTTTGTTAAACCTGGACTTAGCTGCTTACATGCATATTTGCATTATTTGTCTTACATATATATTTGCATCATTTGTATGGTCTGAAACTTGAACACCATCTTACCATGCTATATTCATACTTTGTATGTTATGAAATGTTAAAAAAATCATGCTAAACAAAACATGTTCGTGTTCCATCCAAATTTTCTGTACTAATGTATATTTGCCGCAGTCAATTTGCTTCTTGTTGATATAAAAGTAAATTATATCAAATAATATCAAAGTGAAATAAAACCAAGTCGATTTTGTGATAAGAGAGGTCGGTTCATTGGCTCGCGACAGAAACTCAAGGTTGAGGCCATTAAATCGGGTAAGTGGCGAGATTGTCTTTCAAAGAAAACCTCATAATATCTCGCAATTTGTAGTAAATCGCGGTAAATGCACCGTATAATACATTTTATGCCCATTTAATACAAAAAATCCACCAACACGGCGGGAGTCCGGACCAGCTGCCCTGCGTCAAATGTCCTAGTCCAACTTGTGGATCCTTCAGGCCAAGAAAAAAAATATGTGTGGTTCAGGTAACCCGACCTGCCCACAATTTTACCCCTACCCTAAACTTTTCTCCAATTCTGAAGTTGGAAGAGAATAGCAGAACATAATAATTTTGTTCTGCTATTCTCTTCCAACTTCAGAATTGGGAGAAAAAATACATATGAAACGGAAATCAAAATTTCTACGCAATTTGGAGCTAGTTCCCTTGACTACCATCCAGTGCTATTGTATAGCATAGCAACAGATGAACCGGGTTGTCATAGCGATATTTGCATACCATGCAGCCAGTTGCGATTAATATGTTATTTCACATCTCACTATATTGTGTTTTAAAAATTGATCTGAAAATATTTATCAAAATCTATTTGAACTAAATCTGTAAAATATTAAATTATATACACTATCACATGTTCATTAGCATATAGGCCGTCAAATTGTCAATATATTTGCTTAAAGCATACTTGAACCAGTACACAAAAAACAGTGTTTACCGCATTGAAACTTCCAAACTGGTAACCCTCACCTCAGTCTATATTTAAATGGATTGGGGATGAGAAATAAGAAAAATACCTTACTCTTTCTTACACGTATCTACCCTGGATGTATTTTTTTTGTCTGAACTATCGTGCTAGGACTTCGTAATCTTTACATTGATTAAGGACACCTTTGTTTGGGTACCCATTGGATGCTTCCAATGGACGCTTCCAATGGACACATAAACATATGTTCTTGGGAGAATTAAGTTTTCTATAATATCTAAACACGCAGCAGCTCAGTCAGTTTCAATGCCTGTTAAGGTTTACCCTGGCTCAACTATATTAAAAGGGCAGACTTTGGGTATTTATTTTTCGTACGTAGCCGTTACATTATCGGAGTCCCGCCTAAGAGTTCGCGTAAAACCATAACCCCATGGACTGACCAAATCCATATTGGAACCAGCACGTGAGATTGTGGTACTTATCACATCTGAATCAGACAGCATTGGGCGTTTTAAATGAGGCTTTTGTGCATGGTCATCACTGATGACCATGCACAAAAGCCTCATTTAAACGCCCAATGCTGACGAGTCTAGGTCAGACCAGGTAGCGGGTGAGTCCATAACCATACATATTCCCGCCTCATTGGATCAGAATAGAATCTTATAAAGCACGGGAAACGAAGACACTGATCTACCCTTGCTTGTAGACCGCCCAATATCCACACCGGGCAGGCGGCAATCGAAAACGTAATCAACAATCGACGAACGCAGATCAAAAACGATATAAACAGTGTTTTCGATTGCCATTTGTCGCCAGTGGGGCGAAAAATGGCAATCGAAAACGCTGTTTCTATTGATTTTTATCTACGTTCCTCGATAGTATTGGCGTTTTCGATTGCCGCCTACCCGGTGTGTTATCACTGTGACGAGAGACCTTTTCACAAAACACCATGAGCACATTACTTGAAGACATGCAGCTGCTGAAACAACTAAGATGGCACGCGTCATTTACAGGTATACACTCGTCACAGGCACGTGGAGTCGCTAACGACAATCTTGAGACAGGTGCGTAATAACTTACCCAAAATTAAATTAAAATATGGATAGAGATGCTCAGGCAACAGGTCCCCAGAAAGGTATTTGTTTCGCTGTGTCCCTCAAAAATTAATTTCCCACTTGTTCCGTTTGCGAAAAAGATCGCTTGACTACTGGCATTATGTTCCAGTCAACAATGAAGACAGAGAGAGAGAGAGAGAGAGAGAGAGAGAGAGAGAGAGAGAAAGAGAGAGAGAGAGAGTATGACACACTCTTTCTCCATTATAATGGTTTTATGACTGAGGGATTTGCTCAAACGGGTCTCACGATGTCGATGCAACGGTAGACTTTTCAAAGTCTGTTCATTTTTTCTTCTGTCTTTTAGCCTTTTTCGCATAAACTTTAGTTTCTTTTTAGTGTTCAATTCTACATTTTGAAGTCTAGGTAAAAGAGGCTGTCACTTTATTGGACTGTTCATCTCAAATTGATTCTGAATGTAGGGACTTGGGCAAGTCTAATGCAACAGAACATATTAACTTTTCCCGGTCTTGTAAAATTCGTATCATTCCACACTAAAAACGAGCAGTGGGGACACAGTGATAGGATATCTTTTTTCATGAGCTAGTCCAGGGATTTAGGTTTCATTAATAGAACGCCAGAAGGTGGGTTTGGATTTTCAGAATAGCTGATGATGAACGTCTCCGAACCAAACGTTTTAGTTTTGCATTATAGTCAAAAGTGATATATGGGAGTCGAACTCGTAACCATTTGATTGTTAGATAAACATGATTGGCAGTTTTGTGATATTCTCTGTCGACTTATAGGGAATACAGCCTAATATTTTACAGAAGAGGCACGTGCTTCGAATTTACATGATTTGGTCTGTTTTACACGAAGTACACAAACATTGATGTCATGATTGTATAAACAAAATTCTTAGGTAACGGACAAACACAAGATAATTGACATTTTGACAGGCGTGTTATTTCTGTTGGATATGATGTTTGAACAAATAGATAAGAAATATGTTGTGATTTATATCTTTATTTGACCAATATGATAGCCTAATTGCTGACTGTCAAATGAAGCGAAATAAGCCATTCAATAACATGTATTCGGAACCATAACACACCATCTAAGACATGGGTGAAATTCCTGAATTCAAGATTGTTGGGCGTCTAACTTTCAAATCCCATTTTCGCAAAGCCAATGGTACGAAGTCACATCGTTCAATACGCGTAACGCGTACGCGTGTGGAACGAAGATGACTTAGTACCCTTGGCTTGCTAAGATGTTCAGTTCTATGCAAACCTCAAAATTAGACAGGTTATAATTGACTTCAGATCATCATAAATGCATTTGTAGGCATACTGTCTTTTCAGAGTTTTGGCCGCATTAGGTCTGGATTTTAGACATGTTCATCTTTCATCCATGGACCTATAATATTCATCAGGCATTTGCAGACTGCATCAGCACGGGTCCTGTATTACCAATATATAGAGTCTGTGGCATCAGCGAGAAGGTCCACTAAGTCAAATTTTAAATGGCCCTTCGCTATCTACTCCAATGCTTCGTGTGTGGGGCGGTCAGGGAAGGCTCTGGCGAGACTGCGTGGATGCGCAAACTCGACTGCGCCTTCGCTGCCCCCTTGCGATATGAACGGTCTTAAATGTCACCGTGTACCGTTCCTTTGACCGACTCCCATGTCCGACACCCTGATAAATTGACCCCCGCACCTGACCTTCAACTGTTTTTTTCTTTAAATACCTGAACAAAGATAATGTTTTTTCTTTTGGTCCCTGTGTTAGGATAATATGACAGAGCTCTTGAAGAGTGGGGAGAATGTAAAATTAAAACTATTATTTCCTAAATGGATACTTGTTATACCTCCAAACTAAGTCGGGCCATTGGAATCGCCTCTTCGAGAAGTTTACCGTGATCATTCAGAACATGCGTTTTTGGTAGAAAGGAAGCAAGCATGTGCCAACTCAGTCTCCTTAACGGGTGATCTGGCTCTCTTACCCGTGAATGAACGAACGGTAAGGGTTTAATACTGGGGAATTCAACAGGTCCCATTCAAAACGGGATTTTATCGTTTTCATTCAATGGTCTTATCGCTTTAAACTTTCCGAAATAGGTCGGGTCAGGTTTCTAAAGTATTTGAGTGACAGGTGGCCGGAAACATTTGAAAATTTATCTGTTGAGCACAATAAAACCATGTCAGTTTCTTTTTATCCAGCTGCCCAGACTAGTGCAAGAGGAGATAGGAAGAATAATAATTGTATTCTTCCGAAGGCTGGATAAAGGACATTACTTTCAAGAAATTAATTCACATTGAAAAGTTTAATTCTGATTCTTTAAATGTTCCTTTAGGTAAAACATCTTAAATTCAATTGATACAAAAAGCGGGACAGTATTAAGTTTAATAGATTTTGTTGCAGGCGAGATATATACTTGTATCGCCTGTTGATACCCTGCAGGCACACAACATTAAAACAACGTCTTATCAACGTCGATGTGACGTCATGACGTCACATCGACCTTGATAGGACGTTGTTTTGACGTCATGTGCCTGCTAGGTAACCTTCGTATACAGTTTGGACCCAGCTTATTGTGTCGGGCCTGATCTGGACTCAATCTGTTTGGCGCTCTTGTGCTCTCGCTGAAAGTCTTATATTTATACCCCTCCCCCACTACCTGATATGGAACTGAGTTTCACAATTAGCAAAAATGAATAGCAACCAGAGTAGAGACTTCTATGACAGCATTCTATGCAGCGAGATCTGTATGCCTAAACACTAAACGCTTAATGTAGGCCCGGATTAATCTGTATACCACCCTTACCAACTTTAGCACGAAATATCTCGTGATGTGCAAGGCCTTCACTGATGTAGGTGGTATAAACTAGTTATACCATGATTGTCCACATGTACGTAAGATAATCCACTCGTTAAAGCTCGAGGATTATCTCCACGTACAGGCGGACAACCCACAGTATGACTATTACTTAAACCAAATACGTTTTGATTCATATTTTACAGCAAATCTATCTATCTATCCATGGCAAAATCTTCCCAGAACGCTTCAAGCAGGCATCTGTATGGTTGTTTTCAGCGTGGTACTTACAGGTCTACACTGGCGGGTGTTTATTTGATCTCCCAATATAATTCAGGTCAAACTTAAGCACAACCTACTCAGTTTGCAAATAAAAACGCTTATTTAACTCTGTCATAAGTACCTTCTGTATGACACGGCTAAATAATTGTCTACACATGACGAGGCTGCATATTTATGTTCTTAATAGGGCTGCTGCACATGAAAACGTTAGACATAGTGAGACCTGTTTCCATGAAACTAGACAAGCTGTGTGCTGTAGACCCAGTGATGTAAAGCTTACCTACCAATTTTAGCAGTTTTATCATGCCAATCAGCGTATGATACCATACAGGGTTGGACAATAGTCGCAGTTAATATACAAAATAACAACTAAAATTGAAGTTAAACTAGTATCCATTTTTATTAAAAGGTAAACGGTAATACACTACCTTGTTCCATGACTGCTTATCAGTTACAGACATCAGTAATGGCGGCGCTCTGCATGAAACAAACCTGATAAGCGGCATAACAGGAATCAAGATTCACGAGGATGTCAAGCTGTGCATGCTGCATGAAATCCACATAGTAATGTGTAAGTTACTCACCATGTGAACCGTAATTCTTTATCTCAGCTATCCGTACACATTCATTGTCTGCTATAAACACTTGACAATCGCTGTTTATCTCCGTCTCGGAAATGTCACTCTTTGTCAGTTCTAATTCACTTATTTCTGATGTTCTTTTCACTAAGAAGGTCCTTGGCATACTGTCCGTACGTCCGTATGTAGGCTACATGGTGTAAAAACACAGTTATCTGTCATCTGCATGCGTCTGACACTTAACACCGAATGTAATTCATATCAAGCGCCCTTCAGAACGAAATCTCCACTGCGCATGCTCGCGTAGCTGTTCAGCCATTCAAATTCCTCCGCTTTGTTATTGTATTGATATAGGCCCGAGGCCGTCGAAGGGAAAACAAATAAATGAATCAAATATGGTCGATTTATTTTATCGATATTCTTCCACAATTCCTTGCAAATCCAATATGCAAACAATAAAATTGGATAATAACATATCATTTAAATGACAGACAGCTCAATAATAGCTTTTTATAGATGGCGAAGTAGACAAAATTTACCTACCAATTATTAAACTCCCCAAACTCGTTCCTCTGGTGTAGCGGTTTACCAGGGTTATCTTCATTCAGCGATAAAGCGTGAAAACCGTTGTATTGAACGAAATGCAACAAGTTGCTCGGATTTATATCCCGTTTTTCATGACTTTTCAATGATGTTTGTTCAACTAAACAAACGTGTTTGAATAATAATTTGTGGGCGCAGCATTTTATCAAATTTTCATTTGAAAAGTCCAAAATAAATAGGAAGGGATTTAAGAAAATATGAAACTATTTGACAACTACTTTCCCAAGTTTACTTTATTCCTTAGAGAGGTCCAGCTGCGCAACCGTTATTTCAAAATTGTGGTTTTCATCAAGATCCCCGAAACCGCGCAATGACACCCCATGAGATTTAGAGGTCAGGAGGTTAAGCTAAACATCAAAAAAATTAAACCGTTTATACGACAATTGCCAATGAAAATATCTCGCAATGAGCAAGGTCTACACAGATGTAGGTGGTATTAAATAGTTATACAATGGTTTTCCACCTGTTCGGAAGATAGCACGCACGCGCTAAACGTTCATCCGTGATCCAAATCAGTTTTAAAGAACTCGTGTTTTTTGTTTAATTTGATTCTTTACGCCCCATCATCAATCTTTCAGTTAAACAGGGGCGGGTCTTCCTGGGTTGAACCAGTACCAAGCTAGGATAAATGTGTCTTGCTCAAGGACCACAACACAGTGACGCCGGTGAGGCTCAAACCCGCGGCCCCTCGACTCTACCACTGAGCCACTGCGCTTCAGAGAACTCGTGTCTGACTTCTTTTCTTAAAAAAATAAAGTTTTTTTTTTCAAAAATACTTCAGGAACACTATCAGAGTGTCAAACGGTTTGGATCCAGATCAGGACCGACGTTCTGTCGGTACTGATCTGGGTCCGAACTGTTTGCAATCGGTATCAGTAGATGACAAAAAGGAAATGATTAAACAGCAGATCCGGGTCTTACTTGTTCTATTACTCCGTTCATTTATCGGTCTTCCCTTCATTTTTTACGGATGGACCAGTGTGGCTCATGAATCAACCGACCAATCACCCCCAAATGCTCCACATCGCCATACT
This sequence comes from Loripinus fragilis, assembly GCA_964019695.1. Classification (NCBI taxonomy): domain Eukaryota; kingdom Metazoa; phylum Mollusca; class Bivalvia; order Lucinida; family Lucinidae; genus Loripinus; species Loripinus fragilis. The sequence continues at coordinate 88,232,963 of OZ026521.1, read as the reverse complement.
TTATACTCCACCCGCTGGAATACGGATGCGACTTTACGTGGACCCTATACGCACGCTTACGGAGTGGGCCCGTGCATTTTGCACACGCAGTAGGATACTAATGCAGATACAGTTGCGTATACACGGTTAGCACGTGCAATTAGCATCATTATATGGATTTCACATCAGCCTCGCATAATAAGAACGAGAAAAATTACCAACACGTGTACTCACACACAGGGTCTAGGGGTTGAACTTAAATTTGGACAAGTTCATGGGATCTTGGAAATGAGCCGCCGCATGAGATTTCCAACAATGTGGTATGTGCGACCAGCAAAGCCTCAGATCAGCCTGCGCATACGCACAGTCAGATCAGAGCCTTTGCAAGTCGCTTGAATATGCTATGACTGTTAAGCTACTGACTAAACACCATTTGGAGTTTCTAAGCTTAAAAGGAGGCAGCACTGACTTGTTTGAGCATACATACACTTGTCAAAATGCCACATTGTTGGAAATCACATGTCGCGGCTCAACTGTCCATGCTGACGTATCAAAGTTGACCTGAGCCTTCATTTGAATCCATACGTTTTGTTTGCGAGATCCGAAGGCTCTGACGAGTCTGTGCATTTGCGTATTTGTTGTCGACTTTTAGTTTATTGTTACTCCCATTGTGGGAGTCTGTAATTGTTCTATGTTTTGTTGTACGTTACTTTATGTCCATTCTAGTATTGCAATCATCCTGGCTGGTTGCTTTGCTTAAAGTTTGTCTTCCTGGTGTCTCGTGATGGTTGAGTGGCTCTTCCTGCGGGTGCCATGGGGTTGTCTGCTGTTTGTGATTGTGGTATTACCTGATCATACTAGCTTAGTACTTTTTTTTGATGCTCGACGATGCGATAAATACCAAACTCTCGTGCACTGACTCGAAAAAAGGTTTACACATGGTGCATGGGTGAAATCATCACTTTAGAGGAAAATTGCACCACCCGCAGGTGTCACTATAAACAATGTATGAGTCGGTCTGTCCGCACGTTACAAGTTAGTAAACTGCTCATAACTATTGAACCGCATGGTATATTTTGATCAAACTTTGTATACAAAAGCATGTCAACATTTGTCTAACCACTGGCATACGTAAAAGCATTTTTGATGGACGTGGCTTTTCTGAGCATCAGTCCAACCGGTCGTGGTCAGTGTTAGTGGAAATGCTCATAACTCTTGAACCACATGGTATACATGTATTTGGATCGAATTGGCAAACTTGTTTATTTAAACAATGACCAGCCACTGGTATGCAAAACCGTGACGAGGCTGCTGAGAGAATTTAATACGTAGCGATATACCGAAAATCACCATATCTATTTTAAATTGAAAACTATGCAATCGAAATCACCAATACCAAAAATATTTTAAAGACTTGGTATCGAAATTTTGCACGACCCACAGGTTTCCACTATAATCACTGTGTGAGTCCGTCTATCAGTTCAATTTGTTTTCTGATTAATCTACGTTCACCACGGGTCGTGCACATTGCAGTCAATTGATAGTCACGAAAATCCTACCATCAAGGCTGCGACCAGATGAAACTCAATCCAGTCTGCTCAGCTACGGACACTACATTGGGAATACCCACACTTTATTTGAGCATGTTAATGTATCATATTTTTTAGAAAGCGAATAAAACGAGCGTTGGTCAGACTGTGCGGATTTACAGGCTAATATGTGCAGTTTTTATTCATTTATAAATGCCATACACAGGGGGAGCGCAGTGGCTCAATGGTAGAGTGCTTGACTCAAGACCGAAGGGCCGTGGGTTCGAGCCTCGCCGGCGTCACTGCGTTGTGTCCTTGAGCAAGAACATTAATCCTAGCATAGTACTGGTTCAACCCAGGAAGAACCGTCCCTTTATAACTGAAAGATTGTTGATGGGACGTAAAGAATCAAATCAAACAAACAAAACAAACAAATGCCATGCACAGGTTTGCCTAAGATATGATCATCGCTCCTCTTAATTTCGTTCTATTCAACAGGCAGACTCCTGTATTTTTTATTTTATTAAAATTGCATCACTAATAAAGCATGTCCAACTACCGCATATTTTGTCCAATTATAGCCATATTTCTGCAACTTGTTGAAAAGCTGTTCAAACTCACACCTGCCCCCTTGTTACCTGAGACCCAGATAATAAGAACACATTGGTCGTCGCTTTATCATTTTTCCTGAATACATATATTTGCAGTACGCATGGCAATCGCCTCAATGAGGCGATTGTCATGCGTACTGCAAATATATTCAGCCGTGTAGAAATTTGGCAAATCTTACAATTTTTCAGTGTGATCGGAACTTGTCTGGAGCAATGACGTCACCGCAGCACGTGCCGCTAATGACTTTGATTGCACACTAAGCAGAAGTTTAATGAAGTTAATATCAAGTTAATATCAAGTTAACCGGTGATTATATTGGAATAAATTGACTTTGTTCATTTTCGGTTATGATATGATCTTTTGCTAATTTAATATTAAAAGGTTTTCAATTTCAAAGTGCGCCTACAAAATGACGAATAAAGGGAGTCTGAAAATTGACGCCTGCTTGAGAGTGATGAAGTAAATCTTTGCAAGAGATAAGGAAATTTAAGAAAAATGACGGGCGCCTGTTAGGTATGCCAAACGAACAATAAATCGTCACATTTAATGGGTCTTTCTCTCTTTCTTCTTTCTTTTTTATGAAAGCTATGCGTTTTCTTGTCTAATTCTTCTACAACCAAATAACTGAAAAAAAACCCTGTAAAATCTGCCTGAGTGTACGATGTGAGCCACAGCGTGGTATAAACGTTACCCCCCCCCCCCCCCGGTAAGGGTAAAGATCACTTACGCTACGTACTGGTAACAGTTATATTAAAATCCCCTCGGCCAGATTGACTGAGCGACTACAGCGGCTGTCTTTGACTTGTGCAGTCCATTCAACTAGATTTTATATTTTCATGGAAACAAGTAACTCTCAAATACCTATCTTACTGTATTTTCAAAGAATCTGGAGAGAGTTTGAAAGAGTTTAAGTGCTATTAGAGAGGATGATTTCTTCTAAGTATGATGTGATGATTTAGACAAAAATAACTATTTCTACTGTTTGGACGATTGACAGTCTACGGCTGACTGTGAAGGTAAAACGAAACAAAAGCAACTACCCCCCCCCCCCCCCAAAAAAAAAAAGAAAAAAGAAGTTGGATTGATTTTAGACATATATTCCAGATTCGTGCGTAGTATTGGTTCATCCCAGGAAGACAGGACATCGTCCCGATATGACAGAAAAGTTTTGACTGGGACTTAAAGCATCAACACAAAGGACCCGAGGGCGACACGGTTTTGGGTCCTACAAATTAACAGGTCTGTTGAGAAAGACAAACTCTTCAACGGATATTTGTGTCAAGTGGATAAAGATTTGAACACAATCTTGATAAGTTAATCCAGGTTTAAGATTATACAGGTGGAATCGATCAAACACCGATGCCGTTATAAAACACATCGCTGTGTGAAAAATCAACACTTTAACGGATATCAATGTCAAGTCTTAAAAACAAAAGCAAGTAATTCTCTGACGTCTCAGACCATGAACGTTCCCATCAGTTTTGGGTGTCAGGTGTTTTTTTTTTGTAAATTTCGCTGACACGAGGAAAGCAAAAAGGCGAAGATACTGATCAGAAGAAACGTTCTAGGATTTTTGTTTGTTTGTTTGATTTGATTCTTTACGTGCCATCAACAATCTTTCAGTTATGTAGGGACGGGTCTTCCTGGGTTGAACCAGTACTAAGCTAGGATCATATGTTCTGCGGTGTCTGATCTTGGTCTGCTCGATTTGCATATGTCCCAAAAATAGGAAGCCAGTCTTCATGCATGGAACAAGTTTACTGATGATTGATCATTATAAATGAGATTTTAGCAGTTATCGCATTGCCGAGCAACGAAGGCTCAGACGAGACTGCGCATATGCGCAGACTCGTCAGAGTCTTCGCTGTTCGCATAAAAAGTATAGATGTAGATGATGATACAGGCCAAAATACACCTCTAGGCCCTATATGTACGTTAGTCTGGCTCTGAGTCGTGCGTATACATGGTATATGCCATCATATGCCATCATATGTTTTGTTTGTTTGATTTATTTCTTTACGTCCGATCAACAATCTTTCAGTTATAAAGGGACGGGTCTTCCTGAGAATAATGTGCCTTGCTCAATGACACAACGCTGTGACGCCAGTGAGGCTTGAACTCACGGCCCCTCAGTCTCGAGTCAAGCAAGCCACTGCGCTCCCATGAAATCTCGTATGCTGTGCTGGTGTTCTACAATTCTTTATACAGCTATGAATGTATATGCCTTAGAACTTTCAAATTACACCAGGTTTCGGGGTCGCCTCTAATCATAGGCTGGGTCTACATGGTTTTTCAATGCTTCTATATTTACGGGTTTACGCAGACTGGCATCAGTCCACTAAATGTATATAATTACATTTATAATTATATTTAACTACGAAAAAAAATCTTATTAAAAATCTATCCTCTCTGATAGTCAAATTTAGTGCTGATGTCAAAGCCCAGAACTACTCCAAGTAAAGTTTTTAAATTGCTATCTTAGAGAGATTATCAGTTTTGCTACAAAAATTGACATTAGAGACTTGGGCCAGGCTAGGGTTTACAGTCAGGAAAGAACTAACGGGACCAAGTCGCCGGAGACTTCTAAAAGTCTAGAGTGGCCGTTAAGATGTCCCCACACCCTACTTGATCTAAGACCGTAGCTTTGATGTCGCAATCGATTGTTTCACAAATAGAGATTAAAACTTAATACTGACTTGAACAGGATAATTTCGTTTGTGCATTAATCCCGTTATCTAACAGTGATGATATTTGTTTGACTTGAGGATTATCTAATGATATCCATAATCCGGATAATTTGTTGAATCTTGACACTTACATCCGTTCAAGTGTTTGTCTCTATCAAAGACAGGTGGATCATCATCGGTTTCATGTAAAACGCTGCAAATCCGTAGACCAGGACCTCCAGATAATAGGTGTAATCATAGTATTTTTTCTCAGCCCAAACATAAACCGTCGTTTAGAACACCCAAAAACACATGGTCGAACCGAAAGTAAAGAAAATGATAGCATTTTTTTAGCAAAACGTTCCTTATCATTAACATTATACCTTGTAATGGCATGGGCGGATCCAGAGGAGAGGGGGGCACAAGGGTCCAGACCCCCCCCCCCGAAAAATCACAAGCTATACGGGTTTCTATAGGGAATAAGCAATTGGACCCCCTCCCCTGGAAAAAGTTGGTTCCACCCTGGAAAATGTTGGACCCCCTCTGGAACCTTGGAAAATGATAGTTTTCTTTGAAAGTAACCATTGGACTTCTGGTAAAGAAAGTTGAGGACTTAAAAAAAAGTTGTCAGAGCTATTTTTGTCAGATTGACCTGGACCCCCACTGACGAAAATTCCTGGATCCGCGCATGAATGCGATGTGGACGGTGTAATTTAACGCCAAAAGAGTGGCAGCTAGCTAAGCTGAGGCGTAAACTCACCCTTACTTTTCTATTATATCAACTATAAGGCCAACATTTCTCCATTGATAATTGTTAAACATCTCTACCTGGTATTGTTCAAGTTATTCTCCGAATAATTACAATCGACCATAACATAACTTTTTAAAGGTTACACCAACGTCCAAGACCAGTCACGGTGCCAGTCGGCCATAGGTCCAGATAAAATTTCATTCTTTCCCTAACCCTTCAATTTAAACATGTGTTTTGGGTGCTCGAAAGAACCGTCTCATTGAGACGGTTCTTTTGACTACCCACAACATATGTTTGGTTGAGAAATAAGAAAAATAATTTTCCAGTACGCACTATTATCCAGCTGCCACCAAATTTGGTGTAAAGTTTCATTTTTTACAGTGTAATATTCACCCGGGGTTACCCGTTGTGGCGAAACCCGAGGTTCATGGAAATCTGAGGTAAAGAAACGAAGAAGAACCAGATTAGGGTCAGTATTAATCTAGTTTTATTATTATCAGACAGAAACCTTTGCAGATTAAAAACATTTGCATATATTAAGGACATATGCTACTAAATACTTCCCACATTGAAATATTTTCAATACTTTGCATACAGTTTGTTTAATACACCATGCTCATTTTTTCACAATCTCATATGGAAGTTTTCATCACTTGGCCAATTTTCTGGACATAACCGTTAAGCCTAAATAGTTTTAATCGTCATCCAGCTTCTATATTTTAATTTTAATTATTGATCATGACCTCAAGTTTTATAGAAAACGTGAAAAAATATTCGTTTTCCCAAGCCGTAAAAAGATACTGCATGATATATTTTGGCAATTCCCCCAAAATAGGATTTCGATTTTTTGAGTAAATTATATACATGTATTAAAATATCTGACATTGAAAATCTCAATTTTTTGTTTTTATTTCATAGACTATCGTTTTGCCTTTAAGGAAAAAAATAGGGGGTCACCAGGCTAATTATCTTTCAGGAGGGCCAAATTTAACCCCACTCCCACATATTATATAAAACGTTAAGGAGTGAATTGTTTGTCATTTAAATATCACACATTACTTGTATGAAGTACTTCGGCATTATAACGCTAAAATACAAAACAATGTATAATAGGTGCCCACCTGCGAATCGACCCTGGTTCTCTGGTTCCAAAGTCCGACACGTTAACCACTAGGCTATGAAGTCAGGTCGTGCGCTGCCCTAAATAACAGTACATATTGGACAGATAATCCGGGTATTGGCCATATTCGTATTAGCAAACAAGGTAAAAAAAGGGGAGTTTGTTTTACATTGTTTGATTTTGCCCGATCTATTTATCTGTATTTGGTACTAAGACAATCAGTTCTGATATTTCGGACACGTTTTAGTTACTTTATCTTTTCAAGAAAATGTAGAAATATTCATGTGACATAAGAGTTTCTGAAAACTGCATTGATCCGAGATGGTAAATAATGGAAAGACAGGACTCAGACAACTTTCCTTGTTTCCCGTCGCAGGAAATCTGTATGTGGAAATTAGCCCCATACGTCTTTAAATTCGCATGGCAAAGCATGCATACGCGATAGTAGTTTAAGCTGGCATGTCAATGATAAGATTAAAACAGAAGTTTAAACTGGAAATTTTATGATTTTCAAAGCCAATTCCGGCTTAGACCATTTCATTTGGAGTAAAGTTATATTTTCTCGCAAAACTTCTACTGGTTTCTAAACGTATAGGGTCGTTGTGATGACCAAAGCAATTCTGAGCCTTTAGTATGACATAAATGTTGCCTTTTCGCCCAGATATTTAAGAAGTGGGAGATACCTCACTTTTGGATACCGTAAATCTCTGAGGTTTGATGCGGATAACTATGAGCACTATGGTATTTATGGTAAAATGAAATCGAAGGGTCAATATATTGCAAATGTCCATTTTTGGCTCTGAAAGCAAACCAGATTTTGATTTTAAAAACTGCCATGCTATTTACCCCGCGTTTGTGAAGAAGCACCGTCTATTTAAAGTTTTACCAGGGGTCGCAGGCTCGATTCCCGGCTTCTCCCAGTCTGTCGGATGAGACTTTAAGCCGTTGCCCCGTCTTCTGAGACGCTTTAAAACCAGAACCACTGCCGGTTGAGCCTTCGGGAGTTCCTGGACATAGAACCACAAAAAGCATAAACCCACCCGGCCAGTACTGGTACAGCCAAGGAACACGGCCACAAAAATATTTTAATGTTAAAATACTACCATTGTTAAAATAAACAATCTTCATGATATCAAGATTTCACACTTTTTGGTATGTTTTATGATACAGTCCCTTTCTAACATAGTTAAATATGCTTGGTTATCAATTCTCATCATGCTGACATGCCTGATACATGTAACACATGTGCAGATCCAGAACGTTTCCAATGGGGCAGGGAGGGGGTGGTCCTTCCCTATTGTCCATCCATCTGCCAACCTGCCAGTCCATCTATCTATCCATCACATCCACATACCAAACTTTTATTAAAGGACTTGAAAAGTTTGATTTAAACTTAGAGGTGTTTTTATTAATATTTCAGCATTTTTACATCGCCTCATTTAGACAGTTTTGAAAAAAACACACCATACCTCAGAATCGGCAAAACCGTTCCTCAGGTTTTCCCATATGATAGAAGTAAGTAATGGTGCAAAGATCAGGAATCGATACAATCAAGTACCACACCTGACCCAGGATACCAATGGGAAAGTGACAAACTCACAGAAGACACCACAAACGAGAGCCAAGAGGTCAGCCCTTTCCCAGCAGGTGACCACAAAGCACATATAAACAGACGCGCACAAAACATAGCAAACACAAGACAGAACAAAAACATAAAAGATCCACAAAAGAAGTACCGCCTTGGAACGGTCAGTAAAATATTTTACTGGAGGGCTTAAACCGGTTTAACGGCGCCAACCTCACCCTTAATTCAGATGTGGATCAAGACACATAGATATTTGGTTTGCATGAAAGACCCCTAACTTATCAATGCATCATCTCCTAAAACATATAAATCAAGATATAACAAGGAGATAAAGCAAGGATAAGGACTCAACAGTAAATTAAACTGAATACCGGAGCAAAAGAAATCCAACAGGTAAACCCCGGTGGGCCCGACAAACAGCCAAAGCATCAGGCCCCTACCATCTCATCAATAGATAAGTCTTTAAGTCGGAACCATCATAGAGTCTGAAGTACGACCCACCGGCGTGCAATTAAAGAGGAAAGCAAAGTTGCCAACCGTGATTGGGTTGACTACCAAGCATGCAGTCTGTTGCAATACATTAATGTTATAGCCAATCTTTTTATAATGGGAAATTATTTTAATGAACTGCGCTGAAAAATTATTAGAGCCAACAATCTTCTTCAACTTATACACCAAGTCACCATAGAAATCAGGTTCCGAAAGTCCTTGGCGCAAGAGAGATTTAAGTCCAACTTGGAATTTAGAAATCAAATCATAGTATCGTCTATAAAATTTTGAAAATGTTTTGCTAAGTTTATGATACCGATAGCCTTGTTTAAGAAGTTTCTGAGTTAACAATTTATTGCGAGTGTTGAAGTCAGCAACATAGCTAGATGCTCTAGCAAAACGAATGAGTTGAGAGATATAGACTCCATAGGATGTAGAACGAGGAACATCACCATCTAAAAAAGGGAAATTGACAATTTCAAAATCAAAGTCGTCACGTTTGTCATAAATTTTGGTAGAAACAATACCATTGGAAATTGACAAATGCAAGTCTAAAAATGCGGCTTCGGTATCAGAGGCATTGGCTTTATTAAGTTGGAGCTTTGAAGGGTATATTTGACTAACCATATTGTCAAAATAAACATTATTAATATTTAAAATATCGTCCAAATATCTGGAAGTAGTGTTAAACGCATCAATAACATCAGCCTGCTTATCATCAGAAAGAGACACCATAAAGTCCCTTTCATAACAAAACAGGAATAAATCTGCAACCAGGGGAGCACAATTAGTGCCCATAGGAATCCCAACAACTTGTCTATAGAGCTTGGTGCCAAATCGAATAAAAATGTTGTCCAACAAAAAGGTCAGCGCATCGCATACATTTTGACACGACCATGCATGATATTTTTTAGGTTTTTCTGAAGTAAAAAATGCATTTCTGTCACTACATGCAAGGTAAGGAGAGCCTTCTCTCTGGAAGGTACTTTCAATAAGATCAATAAGTTTATCTTTAATTAAATTATGAGGTAAAGTAGTGTAAAGAGTAGAAAAATCATAAGTAGACAAACTAATCGCATTGAAATCTCTAGCTTTAAGTTTATCTAAAATTTCACCTGAATTTTAATCGACCAAAATAGGTTTTTACCAGATCTCTCATATACCTTTTCACAATATTTGATAACATGTTTTTTAACAGCTGTAAGACACGAGGTTAACAATTTAGAAAGTTCTGTTGTTGTACAAGAACTAGAATTTGCAATAAATCTTGCTTTATAGGGTTTTTTATGGAGTTTAGGTAACCAGTACAACGTAGGAACTTTGTCTTGATTTTCTTTAGCTTTGACACCAAAATGTAGGGCTGTATGACAACCATGCCCATCAACAATCACCCTTTCACTTAAAGAAGGCTACAGTTTATAGGCATTAGTGTCAACAAGCTCACGCTTAAGAGTATTAATATAATACAATCGTCAAACAACTACAACATAGCTCAAAAATAACTCAAAAATTTACCATATCATTTTTTTGCAATAGGACGTGAATGTTTTTCTGCATGTGGGGGTTATACTTTCCCAAGGGTACGCAAGGACACCTACATGTAAGACCTGGTGTCGAAAGATTAAATTTTGATTTCTAGCTGCAAGTTTGTTGCGAAAATGGTACATTCGTCAGAATAACTATGTGTTTGAAGGTGCATACCATATTTATGGGCCACCATAAAAAGGTAGGTTAGGCATAAAGTGTTTCCTTGATAAAGTGCCCAATGACCAAAACACCATAATTTTCTGATATCACCCTTTACATCATATTAAAATGAAATATCACTGACCCATGTCTGGCTCTTCTTTGTTTGTTTACCTCAGATTTCCACGAACCTCAGATTTCGCCAAAACGGGTTACCCCGGGTGCTATGGTTTTGCGTTATTTTTTTTTCAGATTTGTCAGAATCATCTGATGTTCTACATGTAAGTAATATATGAACCATGAATGCATGCCTTGACCATAAAATGACCATTGCGTTCAGCGATGACTCGGATCAGCCTGGGCATCCACCCAGTCTGATCCGAGTCACCACTTTCCACATGAAGCCACTGTGAGCGGTTACATGCAAAATTCTATATTCGTCTTTTTGCGAACAAGTAAGATCGCAGAGCCACATCTAGTGAATTGCAACCCTCGTTAGGACAAGACGTTGGTATTCATTATCACATTGTACTAACTTTTAACCCTTAATGCGCCAATAGCAACAAAAGTCGTCTGATTTTCTCGTCTGCTGAAATGTTAAGAAGCCTCTATGGCAAACAGTATAGGAGCAGTCTGTTCTGGGTCCACGCTGTTTGCTTCTATACTCGATTTGTCAGTAATGTTAGGCAATTAATTGCAGCAGACGACTTCAGCAGACGACATTTTCAGATGCATTTTTTCTTGGCGCTTTAAGAGTTAGGAGCCATCATACGAGCAGTACTGGCGAACAGCGCAAGCTTAGATGACGCCATGCTAACGCACAACCTCGTCAAAGCATTCGATGTTTAAATGGAAGAAGATCCCCGTGCCGTTGTCAGCATATGGCTTAGTGCATATGCGATGTGATAAGTATGATGTATAGCATTATCTCGTTGGCTTATCCAGATTACACAAGCCAATACCGCCTTGAAGGCAGCGTCGCGGTTCATAGTCTCCAGGAACGACGACTTTTACTTTTGGTGGATTGGGGTAACCTAACTACAGTTGAGAGCCAGAACAGTCAACGCACATTTACTGATTCAGAGGTGTCACTTACCACCAATTCCCACCCATCTGATGCTATTTTGAAAACCAAGTGGAAAATTCAAGGAACGGCTTTAGTCCCGGTTTGGAAACTGAGAAGTACATAACGTCTGCTGACTTAAGTTTTTTGCGAGAGGCATCTCTTTCAGTATGGAGCATAGACAAGCAGTGCAGAATCAGATCAATGATGCGTCTGATCAGGTTATTCACTGGCTACTCACATACTTTGCTATTAAAATCGTCACTAAAGGTGAAAAATACCACATGACAAGCCTAAGACTGGAATTGGCATCTTCTTATTGATAATGGTTGGAAAGTCCAGTTAACCCTTAAAGCGCCAAGAAAAAATGCATCTGAAAATGTCGTCTGCTGAAGTCGTCTGCTGCAAATAATTGCCAAACATTACTGTAGAATTAATTATAGAAGCAAAAAGTGTGGACCCAGAACAGGAGCAGTCTGATCTGGGTCCACACTGTTTGCCATAGGGGTTTCTTAAACATTTCAGCAGACGAGAAAAGCAGACGACTTTTGATGCGATTGGCGCATTAGGGTTAATGCAACAAAGGAGAATGGTCTCACCTGTCGTTAGATGCGTTAAAGACAAACACTTCAACGCACGCTTGTGTCAATGGATAACAAATTAGCAAGATTATCTGTATCATGGATAATCCGGAAGTCAAATAAACAAATCTCCATTGTTTCCAGCCCTTTGTTAAACAGTGAAATTCTTTGGCAAATAAAGGCATCCGCCCTAGCTCGTGTGTAACTGCTTTTTTGCGCGCCATTGTTTTAAAGCCGAAAACAAAACGAATCTTTTTAGCAATCAGTAAAACTCGATAACTCAAAATACGTGCTCAAAGCACCGCTTAACTCCAACAAAACTTGGAATGCATAAGATTCGAACCAGAGCACTTATTTCTGAATTTTTCGCCTTGGTGCTTGTACTGTTTGAGTTGATGCTGTACGTCCCAGTCAACATTTGTTCAGTTATGTCGGAACGTTTTCATGGCGCTTGAATATACCCGTGAAAATAAAATGTCTTGATCAAGGACAGAGCACTGCACCGCGTGTGGGATTCGAACCTGCGGCGCATTCGTCATAAGTCCTTAACTCTACCAACCGAGCTACGATGTACGTTTATTCTTTCGTGGAGCCTGTACCTCCTCGGTTTTTGAACCAATAATTGAGGCAGCAAATCACAAAACAGAAAAAATACCCCCGCGAACAACGAAGACTCGGGCCAGCCTGGGCATCTGCCCATCTGAGTATTCGCTGTTCGTCCGAATTAGCCTACAAGTATAGAGCACTGAATGAACATGGTTTGGTACTCACATGCGCGGATCCAGAAAGTTTTGTCAGAGGGTGGTCGCTTCTAAGTTTTTTGTTGTATTTTTTTTAGTTAATGGGGGGAGGGAGGATACAGCATGCCACCATCAGCACGCCAGCGAAGCGCCATTTAAATGGCGTTTCGCTGGCGTGCCGATGATGGGCCAACATTGAATTCTGGCTTGGTAGCTTTGAGATTTTTCAGGGGATCTGGACCAGTATTGCTAAGAAATCCTTTTTTTTTGCGATTTTTCAGTGTGTGTGTGTGTGGGGGGGGGGGGTCCGGACCCCCTGTCCCCCCTCTGGATCCGCGAATGATTGAGGTTGATCTTAATCGTCGCTGGGCGAGCTATATGCTTTATACATATACTCCGCTGAGTGTGATTTAATTCAAATCTCGAGATAGAGCTACACGTTTAGCTCAGCACGTATATATATGTTCTGTACTGTCTTTATGCCATCAGATATAGTAAAATTTTTGTATCATAGCCTTTTGGAATTCTTAATAAACCACACTCATATACTAATCCATTTTGTTGTTTTGTCAAGGTATTGGCAGAAGGTTATCTCTATTCTGTAGGCAGCAGCTGTGCCTAATGTGATAATTTCCCAAATGAAGGACAGCGGGCACTTGTTGGCAGTATAATGACAGCCCTTACACAATTACCACACAGTACACGCGACCTGTCTAATGGCCTGTCAATTTCTTTCAAAAGGTAAAGAATTATCACAAGCCTCGTGCTGCCAAAAGGTGATCCTCGGGACGGATTTTTCTATCCTACCCTCACACTCATGATGGATTCTTATAGTTCAGACATGTCTTCGCAGTTTTTGCAAGCTCGCCAGAGACTAAGTCTTCGCTGTTGGTATACACGAAATATGGATATAGATGAAGGCTCAGACCAAACTCTAGCTTCGCTGAATGCGTCAGCATGGACGTTTATTAGAAGCATTTGCGTTTATGCGATGGGTATCGATATATCGTGCGCACCCATTTTGGAGTCTGCAAAAGACAGTCTAATTTCGCATCCCAAATAGAAATACGACGACTTTTCGTTCCAAATTGTCCCTCAGATTTCCATCACTTGCTTTCAACATCATTTAAGTCATACCTAGATTATACATGTCGCACCAGCACCGCACTTTAAAGGCGTATGCGCAGCTATCAATGGAGAATAGCTGTCATCCATTACAATCCTTTTGTCGACTCTTGTAATACATCGTTGCCTTACCGCTGATCTGATAACAGCATCTATGAGTGGAAACAAATATGACCCGTGGCACGAGATTTCCAACAAGGTGGTATAAGCGACCAGCAAAGGCTCCGACCAGCCTGCGCATACGCACAGTCTGATCAGAGCCCTTGCTTGTCGCTGGAATATTCTATGACTGTAAAGCTACTGACTGCGCATCATTTGGAGTTTCTAAGCTTTAAAGGGGCTGCACAGGCTCATCTGAGTCTACACTTGTCGAATTGCCACATTGTTGGAAATCACATGCTGCGCCAGTACATGAGACTTTGGTACTTATCATATATGCACAAAACCTCTAATTAACGCCCATGCAGACGTAGATCTAACAAAGCTAAAAGTCTCGATGTTGGTCTAAGCCATCATCAACATCAACGCTTCAGTGAAGGTGCTGGCGAGTCTGTGCAAATGAGAAGAATTGCCTGATCATTTGCTACTCGCCGATCTGATATGTACCAAAAGCTTGTGCAAAGGCCCATACACATGTATATTCTTTGTGATTGATGTCCAGAGACTGACAGCTCAGCATTACTTGTTGTTCGTTTTCATTGGCTCGTACAGTCAATGACCCAAATAATTCTACACAATTAATTCCCCTTAGACTTTGATATATTTTTTATACAATGCATTTTCATGTTTAAAAGAATCTCTTTTTTGAGTGATACCAAGGTTAGATAGCAATTACTCTGCCATTGTTGTAAAGCTAAATGCTAAATGCATGTACTGTAAAATTTAGATGAATTTTTGTCTTTGCACTTTTCAAATACAATAGCTTAAACGTTAGCAAAATTCATGAAATTGACACTTTTCCATTGATGTCAATGGTCAAAAGTTGTCCAAACATTGTCCCCAAAACCATGTAAGTTGTTTAAAATTTCTGCAGCTTTAAAATGCGTGGATGAATTGTATGACTATAAAGAATATTACCTTATTCATTTAACTTACAAATGACACCAAAAACATAATACATGTACATTTTAATATGTTGGTAAGCTGTAGAGTAGGAAATTTTCTTGCAAACGCGAAAATACACTCTGACGTTGTGGAATTAATTACCTTTGGTCCTTGACTGTAGATCGTTCAAGTAGTATCATCTTTAGAAAAACAATTAAGATCCTGATCAATTGGCTTCTGACGAGTAAAATGTACACTCTAAATAAAACCAGTGCTTAATTTGCACCATACATGGAACCCACAGCGTAGTTTACATTGTAAGTGAAACCAGGGGTTAATTTGCATTGGGGATGGAACCTACGGCATAGTTTACGTTGTAAATGAAACCATGGATTGCATTTACACTGTAGATGGAACACAGAGCACAGTTAATAAACATTGTGAACGAAACCAGGCCTCGAGGTTATAAAACTTTTTTCATGCTCAATTCCACTGAGCACGAAATTTATTCTGCTCATAAATGTTAAAATGCCAACAATTGTTGGCATTTTAACATTTATTAGCATGATAAATACACCATCTGAGAGAGATTTAAATCAAGAAACTTCTTTATTTGTCGGTATTTTAGTATTTATGAGCAGTTGAAATTTCGTGCTCAGTTGAGTTGAGCACGAAAAAAGTTTTATAACCTCGAGGCCAGAGCATACATTGCACTAAAGATTTAACCCAGAGGCGTATGCCTCTGATTTAACCAAGAGTATCTTTTACATTGATAGTGAAACCAGGGTTTAATTTGCACTGAAGATGGGACCCAGAATATACGTTACATTATTAGTGAAACCAGTGAATGATTTGTATCACAGATGGAACCCAAAGTATATACTACATTGCCAGTGAAAACAGGGCTTAATGTGCACTATTGGTAAAGCATAGAACATATTTTACATTTTAAGTGAAACCAGGGGTAAATTTGCACTACAGATGGAAACCACAACGTACTTTACATTGTTATTGAATCCTGGGAATGATTTGCCCTGCAGATGGAACCAGCAGCATATTTTACATTGTAAGTAGATCCAGGGAATGAATTGCACTTTATAGAGTACCCGCAAAATATATCATACATTGGTAGTGAAACCAGGATAATTTGCACTGCAGAGTGAACCCACGTCATATGTCACATTGTTAGTGAGACCAGGGAATGATTTGCACTACAGATGGAACCATCAACATATTGAAAATTGTTAGTGAAACCAGATATGATATGTACCACAGGTGGGACTCAAAGCATATTATCCACAGATGGGACTCAAAGCAAATTATCAATTGGTAGTGAAACTAGGGCTTAATGTGCTCCATGTAGATGAAACATAGAACATATTTCACATTGTAAGTGAAACCAGGAGTTAATTTGCACTACAGATAGAACCCACAACATAGTAACTTTACATTGTTAGTAAAACCACAACATATGGAACCCTCGGCATATTTTACATTGTTTGTGAAACCAGGGTTAAAATTTGCACTACAGATTGAACACACAAATATATTTAACATTGTTAGTGAATCCAGGGAAGGAATGATTTGCACTACAGATGGTACCCACAACATATTGTACATTGTTAGTGAAACCAGGGAATGATTTGCACAACAGATGGTACCCACAACATATGTTACATTGTTGGTGAAACCAGGGAATGATTTGCACTACATATGGTACCCACAACGTATTTTACATTGTTAGTAAGCCCATGAAAGTGTTGACACTATAGATGAAACACACAGTATATTCTATATTGTTAGTGAAACCAAGGATTACTTTGCACTGTAGATGTAACCGAGGTCATAGTTTACATTATTAGTGAAACGAAGGATTAATTTACGATATACACTGTTGATGGAACCCAGAGCACAACTTACATCATAAACGAAACCAGAGCTTAATTTGCACTATAAATGTAACCCAGAGTATATTTTACATTGTTTGTGAAACCAGGGCTTAATTTACGCTGTATATGCTTTTTAATGATTTGCGTCAAAATCAACAATATTTCAGTCATGTCGGAACAATATCCTGTCTTCTTGGGTTGAACCAGTACATCGTGGGCGGTGAGTCTCGAACAAGAAACCCTTTGATCCCCTGTCTAATGCGCTACCAACTGCGCAGCTGTGCTCCGCTAACTGCAGATGCACTCCATATCATATTTTACACTGTTTATAGGACAAGGGTTAATTTGTACTGTAGATGGAACCCACTGAATATCTTACATTGTTAATGAAAGCAGGAATTAATTTGTACTCTACATAGATGGAACCCAGAGAATAATTTACATTGTATACGAAACCAGAGCTAATTTGCACAATAGATGAAACCAAGAGCAAATTGCCCATTATCAGTAAATGTAGGGCTTAATTCACATTTAAGCATTAATCCAGAGTAGTATTTATATTGTGAGTGAAACCAGGACATACTTTACATTGTAAACGAAACCAGCTTAATTTGCACTATATATGTAACACAGAGCATATTGTATATTATTAGTGACACCGGGGCTTAATTTACACTGGAGATGTGAGCATATTTTATATTGTTAGTGAAACCAATTGCACTACAGATGGAACACACAGTATATTTTATCTTGTCAGTGAAACCAATTGCACTACAGATGGAACACACAGTATATTTTATCTTGTCAGTGAAACCAATTGCACTACAGATGGAACACACAGTATATTTTATATTGTAAGTGAAACCAGGGCTTAATTTACACTGTAGATGGAATCAATAGCATAGTTTACATTTTTAACGAAAGCAGAGCTTAATTTGCGCTATAGATATCTTAATTCTGAGGAGCCGCTTTGTTGTAGTGGATAAACTTCTCTCCTTGTATCCAAGGGTTCAAAGCTCTATTCCGGTTCCTCCAGACTCTAAGCCGTGGCCATCGTCTCCATATGGTCTTAGATGTTGATGGGACGTTAAAAACTCTAAATTCTTAAGAAGAATTGTTAATGAAAACTTTTCTGCTACAAGGTGTATCATAGCCGTTGTTTTATGGTGATTTAGTTTAAAGATTCAAAATAATCGTTGGAAATTCTTCTATCCTGATCGGTTAAAAAGACCACAAAGCAAAAACAAAAAAGTGTGTAGCATGGATATTAAAGGGCAGTCTGCATGTTTGGATTTAAATCCAATCACAATTTAAAACTATTACTTCCTCTTCGGTTGCTTCAGTTGCTGTCCTAATGGGGGGTGGTTGTGTTGTTTATTGTTGCCCCCATTGTATTGTGGGGGTTGTGTTTGGTCTTTTTCTTCAGTACTTAGTGTTTCAATCATCTCGCTTAGGAAACACGAGAACTGGTTGCCTAACTTTTATTGTCTGTCTGATGTCTTGTAATTGTTAGTGTTCTGTGTCTCTTCCTCACGATGCCATGGGTAACCCCGCAATATGTGATTGTGGCATTTCATGGCCTTTCTTAGTTACATTTAAATTTGCATCCTAGTTGAACCGGTGCATACATTACATTGAAAACGAAACTAGAAATTCTTCCTTGCCTTAATTTGCACTATAGATGTAACCAACAGCATAATTTACATTGTAAGTGAAACTAGGGATCTATATGCACTTATGATGAAACCTATAACATATTTTACATTGTAAGTGAAACCAGGGAATCATTTGTACTTTCAATGGAACCTACATCATATTTTACATTGTTAGTAAAACTTGGGATTGATTTGCACAGTTAATGGAATCTATAGCATAGCTTACATTGTAAGTGAAACCAGGGCTTAATTTTCACTTCTGATGGAACATACAATAATACAACATATTTTACATTGTTAGCGAAATAAGGGGTTAAATTGCACTGCAGATAAAACATTGTAAATAGCACATAAAGCCAGTATTAATTTACACTGTAGAGGGAACCAACACCATATTTCACATTAAAAATAAAACCAGTGTTAATTTGCACTGTAGGAGGAAATGGAGCATATTTTTATTAGTACTGAAGCAAGGGCTTGATTTGCACTGTAGTTGGAACCCATAGCATATATAACATTGTCAGTGAACACGGTAGATGGAACACAGAGTATATTTTACATTGTTAGTCAAACCAGAGAATGATTTAAATTGTAGATGTAACCATAGCATATATGATATTGTAAATGGAACTCGAGCTGTACTATATATGTAAACCAAAGCATAGTTTATATTGGTAGTGAAGCCAAGGCTTAATTTGCACTATAAATGTAAACCAAAGCATATTTTACATTATAAGTGAAAACCAATGCTTAATTTGCATTTCAGATGCAACCCACAGCATGTTTGTCATTGTTAGTTAAACCAAGGATTAATTTTAAGGTATATATGATGCAGAGCATAATTTTCATTGTAAACTAAATCAGAGCTTAGTATATCTATAGTGTAGATTTTATTTTCTTGTCCTTTGCGATCATGGGTTTCATTGTGGGACTTTGAAACTATTAGAGGGTCACTGATGAAGCCTAAATGGCGGAAACTAGCTAGTCTGGCCCAGGAAATATATGCATACTCTAGTTTCAGTTCTTTGGTGCAGTCTTTGCTTCCAAAGGATACCCTTTTAAGAACATACTTAATTTGCAATATAGATGAAACCAAGAGCATATTTTAGGAATAGTTAGGAATCCTCCACGCGAGCCTAATATTTTTTGATTCAACAACAACAGACTCTTAGACTAAAATTTAGTACCAGTTAAATGCATTTAAGCCCCCAGTGGCTTTGGCTGCTGTCCGTTCCAAGGCGGTGGTTCTGTTGTTGTTGATTCGTTGTTGATTGTTACTCCCATTTTGGGATTCTGTTATTGTTCCATGTTTTGTTGTGCGTTGCTTTGTGTCCATCCTAGTTTTGCAATCATCTCGATGGGGAAGAGACAACTGATTGCTTTGCTTTGTTTGTCTTCTTGGTGTTTCGTGACTGTTGTGAGGCTCTTCCTCACGATGCCACGGGTTTGTTTGTAGTTTGTGATCGTGGTATTTCCTGATTATACTCACTTTTTTACATTGATAGTGAAACCAGGTCTTAATTTGCAATGCAGATGGAATCCAAGGCATATTTTACATTGTTATTGAAACCAGGGAATAATTTGCACTGCAAATGGTACACACGCCATATTATACATTGTATATAAAACCAGAGATTAATTTACACTGTAGTTTGATTGTAGCCTAATTTTGAAATTGTTCGTGATACCAGGGATAAACACACCCTATAGATGGAACCTAGAGCATAAGTAGAGCAACACTGAAACAAAACCAGAGCTTAATTAACACAATAGATCTAACCCAAATCATTTATTGGTTAATTAGTAACTGTGTAACCAGGGCTTTTGAACTGTAGATGATACCGATGTATATTCAACATTATGAATCCGGGCTTAATTTGCACTTTAGTTGGGACATACATGTATAGCGTGTTTCAGTAAATAAAAAACTAGAGTAATTTACACTGTAAATGGAACCCAGAGCAAATTTTACACGAACAAGGGATTTATGTTGTAAATAAAACCAGGGACTAATTTACACCGTAAGTGGCATCCAGAGCAAATTTACATTGTAAAGGATACCAGAGCTTAATTTGTACTATATGTGTAGCCAGAGTATACTTTATATTGCTAGTGAAACCAGGACCAACTTACACTGTAGGTGGGACCGATAGTATATTTCACCTTAAAAATAACAACAGTGTTAATTTGCACTGTAGGAGGAGACGGAGCATAGTTTATATTAAGCTTAATTTGCACTGCAGATGGAACCCAGAGCATATATCACATTGTCAGTGAAAAAAAGGATTAATAACGCTATAGATGAAACACGTGGTATTTATTTCATTGTTAGTCAAACCAGACATTGATTTAAAATGTAAATGGAACCAGGGCATATTTGATAATGTAAATGGAATCAGAGCTGAATTGTTGCGCACTAAAGATGTAAACCAAAGCATTTTATACATTGTTATTGAAACCAAGGCTTAATTTGCACTAGAGATGTAAACCAAAGCATATTCTACATTGCTAGTGAAACCGTTGCTTTATTTGCTTTGTAGACGCAACACAACATATTTTACTCTGTTAGTGAAACCAGGGCTTAAGTTCAGGGGTTTCATTAACTTTTTGGCATCCGGGTATCAAGGCAAAGTAGGCGGGTGATTTGACAGTATTTGCCTATGGACTCTATACAAATTTATCAAAAGTAGCAGGGGAAACATGCCTGAGTAGAAGGGGAAAATCCCCGCCTCCCTCCTCTTAATGAAACCCCTGACTTAGTTGCAGTGTAGATGGAACCCAGCGTATCTTATATTGTTAGTTAAACAAGAGATTGCTTTATACTGTAGATAGAACCCAGAACATACTTTACATTGTAAGCAAAGCCAGAGCTTAATTTGCACTAAAGATGTATCCCAGATCCTGTTTTACATTGATAGTGAAACCAAGGCTTAATTTGCACGGTAGATTGACTCAACAGCACATTTTCGATGATTTGTGAATCCAAGGCTTACAGTAAAATATTTTACTGACCGTTCCAAGGCGGTACTTCTTTTGTGGATCTTTTATGGTTTTTTTTTTCGTCTTGTGTTTGCTATGTCTTTGTGCGCGTCTGTTTATATGTGCTTTGTGGTCACCTGCTGGGGAAGGGCTGACCTCTTAACTCTCGTTTGTGGTGTCTAACTGTGAGTTTGTCACTTTCCCATTGGTATCCTGGGTCAGGTGTGGTACTTGATTGTATCGATTCCTGATCTTTGCACCCTTACTTACTTTAATTTACTTTGTAGATGGAATCCAGAGCACATTTTACATTGTTCAGGTAGGTTCAGGTAATCGCATGAGCGGATCCAGGGGAAGGGGGCAGGGGGTCCGGACCCCCCTGAAAAATCACAAAATATAGAGTTTCTTTGCAATACTGGTCCGGATCCCCTGAAAAAATCACAAAGCTACCAAGCCAGCATTCAATGTTGGGCCGGGCATCTGCCCGCCAGCGAAACGCCATCTCAATGGCGTTTTGCTGGCGGGCCGGTAGTGGCCCATTTATAGCGGTATTTGGATCCTCTATCCCCTCATCAACTAAAAACACGTTATCAAATTTGAACCCCCTCTGAGAAAACTTTCTGGAACCGCGCATGGCACGCTAACATTGTTCAAGTGACAAACTTTTTGTGGCTGTTCCGAAGGCTTGGGTGTAACCAGTACTGGGCCGGGTGGGCTTATAATGTTTGTGTTTTTTATGTCCGGGAGAAACCGAAGACTCATCCGGCAGTGGTTCTGGTTTAAAACGTCACAGAAGACGAGCCAAAACTACAAGTCTCACCCAACCGACTGGGAGAGCCGGGGATCGAACTCGGGACCCCTGGGTACAAGACAAGTGACTTATCCACTACACCACGGCAGGATTTGAAAAAAATGTGACATCTGTTGCAAACTAGACCATCCATCTGTATGACCTTGCAAAACTCTATCCATGAATTGAGCACTTGTCCTCATTATTTTCCTTTTCAATTTCTATTATTATGAACCAGTACTTTTTCCGTTCTCCAACCGGATGAACGGTCATAATGAATAGACACTGACCACTCCAGAGCAGTAAATTTCAATAAAGCTTCGCCCGAAAGTGAGTTACACAACGGGGTACTAATCGCTGACCCGCGGTCGTAATGACGGGCTATTTGCAAGAAAAATAGCGAAACCTGTCGATATAATAGTGTCGTCCGAAGCACTGTTATTTAATGCGGATGACACTCGCAACAGATGGTTATCACGCGCCCATTAGAAAACACTTTTAGTTTTTAAGTAGAATTTATTTTGCAATCTGTAACAGTTACCCATGGTTTATGTTCCATAAATGGACATTGAACGAATCTCTTGGTTTTCTGTTACAAATGTACAAATATATTATTATACTGAGACAAAATGCATGGCTGAGAGTTTTTCAGTAGGCTATAACTCCTGAATTCAGGATTTGAGGCTACCGAATTAGGCGCTCTGATTTATTATTCAGTTATCCAAAGACAACATATGCACGTGGATATATGCGTGAGGTCTTAATTCATATACATCTATACTTAATACATGCGAGCAGCCAACAGACTCGCCTGAGCATTTGTTACTCGAAAATGCGAAAAGTACAACTATATCATATGCTGTCCCTTTTATGCTAAAGTTTGTTTTTAACATATTTCCCATATTTAACAAACTGTCATACACGATTTGTTATATCGATGTACATGTATTTAATCAATTTCATATATGCATTGTGATTTGTTTGTAATTAATTTATTACCATGATTGCAACTTTAACCACCAAATAATGAGTTTACTATATATAGCCCACATGCATTTAATATTCTATGTTCTTTTCAGTCTTGTATCTGTCGCTCAAACATCCAGTTTATATAGCCTATATTTTGTTCGTTTTTAGCCTACCCCACCCTTATTGATCGGGGGGTGATTTGGATGACGTTTTACTGTTGGTGACCATCCTGTTAGCCTGTCTTGCTCTGCAGCCCCAAATCTGGTTATGCATTATATAAATTTATTGCACCCTTGAGTGATATTCTAATGTTTACATAAAATATCTCGCAATGTACAAATTACTTATGCATGCTGGCGCAATAGGAAAGTTATTGTATGGCTGTGCGTACATGTACATGTATGTACGCTAAAGCTCGTGGATTATCTTCCCGTACATACGTACAAACCATACAATAACTTACACTTGTACCATAAAAGAACTCGAGTGAAACTATGAAAATTTTCAATATAATTTCTATTCAACTTCGATGCTTTATATAAGTGTGCATGTGTTCCATGAGCTTTAGTTTGCATTTGTACTTTGTGAATTACGAGATGTAAAGCATTGGAACATTATTAATAAATAGGTGCAATACTATCCTATAATTCATTAACTTGTATAACAAATACATTTTTATCGATACATTATGATTTATGGTGGTAAAATATCTCACCATCTTTCTTACTATCGACAAAAATCAAGATCTAAATACGTATACATAGCCAAGAGACATACAACACTTTTATTAAATTACTAATTGACCATAGGTACTTGTTATTTTTACATGTGTGTCTGGAAACGGGGCGTCGACAAATTAAAAGAACCACCACCATCACCACCACCAACAACAACATTAAACAACAACAAATAAAAAGGCGAAGGCACAAGAACAAAGCAAATATTCGACAGGCTTTCTTGCATGTGCGGATCCAGAAAGTTTTGTCAGCTGACACTTTTTTTAGTTGACAAGGGGAGAGAGGATCCGAATACCACTAAAAGCGGGCCATCATCGGCCCATCAGCGAAACGCCATTTCAATGGCGTTTTGCTGGCGTGCCGATGGTGACCCAAAATAGAATGCTGTTTTGGTAGCTTTGTTATTTTCCATGGGATTTAGACCAGTATTGATAAGGAACACTATAGCTTTGTGATTTTCCAGGGGGTGGGGGTCCAAAACCTAGGGTCAAGTCACCCATTAAACAGCCAACTCCCCCCCCCCTCTGGATCCGCGCATGACGTGTATCCTCATGGTAATTTGAAAGCATTAAATTTTGCGCAAACATGATCACCTATAGGGCATTCACTATATATGTTTTTGACTGACAAAGAGAATTCATAATTTAATAATAAATAGCTAGTGTAACAATTTCAAAAAAAAACATGTCTCCCTTCTCTGCGGCCTTTTAATTTTTATTACATGATAAACAATAAGAAAAAAACACATGATGGTTATGATTCGACCCAGAAACATATCCATTGCGAAGCAGGCACGATAACACATTGATGTTTCGGACATGATGCATTTATTCCTCCTTAGATTGAAAGTCAAATTTTACATTTTAATGCCGTTGAATACGTCATTGTAGAATAAGTGTAAGTTCGCACCAAAAGAGGTCGCAGCTCAGTTGCCTCTCCTTTAGATGTACACTTACACTTAATCTCCTACTAAAACAGCTTGAGGCGAACCAACATTTTTCCGGTGATAAATGAGCCGTGGCATGTGATTTCCTACAATGTGGTATTTTGACATGTGTATACTCAGACGAGCCTGTGCAGCCTCCTTTTAAGCTTAGAAACTCCAAATGATGTTCAATCAGTAGCTTAACACTCATAGAATATTCAAGTGACTAACAAAGGCTCTGATCAGTCTGTGCGTATGCGCAGGCTGGTCTGAGCCTTTGCTTATCGCACATACCACATTTTTGGAAATTTTACGTCACGACTCAAATGTTAAACCATTTCTACCTGTTAATGTTCTACTTATTCGCCGGATCCACAAAGTGGGACAGAAAATAGCTTTTAGAGAGGTATAAAGGTAACACTTACGCAAGTGGCAGCTCAGCTGCTTCCAAGTTTGGTGCTAAGTTACACTTATTTTTACAGTGACATGTGTTACCTGCAGATTCGACTTGTAAATATGAGCTAGCATATGAATCCGCAGACTCGCCATCACCTTCGCTGCTCGCCTGCACACAGTAAGGGTGTAGACTATGACCATAACGTATACTTATATCATTGCTATATAGATACGTTAGCATGTGCGTTTAAAGGAGGCATTTTCACAGTTCTTAGCAATACTGGTCCGGATCCCCTGTAAAACCACAAAGTTACCAAGCCAGCATTCAATGTTGGGCCACCATCGGCCCGCCAGCGAAACGGCACTTCGCTGGCTGGCGGGCCGATGATGGTCCGTTTGTAGTGGTATTTGGATCCTCTCTCCCCTCATCAACTAAAAAAAAAAAAAAAAAAAAAAAACCAACACAAAAAACAAACCAAAAAACAGTAGTCAACGTTGGACCCCTCTGAAAAAACTTTCTTGATCAGCGCATGGATACATACAAAAATCTCATGAGATGGCCCATATGAGACAATTGGGATAGGTTCTGTCGAAGATTGCGTGAACATACCACAGGAGCTTGAAGTTCGGTCCTTATATCACCTATATAGCCTCAAAACCAAAAGCTCACGGTGTCATTACATAAGCACCCAAACATCGTATGTGTGAACAGCGAATGACATCTTCGTAAGCCAAGGGTACGAAGTCTACTTTGTTCCAGTCTATGGAACGAAGTGGACTTGGCTTACGAACATGAGCGCAGGCATGCCCGTTGTTTGTCTGCCTTCTGTTTCCTATGGATTTTAACACTGTAACTTTTTTAATAATGGTACGTTCGACCTTAGCCACCCATCAAACATACATGCGCACCTATCTGGTGGGGATAGAAGTCTAATGTTTTGGTCTAAATTTTCATCCAATCATCCATGCGCAAGCAGTTGTGGCTCTCTCGAGACCGCGTTAATGCGCAGGCTCACCTGAAACTCAGCTGCTCACCTGTGCGACAAGCACCAAAATCATAAACTTTGATGATTGCCGGCAGCAAAACCAAAACGACACGGAAATTGTGTACCTTTTGCTTGTTAACTAATTGAAGAAAATAAAATCAGAAAATTGACATTTTGATGACGTCTTTATCTAATATATGACATCATAAACGGTACCATATCAAACTGATAACGTTTCTAATGATTATTATGGTCGTCTGGTGCAATAAAACGTACAAGAAGCTGATCAGAAGTGTGATAAAGGGAGCTGATAAAATCGCATCGCTTTTTAAAGATCACAATTTATATTTTGAACACGCCCCCCCTCTCTCTCTCTCTCTCTCTCTCTCTCTCTCTCTCTCTCTCTCTCTCTCTCTCTCTCTCTCTCTCTCTCTCTATATATATATATATATATATATATATATATATATATATATATATATATATATATATATATATATATATATATATATATATATATATATATATATATATATATATGTGTGTGTGTGTGTGTGTGTGTGTGTGTGTGTGTCGATCTCCCGGGGCTAGAGCGCTATAATAGTGATGTACATCAAAGGGAGACTACTTAAACGGACAGTGATGCTCATCCATTGCATCCTATTTCATAAAAGGGACTGATTTAAAAGGAGAGCAAATTTCCAGGAGCGATTTCTTTCTTTTGTGAACAGCCCATTATTGTCGAAAAACTTGAATGTGCACAATTTTTATCAAGCTCGTGCGAAACTGCGTCAACTCAATGGAGCTATGAATTAGTTTACAGCTACTTATTATAATAGGGGCTCAGTCACTGCGTTGTGTCTTATAGTACTAGTTTAAACCCAGGAAGACCCGCCGTGTTATGACAGAGAAATTGTTGACCGGGATGTAACAACGCAAACAAAAGCTACTCATAATAATATTTGCATAATATTTCATTTCTATTGAAGAAACAGAATAATATATTGTTATCACACAATCAGAAATTCGGGTGGGGGGGGGGGGGGGGGGACAGATAAGTAGAAATGTCTTTTTCGCCGAGAGCACGTCAAAGGGAAACAACGCAAACTAGTGTTCTGTATAGTATATGGTCTAGGGGAGAGAACCGGATTACGAGTTATGGTGTAAGAATGTCGCGCGCGGGTTGGCGATGGTTTGCATTTTCTATTGGAAGGCGAAATTTTGCCCTGACAGTTCGAAGCAGGCGCCAAACAATTAAACCTTTTCCCGCCAGTCACTTTTGCGCGTCTGTCTGTTCTCAGCGCAGTCTGGTCATTTGTTTGTTTGTTTGATTTGATTCTTTACGCCATCAACAATATTTTAGTTATACAGGGACGGGTCTTCCTGGGTTGAACCAGTCCTAAGCTAGGATAACTGTGTCTTGCTCAAGGACCACAACGCAGTGACGCCGGTGAGGCTCGAACCCGCGGCCCTTCAGTCTCGAGTCAAGCACTCTTCCACTGAGCCACTGTGCGTCTGTCTGTATTCTAAGCGCAGTCTGATCAGGGTTCAAAGTGTGTGCTTCCACAACAAAATCTAGTTTGAAGCGCACTTGAATATTTGTGAGCCAACGTAACTTGAACAAGCAAATTCGATAACGAATTGCTACCCCTCGCCGAAATTATTTGCGATTTTCATTGAAATTAAGGCAATAACTCTCGTTTATCTAAGGACATTCTAATGAATATTCATGTGCATCGGAATAAATATTCAAGTGCACCGCCCCAAATTCATTGATATCTAAGCAATCAAAGGACTTTAACATCTCTATACCCGATGACACCCTTAGCATGGAACTTCACATGCATCATCACACAATGTCCATATATAAACATGGAATTCCTTCTATTACTTGCTAATTAATGGCTCAGGACAGGAAAACGCATTGACATTCTGAAAGCCAAAAGGGCAATAACTCTTCTATTGCTTAGGAAAATAGGGAGCGCAGTGGCTCAGTGGTAGAGTGCTTGACTCGAGACCGAGGGGCCGCGGGTTCGAGCCTCACCGGCGTCACTGCGTTGTGGTACCTTGAGCAAGACACATTTATCCTAGCTTAGTAATGGTTCAACCCAGGAAGGCCCGTCCCTGTTTAACAGAAATATTGTTGATGGGACGTAAACAATTAAATCAAACAAACAAAAGCTTAGGAAATCCTGACAAACCTTCATGTGCATTATCATAATTATTATGGTCACATATACTCAAAATAAAATTCATGAAAGTTGATCAATTGCTTACTTAGTTATGGCTGAGGACAGAATAAATTATTTCATTTAAGCAATCAAAGGGCAATAAATACCACTGGTACTTAACATATCCTGACAATACTCCATGTGCATAACCACACATTGGTCATATATAATCAGTATAAGTTTATGAAATTCCATCCATTGCTTACAAAGTTATGGCTGAGGATGAAAAAAATCATTAAAATATAGGCAATCAAAGGGCGGTAACTCCTCTATAATGAATTACATCCAGATGAAACTTCACATGCATAACCACACCATGGCCATATATATTCCATATTAGTTTCATTAAATTCGATCCATGGCTTGCAAAATTATGGCTGACGACAGATAAAAATCATTGAAATTCAGGCAATCATTATCAAAGGGCAATATCTACTCTACAGCTGATGACACCCTGATGAAACTTCACATGCATGCCCACATGTTCAAATACATTCAATGTAAGTTTCATGAAATTCCATCCCTTCGTTACCTAGTTATGGCTGAGGACGGAAAAACAATTGGAGTTTAGGCAATCAGAGGGCAATAACTTCTCTACAACTGATGACACCCTTGCATAACAACACTATGGTCATACATGTATATATTCAATATAAGTTCCAAGAAATTTCATTCATTGGTTACCTAGTTATAGCTGAGGACGGAAAATTCATTGAATGTAGGCAATTAAAGGGCAATGATGACAGAGAAAAATCATTGCAATTTAGGCAATCAAAGGGTGATAACTCCTCTATAACTCATGACACCCTGATGGAACTTCACATGCATAACCACACTATGGTCATATGCATTCAGTATAAAGTTCATGAATTCCATTCATTGGTTACCTAGTTATGGCTGAGGGCGGAAAATTCATTGAATGTAGGCAATTAAAGGGCAATAACTCCGCTTTAACTGAGGACACCCCAATAAAACTTCATGTTCTTAACCTCACTATGGTAATATATATTCAGTTTCATGAATTTCCATCCATAGATTACCTTGTTATGGCTGAGGACGTAAAGACAGACGGACAAATGAACCGGAAGGATGGACAATGCCAAACCAATGTATCCCTCCGCCTTTGGCGGGGGATAATAATTATTTTAGGTTTTAGTCGATTCATTTGAAATTTGGCATAGATGTTGGCAAGCCATTTGAGGAGATGACCTGTGATAACAAACATGATTATAGCATAAGACAGCAAATTAAAATACATGGTTTAGTATTGATTTCATATACACAGACGAAGGCTACATATAATTGAATTTTGCCTTGTGTTTGATGTTTAATTGAGTGTTTTAATTATAATGTTTAATTACTATTTTTTTTCTTTGGTATCATATCGAGGCGAAAGTTAATTATGATATCTGAAGACTATTTTTCTGTGTAAAACTGGTCCCAATAATGAATATTCTATAATTTTTCTACAGAGCCTTTGTTGTGTTTAGTATTTTATTTATATTTTTTTCAATCCATAGGGAACATGATTAAAACATAAAACAAACATGCGTTGTTGGTCAGAAATGAGAGCAAACGTCCTGTGGTCAAGTGCTCCCTACTCTGAATAAGCATATGCATAAAATGAAAGTGACATGTTTGTTTGTTTGATTTGCTTCTTTACACCCCATCAACAATCTTTTAGTTAAACAGGGGCGGGTCATCCTGGGTTGAACCAGTACTAAGCTAGGATAAATGTGCCTTGCTCAAGGACCACAATGCAGTGACGATTGTGAGGCTCAAACCAGCGGCCTCTCGGTCTCGAGTCAAGCACTCTACCACTGAGCCACCGCGCTCCCTAAGAGACTTATACCAAAAACATGATGTGATACGAATGATGTTTGTTTTGTTGCTTTACGTCCCATGTCAACAGCTATGGTCACTGCGGGACGGTCAGTTCACTTAACCACACTTTCTCCTGGGCAGGCTTGAGCAAGCGGTTAACCAGTAATTTGTGCATACTTTCGCTTGTAACTGACAACAACCCTTCTTGAATAAATCAGCGGAAGGGAGGAGAATGAACGTAGAAATTATTTCATGATCAATCTCCACGAAAGTATGGTACCGGGCCGGGATCGAACTTGCGACGAATGATGTGACAAAATGTAGAGTATGATTATTTTCCGCTTAAAAGCAGATAATAATCATGCCTGAATATCATCAGATGGAATGAGTGGCTTAGGGTGGAGAGGTCAGGGGTGCATGTTTCTATAATTTGGGGAAAGCCATGGTGGAATATATTGGGCGATCTTGAGTGTATCTATGACCTCTTCATATAAGAAATCAAGGTCGGTTTGTAATTGGGGGGGATAGTTTGTTCCATTGTGTAAAATCTGATACTGAGCTGTATTGCTCAATGAACCAATACAACAATTTTTGGGGATATCGGGGGATGTAGTGTGGTATGGAATATTTAGTTTTTTTGTTGGCCTTGAACCCAATCTGTGGTTATGTTCCTGATTGAAAGCATCGGCGGGGGTCAAAATAAACATTTTAGTTGATTTCGTTGATGTTTGAAAACATTATAGATAATGAAGATGGGGTGATAAAAAATGTGCGATAAAAATTATGGAGTGGGTGTGACCTATTGAAAACTGCTTACTGTTTTTTTTTTGTCATCTAACTCGTAGCACCTCCCTGTACTGTATAAACTGGCTGAGCCAATATTTTGTTTGTTTGATTTGATTCTTTATGTCCACTCAACAATCTTTCAGTTATGCGGGACGGGTCTTCCTGGGTTGAACCAGTACTAAGCTAGGATAAATGTGTCTTGCTCAAGGATCACAACGCAGTGACGCCGGCGAGGCTCGAACCCGCGGCCCTTCGGTCTCGAGTCAAGCACTCTACCACTGAGCCACTGCGCTCCCGAGCCAATTTTTGATATTACTACCAGTAAAGTTACCTAATTTTAATGAAAAGTTCATTCTCTTTTGACGTCTCTGTTCTGGTCTCGTTGTGCTCACTGTCCTGTCACTTGACTCTTGTCTCGAACTACTGGATGCTTGTGTTACAATAGTGTTCACCGGATCTGACCCTGCACTCGTGTTTACACTAGTTTTTCCACCAATGAAAATTGTAAGCACTGTTGTATTAACTTAATATTTTATGGGAAACAATGACATTGATGATGTCATTGATGTGTGATGTCAGATTGGCCGCTTGGTGGTGTTTAACTGTCACCAGCATGGTAATGGTTTGGTTTACCATGTCGTTTTGCTGAAGTTCTGGCGTATGAGCCCCAGACAAGCTCGAAAAAATTGTATTCATAAACAGATCTCGAGCTGTATTGTTTCTGATGGTTGTGACAATTGGAGGAATTA
The DNA here is from genome assembly GCA_964019695.1 of Loripinus fragilis. Classification (NCBI taxonomy): domain Eukaryota; kingdom Metazoa; phylum Mollusca; class Bivalvia; order Lucinida; family Lucinidae; genus Loripinus; species Loripinus fragilis. The sequence continues at coordinate 88,201,077 of OZ026521.1, read as the reverse complement.
GCTATGCCAAAACATCCCTGAGGTTTGTTCCTGGTGTTTTAGATGAAAATGGAGTTGGTGGTCTAACGTCGCCCTGTATGGGCGACCCTAGTGTCCGTCTTGCTGCGTAGATTGTATCCATTCAGGAAGTTGTTGGCTGTGAGCCTTTGCCTTTGTCACTTTGTCGCCAGCTGATTATAACATTAGCAGACAGTTTGGGGCGAAGATTTAGCCCAACAAAATGTTTTATATGGATCCAAACTGTTTGAAACTCTGACAGTATTCCTGTTTTTTTTCGTATATACTTTCTAGAAAAAAAAACACTGATATGACTGTGCGGGTGGGCAGGCTTATCTGCCCCTTTGTTGGTCACATGCCACAGTCGGGTTTCTCGTGACAAGGTACATATGATCTTTAAAACAAGAGGGCCACAGTGGCCCTGAATCGCTAACCAGTCTGTACTATGTGCACCAGTCATATAAGCTTATGCAACTTCTAGGGAGGCACATTTTTGGCCCCAGGGGGATTATTTGAACAAACTTGGTAAAGATCCACTAGATGATACTACATACCAAATATCAAGGCTCTAGGCCCTGTGGTTTCAGACAAGAAGATTTTTTCCGTATATTAAGGTATGTAAAACGTGACCACCACCGTGGCAGGGCCATTTTTACCCCAAGGGCATTATTTGAACAAACTTGGTACAGGTCCACTAGGTGATGCTACATACCTAATATCAAGGCTCTAGGCCTTGTGGTTTCAATCAAGAAGATTTTTCACATTTTCCCGATATAAGCCTATGTAAAACATGTGACCCCGGGGCAGGGCCATTTTTGGCCCCAGGGGTATTATTTGAACAAACTTGGTTGAGGTCCAAACGGTGATGCTTCATACCAAATATCAAAGCTCTAGGCCCTGTGGTTTCAAACAAGAAAAAAATCACTTTTTCCCTATATAAGCCTATGTAAAACATTGGACTCCCAGAATGGGGCCATTTTTGGCCCCAAGGGATATAATTTGAACAAACTTGGTAGAGGTCCACAAGGTGATGCTACATGCCAAATATCAAGGCTCTAGGCCCTGTGGTTTCAGACAAGATTTTTTCACATTTTCCCTATAATTTATAAGCCTATGTAAAACATGTGACCCCCGCGGCAGGGCCATTTTTGGCCCCAGGGGTATTATTTGAACAATCGTGGTAGAGGTCCACTAGATGTTGCTACATACCAAATATCAAGGCTCTAGGTCCTGTGGTTAGAGACAAGAAAAAATTTCACTTTTTCCCTATATAAGCCTATGTAAAACATTTGACTCCTGGGGCGGGCCATTTTTGACCCCAGGGGAATAATTAAACAAATTTGGTAGAAGTCCACTTGGTGATGCTCCATACCAAATATCAAGGCTGTAGGCCATGTGGTTTCAGACAAGAAGATTTTTTTACATATTCCCTGTATAAGCCTATGTAAAACATGTGACCCCGGGGCATGGCCATTTTAGGCCCCAGGGGTATTATTTGAACAAACTTGGTTGAGGTCCAGTAGGTGATGCTACATACCAAATATCAATGCTCTAGGCCATGTGGTTTCAGACAAGAAGATTTATTTCACATTTTCTTTATAAAAATAAGCTTACGTAAAACATTTGACCCCCGGGGCAGGGCAATTTTTTGGCCCCAGGGGTATAATTTGAACAAACTTGGTAGAGGTCCATTAGGTGATAATACATACCAAATATCAAGGCTCTAAGTCTTGTGGTTTCAGACAAGAAGATTTTTTTCACATTTTCCCTATATAGCTTATGTAAAACATGTGACCCCAGGGCGTGGGCCATTTTAGGCCCCAGGGGTATAATTTGAACAAACTTGGTAGAGGTCCATTAGGTGATAATACATACCAAATATCGAGGCTCTAAGTCTTGTGGTTTCAGACAAGAAGATTTTTTTCACATTTTCCCTATGTAGCTTATGTAAAACATGTGACCCCAGGGCGTGGGCCATTTTAGGCCCAAGGGGTATTATTTGAACATACTTGGTAGAGGTTCACTAGGTGATGCTTAATACCAAATATCAAGGCTCAAGGCCCTGTGGTTTCAGACAAGAAGATCTTTTACGTTTTCCCTATTAACGCCTATGTAAAACTTTTGACCCCCCCCCACGGGTGGGGCCAATTTTGGCCCCCAGGGGAATAATTTTAACAAACTTGGTAGAGGTCGACCAGGTCATACTACATACAAAAAATAAAGGCTCTAGGTCTCGTGTTTTCATCTCAAAAATCTATTTTTAGCCTCTGTGACCTAGATATGCAATAGACCATAACCATTTGAACAATTTCAGTAGAGGGTCACCCAAGCATCATTTGTGTGAAATAATTTAATAATTGGGCTAGGGGTTTAGATGGAGTTGTCATTTAAGTCAATTGTTAACGAACGACGGACAAAGACCGATCACAAAAAGCTCACTATGTCACTTTGTGAAAGGTGAGCTAAAAAATCTAAAGGTGTATGGTAAATAAAGGAAACCCTGAATAGACCTCACTATCATATCAATGTCTATAAAACATCCATTTCTCTAAAATCTCATTGACTTTTGAGTCTTTCGTACAGTAATCTTTTTTTATCATACAACGTTCAATATCATCTATCTTTTGGTTCAGCAGAAGATTTTTTTAAAAGTTTTTATAATGCATGTCAGCCATCATGATCATATGCCCTTGAACATTTGAATACAGGTTCATTTCAAGTCCATGTTCCATATGAAATATAGTGTCACATGGCCCAGCTGCTTTTGAGGATGGTGAATTTTAATTTTGAAATCTGACTGAGTTCAACCAGGCAAAATTGTGTAAAATTCAAGGACTTTTAAACGACTGTCCAGGACCTATGGTTTTCAAGGACTACAATGTGAAAAATCAGGCATTTAGTTAAGAGTTTTATTATTTCTCAACCAAACCATATGTTGTGGGTACTCAATGCTAACCATCTCAATGTGAACCGTCTCAGCGCGACGGTTCTTTTGAGCACCCAAAACATGAGTTAAAACTTATGGATAAGAAAATATAACAATTTTACACTCAAAAATTTAGTTATATTAAAAAAATAGTGATTCAACTTCAGGATAACAAAGAAATTAGTATTAGAAAATTAGTATAAAATTGTTGTGCCTTTATTTGGTGCAGCATATGCTGCACAAAATTAAGGCACAACAATTTTATACTGATTTAGATCTCTATTAACAGTGTTACGTCCTTCAGAAAATTGTAAAAACTCAGAACTTTTCAAGGCCTTAGAGTGATCTTCACGTACTTTTCAATTTAATATTGATCTAATTCTCTATCATCATTCAACAGTGTGAAGTCTTAAACCACCATTTCACCAAGGATTGTTTTTTTCAATCAGCCCGATCAGGACCAGATTGTCCTCGATCAATCATTTGATTTGCCCGACGGTCCCCCTGAATCGCCTGCTTTTTTGACCCGATTGAGTCCTGACTATATTAACGAATCAAATTGACTTTCTGGCCAGCTTGAAAAGGTCATGTACCAATAATCAGTGCTGGGGCTTGTTTTTGCTTTAAAATTAATTCTGTCGGAGCACCGTAAAATGGTATTACATTTAGGAAATATGCTGAGTAGGCGGCCAAGAGAAGTAGTAAATTTTTGCAAGTCTTTAAAGGGCTTTCATTTGTGTTTTGGTTCAGCACCTTTTTTAGAAAGTATGCTTTTTTTTAAATTGTATTTGGTTTATAATGATCTGATGTTGGTATATTACAATTCAATAATAGTCTTGAGTTAATATAGAACTATATCTTGCTGTTGTATTTAGTAACTATCATTTTTGTGACACCTTATGCACCATCCTGGGCAGAGAGCTGAAGAGTGTATACAAAAGCTTCCTAGGGTAGAAGAGAGCTCCAGAGGCTATACAAAAGCTCCAGAGAGCGGCCGTGACAAGCAGACCGAATCAACCAAACATATTGATCAGGTACTCTCGGGACCAAAATAATCCCTGGTGAAATGGGGGTATTACAGAAAATAATAAAAATGAAGAACATTTCAAGGCCTAAGAGTGATTTTACAAGAACTGAAAAAGGAAGATTTAATTTTCAAGGACTTTTCAAGAAAGCCCTTTACATTCAAGTATATGTACCTTTCAAGTAAATAAAAACCCTGTCTTAGTGACCTTGATTTATATATAAATATTGCAATCTTTGAGTGACTATCCTCTTTTTTCAACTCTTTCCTTGCTAGCTCTGCTGATATCCTTTGCAAACAGTTTGGACCCAGATCCTGGTTTAAATGCAAACTGTTTGACACTCTGATATAGTGTTTCTGAAATAATTTTTTGAAAAGATAGTTTTGAAAAAAATCAGCAGACGACAACAAAAGCATGAAAAATTACCCAGCATGCAAAGAGCTAAGACTATTTCTAACAGTCCTCAATCCCTAATCTGAATCTGAATATCTTCTTTTTAAAACATTACGGTTACCAGTACACCAGTGATCAAAGTTTGTCTTTCTCCTCTGTACAAAAAGTTGGAAATTCTCTAGTTTTTCATAAGCTGCCAAATTTAACATCTTTTCTTTGAAACCGCACTTTACCGGAGAATCAATTCCAACTATTTGTTTTCTGAAAAAGAGCCTGTGATTCAAGATCACCCATAGCATAAAAAATCCTGCAAACCTGTCTTTTGATAAATCACGGGGATATTTTTTATTGAACAATTGTATATAATCTTCACAGCTCAGTAAAATATCATGTGCAGGGCTGTATATGAAAAATAAGAATTTTTCCGCATCAATCAATACAGAAGGGATGAATGGACTAAGGTTCTTATGCCTGTTATATTGTGTCCATGCAAACACTATAGCCTGTGAGATAGTTTGCTCCTTAAATGTATATTGGTTCGTATATTCTCCTAGTGAATCACCACATCTGTCTTCATTATTGTCACCAGAACCTATTTCCTTTGCTGTTGTCACCACCACACGCTCCGGAATATGATCACCAAGACCAATTATGTCCACTTCTCCATGCCATGTGTCTTGGCTGCCTAAACAGTTGTAAAAAATAAATGTTCTAAAATCATTATCAAAGGGTTCATACAGGTAAGTATGAGTAAAATTCAAGGACTTTTCAAGGACATCTAATAACAAGACCAAATAATTTTTTACTGATTTTAATCTCTATCAACGGTGCTAAGTCCTACAGAAAATAGTACATTTCAAGGACTTTACAAGGCTTTTGAGTGATTTTCCAGTACTTTTCAAGGCAGATATAGTTTTTAAGGACTTTTCAATAAAGTCCTCTAAATTCAAGTACTTTTCAAGCCTATGTGAACCCTGTAACACTTTTCTCTTTCTGTCTTCATATAAAATATTGGTTATAAATCAAGATAGGAACTCACAAACAAGATATTTCGGTAATTATTGAGTTTTGAGCAATGATGGCTCACCGCAAATATGAAGACTCTGCAGAATCTTTGCTGTTTTCATATGTTAATGTAGCCAATACTGATAACATTTAGACTTTTAGCACTGCTGGATGTCAACATACGCATTTAACTATGTTCACTCCGGATACCTGCAGCCAGGCACTTTGGCAAACAGTGAAGACCCAGATGAAATGCTGCATAAGTTAATGCATCATTTCATCACAGTCAGCACTGTTGGCAAAGATAAAACAAATGTTCATGACAGAATTGCATCATCATTTAACTGTTTGATTTGATTCTTTATGTCCCAGTCATTACTTTTTCAGTCATGTCAGGACGGATCTTCTGGGTTGAACCAGAACTAAACAGAGGAAAAAGTGTCTTGCTCAAGGACACAACAGTGCTTCTTGTGAGACCCAAACCAATTATCCCTCGGTCTTGAGTCTTGAAAGCACTCTACTACTGGGTCGTCACGCTCCTCTACATCATAATATATAATTTTTTATATGTGACCCCTTTAAAAACAAAAAAGGGCATATTCCGTATTTATTCTATCAACATGCCTGGGAAAGAGAAATGTTTTATAGAAGACTTTTGCGCCTATGGCTATGTCATAAGTCCCATAATCTCATGTGCTGGCACACACATTAAGAAGTAAAGTTTAACCAATTATGAATTTTCTTATTTGTGCAAAAATCATTTTCACAGAACTAACTAAAAATTTTATAACAAAACAAATACTTTTCACAATCAATGGTGGATTTTAACTGATGAGATCCACCAATTTACTAGAAAGTAATGATTTCTTAAAGAAACTCAACAGCTCTAAGCATTGATCCAGTCATCGGCCCAGTTAAGCAAATTTTATTAGCGTACAATTGTGATTATTTTCACACCATTAGTTTAAACGTATGTTTTGGGTGCTCAAAAGAACTGTCTCATCGAGACGGTTCTTTTGAGTACCCACAACATATGTTTTGGATGAGAAATAAAGAAAATAGTTTTCCAATACACACTCTTATTTGGAGGCCTGGATCCAGTTAAGCAAACGTTTTGGTCCTAAAAATGTGATTATTTTCTTAGCCATCAGTTTTGGGTGCTAAAAAGAACCGTCTCATTGAGACCCACAACAGTACCAAAAACGTAAGTTTTAGTCGAGAAAAAAGAAAATTAATTCTCAATTACCCACTCTTAGCTGGAGGCCTGTCTAAGACGTGATTTAATCATTGCAGTATACCACCTGCACCACAAATGCTTTAAAAATGATTCTATGTTGCAATAAGAGGTCAAAACTTATTATGATACAGTTTTGGTTATGGCAGTGCTTTAAATAGTTTTTAACAGGTAACTTTTAGATGAGGTTAAATTTACTATGAGACTCTATTTTTATCAACCCTTGTACTGCTGAATCCAAATTTAACCTTTTTTTTTGAAAATACTGTAGATCCAGATCAGCTGGCTTTGGTCAAAGCCATCTGAACAGAACCCACCATTGTTGAGCTATATCAGCTGGTTTCTGACAAAACCATCTGATCGAGATCCACACTGTTTTTTTACACAATGATTGAAAATACATGATTATTACTGGAACGCTGCAGTTTAAAAGGATGATAACAGATAGTTTACCTATGTACATCTTTTCTCCAAAAGCAAGTTTCATAGTGCATCCACATGGACACTTGTGTTGACGTTTTGTCCTACTGGTTATTGCATTCCCGGATAACTTTGAAATGACATGGTTTCCAATTCCAACTAATATATCTTCTTCAGATAATTTTTCCTTTTCCATCTTGTGTTTGTGTTGAATTCTCTCGATAGCATGTAAATTTTCTTCTTGAAGGCAGTCATTCAGCCGTTGTAAAGCTGCTTTAAACGGGTCACTAGCAATGTTAAGCTGAAACATAAATCAGAGATGCAATGCTTTCAAATGGATGCTATAAAAGATAGTTTGGGAAACATTTCCCCAATGGCTAGACTGAGGAAATTTTAGCCCAAGTAAGGCTGAAGAACAAGACTTCATGTCAAAAGAGCAGTGCATAGAGACTACAAGGTGAGTGACTTTTGATATCAAGTTTACCAGGCAAGGTTTCGAGAACGCTTGTTGACATAGTGAGGCTCGCCAAGCGATTCAACACGCATTCTCCAAGCCAAGTCTGGTAAACTTGATATCAGAAGACGCAAACCTAGTATTCTATTTATCAGTTTACACGTTATTTCACTCATCAAACTAGCAATTATGAAGTCATTATCGAGTTTGGTGTCGATTCAGTCATCATTCAAATGAATGACATCATTCAAAAAGTGCAATGTCACAATGACCTGATAAAGGCACATGCCGTGAGATAGGAAATGTTTATCAGGTCAACGTGCAACAATGCAGTTAGTATGAGAGGTGACTGAGAAGCTCAGATATTAGATGCATTATGTAGTGACATTATTTTTCATGCCTGAAATATTGGCAGTGTTTCATATGTCTTGATTAAAATTATGAATATTTTCTACCTATCAATTTTAACATATGTTTTGGGTGCTCAAAGATCCTTCTCATTGAGACGGTTCTTTTGAGTACCCACAAATTTTTTGGTTGAGAAATAAGAAATATATTTTGTTACGCACTCTTAACTGAAGGCCTGGAATCATATCACCAAATAACCTGGAAAATGGATCCTTTAGATAGAGAGAGAATCTACAATATAACAAAACAGCAGACTCGGTTTTATTGACTCTGTTCATGAGAACTAATGGAAAGTGCAACAATTCTCATGCCCCCTAGCATTGGCTTAAGCGGTATTCTGCTTTCCCTCAAGACCCAATATTCCTGAAGGACCAAAGCAGTATTCTGCTTTCCGTCAGAACCCAATATTCCTGAAGGACCAGAATATGAAAATTTTAAGACAGCTTAAACTTTAATTAGCCTGGTGAAGAAATCTTAGCCCAGGTCAGGCAAAAGAACAAGAGAATTCTGAACAGCTATTAATTGCATCTGTAGTGACATTACATTGTATTTTTCCTGCCTAAAATATTGACTGTGTTACATAGGTCTAGATAAAAAAACGAGCGTAAAATTGTGAATATTTTCTTCCCCAACAGTTTTAACAAGAGGGCCATAGTGGCCCTGAATCGCTCACCTGATCTATGTGCATAAATTATAAGCTTATGTGACCCCCAGGAGGCCTAGTTTTGGAAACAGCGGCATTATTTGAACAATCTTGAAAATGGTCCACTAGGTGATGCTACATACTAAATATCCAGGTTTTAGCCCTTGTGGTTTCTAACAAGAAGATTTCATCTTGTTTTCACTATATAAGCATTTGTAAAACATGTCACCCTCATTGCAGGCCCAATTTTGGCCCCAGGAGCATAATTTGAACCAACATGATAGTGGTCTACTAGGTGATGCTACATACTTAATATCAAGGCTTAAGTCCGTGTGGTTACAGACAAGAAGAATTTATCATGTTTCCCTTATGTAAGCCTATGTAAAACATGTGACCCCAGGGCCTGGCTCATTTTAGCCTCAGGGGTATAATTAAAACAAACTTGGTAGAGGTCCACTATGTGATGCTACATACCAAATATTAATGCTCATGGTTTCAGACTAAAAGATTTTTTTTATGTTTTCCCTTTATAAGTCTATAAAAAACATGTAACCCCCGGGGCAGCCCATTTTTGGCCACAGGGTCATAATTTGAACAAACTTGGTAAAGTCTACTAGGTGATGCTACATACCAAACATCAAGGCTCTAAGCCTCGTGGTTTTAGACAAGAAGATTTTTCATGTTTTCACTATATAAGTCTATGCAAAACATGTGACCCCCAGGGGGGGCCTTTTTTGGCCCCAGGGGCATCATTTGAATAAACTTGGTAGAGGTCTATTAGATGATGCTACATACCAAACATTGAGGCTCTATAGGCCTTGTGGTTTCAGACAAGAAGATTTTTTTCATGTTTTCCCTATATAAGTCTAAGCAAAACATGTGACCCCCGGGGTGAGCCCATTTTTGGCCCCAGGGGCATCATTTGAACAAACTTGGTAGAGGTCCTTTAGATGATGCTTCATACCGAATATTAAGGCTCTAGACATTGTGGTTTCAGACAAGAAGATTTTTTTCAAATTTTCCCTGTATAAGCCTATGTAAAACCTGTGAATCCAGGGCAGGCCCATTTTTTGCCCCAGGGGCATAATTTGAACAATTTTAGTAGAGGCCCTTTAGGTTATGCTACATACTAAATAAAAAGGCTCTAGGCCTTCTGGATTCAGACAAGAAGATTTTTAAAGGTTTCATCTTATAAAATCTATTTTTAGCCTGTGTGACCTAGATATGCAATGGACCAGAACCATTTGAACATCTATTAAAGAGGGCCATATAAGGATCATTACTGCCAAGTTTGGTCAAAATCTAACCAGTAGTTTAGGAGATGTCATTTAAAGCTGCATAGTCTGTAACTTTGGATCTTCTAATTTTAAAAATCATGTCTTTATTTTTCAAGAACACAGTAAAAATACTCAAATTCAGGTAAACATTTTACCATTTTCGTAAATCTTAACAAGTTGTCACTATCAAAACAACTGCATTTATGTTTAAATTCAACGGTCTAGAATTATTGGAGGGACGCAACTAATTACCAACAAGAGAAAAGTACACCTATTTGATAAGATAATTCACTTTTCCATGCAGTTTTCAGCTGTACCGAACATTTTATTGTGAAAACATAGCTTAATTCTACTTTTACAAAAAATTTAAAAAGAAGATAAAAAATTTTGAAAAATGTTCATAGTTACAGAGTATGCAGCTTTAAGACAACTGTTAAAGGACGGTGGATGACGACGAAGGACGAAGAACGATCACAAAAGCTCACCTTGTCACTAGGTGACAGGTGAGCTAACAAATAAGAATAGGTTTCTTGCGCTTGCAGACAATGTCTAACCAGTGTAGTATATATTTGTTGATCATCATACAGACACCTGTTGAACCAATTTGTAGGAATAAGCACACAAATTCAATAGCATTGCCAGATTTTTTCATAAATCTCTAATAAAGAAACAGTGATAAAATTCTTAGAGACATACATTTGTTATATCCTTTAAATGTGTCAAGGGAACTTGCTTAAGAATACCCACAGTGATTCATTTACAATTTTGAGCGTATGGGTCCTGGGACTCGCTGTAACCCATATCAATGATTCCCAACTGCAAACTTATGAGTCCAGAACACTATTTTTAATGACAAGTCTGCAATACTATTGCATCCTGGGACTCACTGAAATGAAAACTTTGCATCCCAGAGACAAAATTATGCGCAAAAGATGAAGGATGTGCAGGTAACAAAATCACTGATACGCATGCAGATGTGTCAAAGAATAAAACTCAATTGATGTATTTAATAGCTTCTAACCTTGATTACCATGCATGATATACATGTAGTTTATCATATGACGTTGCGTCTGGGAGTGGAATAACACCATGCAATAAAATCGATAAACCACTAGTGGTTTACAGATTTTCGGGAAACGTTATGACGTCCATAATAACATTGTTACACAATGAAAAAAATCTTATCTTTTTTTACGCATGAAATCAGATTGGCGCCGTGAAACTGGTTAAAGCTCTCCAGTTAAATAATTTTAACAAAAGTTTCCAAGGCGTTACCTCTTTTGTGAATCATTTGTGTTTTTATCTCTTGTGTTTCTCATGCTTTCACGTCTGTTCATTGCTACCTTGTAGTCACCTGCTGGGAAAGGACTGACCTCTTGGCTCTTGTTGGTGATGTTTATTATCCCCACGCTTTTTTAAAAAAGCGTCGGGGATATTGCAATCGCCTCCGTCCGTCCGTCCGTCCGTCTGTCCGTCCGTCCGTCCGTCCGTCACGCTATCTCCTCCTAAACCATTGGACGAAATCCAACCAAATTTGGTGTGTGTGTTGCTCACATGAATGGGGTGTGCAACGGCACATTTTTTTCTGGCCCCGCCCCCTGGGGCCCTGGGGAGGGGCAAAAAGGTCAAATATCATTAAATATCATTATATTTCAATTACTAAGTCAATTTCAAAGATTTTTAAACCAAACTTTGTGTGTCTTCTCACAAATGAAAGATATAAAACATATCAGACGGGATTTTCATTTGGCCGCCTGGGTCATGCCCCAGGGGTGGGACTTGGGGGTACCGTGGGGGGTTGTGGGGTCAAAAAAAAAAATTTCCGAAAATCAACCAGATTTGGTGTGTGAGTTACTTACATGAATGGCATATTCAACGGCACCATTTTTTGGGGTCCCCGCCCCCTGGGGCCCTGGGGAGGGGCCAAAAGATCAAATATCATTAAATCTGAATTACAAAGTCAATTTCAAAGATTTTTAAACCAAACTTTTCGTATCTTCTCACATATGAAAGATATATAACATATCAGACGGGATTTTCATTCGGGCACCTGGGTCATGCCCAGGGGTGGGACTTGGGGGTACCCAAGTCCAAAAAAATTTTTTTTTTCCGAAATTCAACCAGATTTGGTGTGTTAGTTACTTACATGAATTGCACATGCAGCAGCACAATTTTTTGGGTCCCCAGCCCCTGGGGCCTTGGGGAGGGGTCAAAAATTTAATTTTCTGAACATGGTCATGTGGCATATCAAATTAAAGGGAATTTGCAGTAGACCAGGATACACTGAAAAATTTTAACCTAAGATCAAACTGGTGACCTTGGGATGAGGTCAAAGGGTCAATTACCATTAGATTTCTTCGAGAGCGTGGGGATTTGCGATGGCGCGCCATCGAATGTGTTCTAGTTGTATTTTTGTTACTTTCCCATTTGGTATCCTGGGTCAGGTGTGGTACTTGATTGTATCGTTTCCTTATCTTTGCTGTCTTTCTTGCTTCAAAGTTCATGTTATCTTAGTGTCATATGATAAATAGAATCTAACATTAGTGCTCCTGTATTATTGAATTTATTAAACTTGTTGCTAAAAAGCGATAAAATGCTGGGCCAGCCTCGCATATTATCGCTTTTCCTCAACTCGTTTAATAAATTCAATAAAACATGAGTACGCATGTAAGATCCTCTATATATGCAATCATGGTATCCAATTTCTTTTAGATAAACCTTGTAAAATGGCCGGTCAGAACCCAGATGCTATGGCCACATAGAGAACAAGTTCAAAAAATGTTTTGGACATAATGAAAATTAGGATGTGCAATGGGTGATACCTCTTCCCAGGATAAGCAACAACCACAGGTTTAGATAAACAAAACTTTTCAGCGTAAAATTGTAAATATTTTCTTACCCATAATTTTCAGCATGTGTTTTGGGTGCTCAAAAGAACCGTCTCATTGAGACGGTTCTTTTTAGTACCCACAACATATGTTTTGGTTGAGAAATAAGAAAATTATAATTTTGTTACGCAGTCTTAACTAAAGGCCTGAACATCATTATATCATAATAAGAAATTTAATTGACACAAACCTGATCTTGTTCAAATTCTTTCATGGTGTCATCTCCCTGAGAAGTATCCCCAAAGTTTTCACCTAAAAGAAACAAAACATAACAAGACTACCTAAGTACCACAAAAATACATTTGATCAACATTCAACACCACCCCTGGCATTTTGTTTTTTGTTTGATTTGATTCTTTGCGCTCCAGTCAACAATTTTTCAGTTATGTAAGGACAGGTCTTCCTGGGTTGAACCAGTACTAAGCAAGGATAAATGTGTCTTGCTCAAGGACACAACACAGTGACGCCGGTGAGGCTCAAACCCGCTACCCCTCGGTCTCAAGCCAAGCACTCTACCACTGAGCCACTTTGCTCCCACCAATCCTGGCATAATACAACATATAATTTTTTAAATAAATCTAACATAACTCTTTCCTTGCATACAGTGATTTCAGTCATCTGTAGATAATATTTGCAAACAGTTACCAACAAAACATTGGTCCTACTCTGGATCCAAACCATTTGACATACTGATAGCATTCATGAAAGAAATTTTTGAAGAAAAAAAAGTCAGCAGACGAAAACAAAAGCATGAAAAATCACCCAGCATGCATAGAATTAAATCTGGTATACTCACATGTTCATTTTCTAAAGAAAAATCCAAATCCATGGTACTTTAACTCTTTTTGCAGTCTGCTGATAACCTTTGCAAAGTTTGGACCCAGAAAATGTCTGGCCTGATCTGGTACCAAACTGTTTGACACTTTGATAGTATTCCTGAAAGAACTTTTTAAAAAGTTAATTTTGAAATAAAAGTCAGCAGGAGTCAGACATTTAAAAAAAACATGCAAAACTTTCAAGGAGGCAAAGGGGTAACATGTACCATGCCTATTCCAGTATATTCACAGATAGACTCTTGGTCCACTAAATCAAAACAATTGAGATATAATTATAATATTTGTATACCCACCAGCTCTCCATATGTTTAGGGTGTACAAAAGGATTGTCTGATTGACACGGATATTTTTGACTTGCACTTTTGCCCTTTTTAGTTTTACGGAGGTTTGTTACAATATTTGCAAATACATGTAGATAGCTCAAAAGGGACTACAGAGGATGCCTTAAAGCCACCAGGTACATTGGAAAACTGAAAGTGCTTAGGCTACAGGTTATTATAGGGTTCAATAACTGGAAAACTGGTTTTTAGGTCCTTCCCTTTTACATGAGAAATTATCAAATGATATATATCACTGATCATTTTGTATCAATACATGTTATGGTATTTAATTATATGGGTAGTTGGCATATGAACCTTTCTGATTACATGGGTGGTAGGTGTCTGTGGAAACTAATTCTATGGGTGTCATGGGAAAAAAGTGTCCACCTCCCCCAAGGTATTTTTTTTCTGGAATAGCCCTTATGGTTTTGAAAAAAAATCGAGTTGATAGTGTTTCCCACAGCCTGAAAAAAGGGCAGGGTTCTGGCCAGAAAAAGGGCACTTTTGATGCGTGAAAATCACCCAAAAGGGCACTTTTGTTAAAACAGACTTTTCAAATGTGAGCTAGATAAAGGATTTTATGTCTGTTAAAAGGTTAGAATAGCTTCTAGTAGAGCATAGGATTCATTGGGATAACAAAAAGTTATTTTATACAGTAAAAATTAAAATATGACTATTTTTATATTAAAATGAAAATAAGGGCAGGAGGGGGGAGATTTAGGGCAGGAGGGGGAACTTTAGGGCAGCAGGGTGCTCCCCCCTGCTATTCCTCTTTATGGGAAACACTAGTTGATTTTCATTGTAGCGAGTAGATTATTTTGTAACAAGCTAAATTTAGCTTGTGGCAAAAATACTTAAGTGCGGTCCCTGAGATTTAGTGAAAAAAATCCTAAGAGTAAGAATTTTTTGCTGTTGATAGATTGTTTATTGTTGCTCCCATTGAGTATGGGGGTTTTGTGTTTGGTCTTTGTTTTATAATTTTATGTAGTACTCCTTTCTAGTTTTGCAATTATCTCACTGAGGAAGAGAGAGCTGGTTGCTTTACTTTGTGTTCTTTCTGCCTGTCACTCTGTTCCCTGTCTCTTCTTCACAGTGCTGCAGGTTTGTCTGTTGTCTGTGATTGTGGCATTTCCTGCTCATACTTGCTCATTTTTTTTTTAATTTTTGAAAGGGTGCCCTGTGAGCTACAGTAAAACCTGTCTAAAACGGCCGTTCAAAAATATACAAAACTATGATCCTTATGACAAATTGTAGCTTAATGTAGGTTGAAAGTATTGCAGAATTCTGCAATACTTTTGACCTGCATCAAGCGATAATTGGTCGTGAAAACCAATTTTCGGTCTCTTTGAGAGTGGCCATTCTAAACCTAGGGGCGCCGGGATAGCTCAGTCTGTAGCGTGTTGAGCTCTGACTTGCTAGATACCTCTGTCAGGCAGGTTCGATTCTCTCTAGCGTTGCTGCCAAAAATATCGATTAGAAAATAGTTCCTGCAGTGGTATGTATCAATGGTTTGACTGTCGCCTTCCAGGTTGCGGTGGTTTCACAGGGCATTTCCCGGCCGAACGCCATGAACTGCACTGGCTTTCCCCCACCACTAGACAGTCTGCGTCTTAGAAGCAGTATTGCTTAAGTCTGACGTATATCTCCAGTAAACAGGTTTTACTGTACATTATACAAAGCAAAGAAAATAAGAGTTGTCTTTTCTTCATATCATTTTAATTTTTTACCTTGAGAGGAAGATTCAATTCCTGTTCCAGATGTGACAGAATCCTGAAAAAAGCATAATTATAACATCAGTGAGGAAACTGCAATTTTGATTGTCTATCAATATATGAGGTATGACATAAAACAGGAATTCAGTAACTCTGGAACAGCTATAAGATCAACAATACTAATGCACAGGTTTAGATAAACAAAATCTTCAGTGTAAAATTATAAATATTTTCTTACCCATCAGTTTTAACACATGTTTTGGGTTTCATTGAGACGGTTCTTTTGAGTACCCACAACATATGTTTTCAATCGTTTTGGATGAGAAATAAAGAAAAATAGTTTTCCAATACGCACTCTTATCTAGAGCCCTGATCACGCCTTACTGCTAGAAATCCTGTATCACGTGGAAAATTAGCTCTGTTTTATATTAAATCAATACAAAATGGATCTGCCCATTGAAAGGAAAGCATGTATTTTTGCAAAATTACGTCTTAAAAGCTAATATGGTATAGATGTATCTGAGCACATGGACACTGGAAGCTTGCAACTGAAAAAACAGCTCTGTTACATGTAATTTATCTGTATTTGCTGACTTTCTACTTTCATGTTCCCATTGAGCAAGCAGGACACAAGCGATAGCAGTGACACAGCTTAAAAATGTTATAATACCATATTGGGTAGACATACAATGGCATGACATTCTTTGATTTTTACAATATGTCTCGGGTCAAGAAAAATCTCAACTATTAATCCGGTCCTTCCCTTAAAGTGATGACACAAAATGTTCAAGTTGACCAAAGGAAGTTAGTCAAATTGTTTTTCATTGACCACCGGAATTTGACAGCTTACAGGGTGTTTCTGTAAAATACCTGCTACCAGCTATCTTAGACATTATCGTAGACATTCCGAGTTGAATGTTTTTTTATTTGGTGAGAAGAAACTGTGTCTGTGGGCGCCACCATGAATAATTTATTCGGATCCTTGACTATACAAGAGATGATATCTACGGAAAAATGCATCTAAAAATATTGTCTGCTGTAGACTTCTGTTGCACTGTAAATGCTAACGTCAATGACTAACAAACAGTGTGGACCCAGATCAGACTGAGCACTAATAGGAGAGCAGTCGGATCTTGGTCCAAACTGTTTGCTACAGAGACGTTTTAAATTAATCTATATTGGTTTCAAGGCTTGCTCTGGGCTGCAATATGCAATTTTCAAAGACTGTGAGACTCGCTTGAAACAAATTCACGTTTTCAGCATCTATAGTACTTTTTAATCCAGCCTTCACGTTGTTGTAAGATATGGAGTTAAGATATTCAGGAAAAAAATTGTAATTGATATAATCATCATGTCTGAGTGGATGGGTTTGAAGACATTTTGAAAATTAAAAACCAGTAAATATAATGTATGTGAACATGATGCAATCAGACGTCGAACTGGCATTAAAATTTTAATGCTGTACAGACATTGTATGATCAGCTGGGAGCAAGAGCTTTCCAGGTACGTTTTACATCAAATTTTCATCCAAATATTTTTGGTGAATGAGATGAAATTTGTAGCAAAAATGTTCTCCGCAAATGAATGTAAACACTCTAATAGACCAGTCCAATATTATTGTTTTCATCCAGGCTTCTTCTTCTTCCCATTATAGTTCTTCCCTTGGTTAACCGGGTATTATCGAACTGTGTGACTATGTACATGTGTCGTCCGAGATAAATTGACAGTGCGGCTAAAAACAGTTTAAATACAGGTTAAAATTTGGATATCGATCTACATGTACATGGCGCTGGTTGGAAGCTGGTCCTTGAAGGTCTCCAAGCTCTGTGCTGAGACTGTCGAGGAAGGCAGCTGGTTCCAGATACGGATGGCACTCGAGATGGGCATTCACTGTCGACCTTCGGCTTGGAATAGCATATCTCATGTTGTTAACTCTGGAGGCTCTTGTTGGTATCAGGAATGGTGTGACAGGGATGGAAACTAGTTGGTAAATCACTCTGTACAGCATAACAGTCTTGCTCTGCATCCTGCGTTCTTGGAGAGTATTCCACTCGAGGTCTGCTAGCATGGCTGTAACGCAACTAGTTCTGCTGTAGTCACCCTTCACAAATCGCGCCGCTCTTCGCTGTACCATCTCTAGTTTATTTATGTTGCGTTGAGTGTGTGGGTCCCATACACAAGAGGCATATTCCATAATGGGTCTAACCAGTGACTTATAACACTTATCCTTCACCGTAGATGGACAGCTGTGGAGGTTCCTCTTTAGAAAGTTGAGGCTAGTGGTAGCCTTCTTGGCTGTAGTGTCCACATGTGTGTTCCATGAGAGGTCTGAGCTGATAATCACCCCAAGGTATTTTGCGTTCTTGACTGTCTGCAGCTTTGTTCCATGAATGTCATAGTCATGAGCGAGGGGATTTCTTTTGTTAGTTATCCTTATGACCTCACATTTGTCTGCGTTGAACTGCATCAGCCAATCATGTTCCCATTCTTGTAGTTTGTCTAGGTCTTGTTGGAGAAGGGTCTGGTCTTCCTTGGACCTTATGATCCTATAGACAAGTGAGTCGTCAGCGAACAGTCTGGTGGTAGACAAGATCTTTTCTGGCATGTCGATAATGTACACCAGAAATAGCAGAGGTCCGAGGACAGTTCCTTGTGGGACGCCTGATGTGACGTTGGTTGCATTGGAATGGGTGCCTTCTAGGACGACCTCTTGTTGTCTGTCTGTCAGGAAATCAGCAATCCACTTGTTAAGACTGTCTCTCACTCCATAATGACATAGCTTCTCCAGCAGTCGTTGGTGCGGAACTTTGTCAAACGCCTTGCTAAAGTCAAGCAGCGATGCGTCAATCTGCTCGCCATCAATGAGTCCTTTTGCAAGGTCTTGCACTGTCAGGATCAGCTGTGACTCACAAGAACGACGTTTCCAGAAGTCATTGAGCAGATGATGATCATCAAGATGTTTGATCACGTGGCTGTGCACAATGTGTTCCAGTATCTTGCAGCATATTGATGTCAAGGATACAGGCCTGTAATTTGATGGTTTATGTCTGTCGCCCTTCTTGAATATGGGTGAGATAAACACCTTCTTCCAGTCTTGTGGTATTTTCCCTTGGTCAAGAGATGCTTGAAAAATCATTGTCAGTATGTCTGCCACTTCATCACTAAGGATTTAAGTAGTCTTCCAGGTATAGCGTCAGGTCCTGTGGCCTTATGTGGATTGGTGTCATTCAATAGCTTTAGGACACCTTTTCTGTTGACCGTGATAGGCTGAATGCTTGGGTGGTTGGCAGGATTCATCTTTGTGATGGTTGTTGTGTCTTCAACAGTAAAAACGGATGTGAACTGATCAGTAAGTATATTCGACTTCTTGATGCTATCACTATGGTTGATTCCGTTTGACTGTAATGGAGCTATCCCGCTGGCATCGCATTTTTTACTCTTGATGAAGCTGTAGAGTTTCTTGGGGTTTCCAGTCTGGTCATCACTCACTAAGTCATTGACGTGGGCAGCGTAGGCTCTCCTGCATTTCATTTGGCTTTCCTTCTTCAGCTGCTTGTATGGGTTCCAGTCTGATTTCTTGTTTGAGGTCCTGGCTTTCTTATAGGCTCTTTTCTTTCTGCGTGACAGCCTCTTCAGGTCTCTGTTAATCCATGGCTGGCTGAATCGGGCTGAAGAAAGTTTAGACGGGATATAATCAGTCATAATCTGTGTACACTTGCTGCTGAACTGAGACCACATGGTGTCAATATCTGCTTTGATAGAGTGCTTGTCTGTAAACTCATCTGAAAATGCATTCATGTCAGCTTTCATGCTTGGTACATCTGCCTTGGACCATAACCATATCTTCCTTCTGACCAGTCTTTGGTACTTGACACTGACGTCCGAGTCCATATATACAATCTCATGGTCACTTATACCAGGAAGTGAGTTGCAAGTTTGGATGAGAGAGGATCTGTTGGTAAGGAAGATATCCAATAAGTTGTTGTCTCTTGTTGGAAAATCAACAATTTGATCGAGGCCACAATTCTCTACTGCTTGAAGAAAAGAATCACTGATTTCCTTCTTGTAGTTGTTTCCTGAGACTGCATTTGAGGACCAATTGATGTCAGGAAGATTTGCGTCACCTCCAATCCAGATGACTTCATTTGGATGGCGCTTTACGAGGCTCTCTATTGCATTTATCAGTTGGACTGTGTAGTCTGAGTCATTATTTGTAGGTCTGTACAAAGAGGCAACTATGACTGAATTATGCTTGCAGGTAACTTTCACTGCCACCAGTTCACAACTGTCACTAGTAGGGACATGCTCATACACTAGTTGGCGCTTAACCCCTATCATTACTCCACCATAGCCGTCTTTCCTGTCCTTACGGAAGATCTCATATCCTAGGTCTGCCGGTATAATCTCCGAGTCATGGATGTCAGGCTTGAGCCAAGTCTCACAGGCTAGAATGATATCAGGACTTTCTGACTCCAGAATATGCCAGAGGCTCTCTTTTTTTGACATAATGCTTATTGATAACAATTCTGACATCGTGACTTTTTATTGTGGTGGGCAAAAAACCTTATGCTCAATGCAATGGCCATTGAGCTGAGTCAACATTTACGTAAGAAAAAAATAATTTTTGCCCCAGGTTTTGATTTGGATATGGAGAATAATTAATGGACATTGATTTGCAAACGTTTCTTGTGAAAAAAAAAATTAATATATGTTTTTGACGGGCCCCCGCTCCGGTTTTTTCGTCCAATGTCGATGGTTTCAATCTTCAATATTTTTGTTAAATGACGACAAAATATGTAAAAACACATCATTTGATAGGCCAATGATCCAACTATGGGAACCAGTCGTTAGAAATAAACTTGGCTTTAAATCGCTTAAAACATGTGCCGTTTCCATGTCGGATACAGGTAAACAACAGTTTACTGCCAACCGGAATATTTACCAGCTATCCAATATAGACCGTAGTGTTCTTGATGATATTCATTTGTGACATAGTGTTTGGACTCGTCTATAGAAGTCCCAAAATACGAAACTGCCAGATGGGCAAGTTCATCAGACTAAATAGTAAATGTCTGCCTAAATATTGATTCCTTTGATCTCATTAGCACAAGATAGATAGTCTTGTTGTTCAGGGTTTAGTAAACAGACTAAGCAGTTGCTTACCATGTGCGACTTCACACTTTTCAACAAACGTTTGATTCCGAATGGATATTCAACTGAATCGAAATCAAATTCATTCTTGGCGAAGCTGATTGGTCTTACAATCAGATTATCCACAGTAAAAAAGGAGACCCGCTCACGCAATCTAATATACATGTCCAAAAATGTTTCCAGATCTATCGGCCCCGCATACGTTGTTTTCGAAGGACCTGAAATTACTGCGTTTGACGCCATTTTCCAAGCTTAATGGTGCTATTGTTCCGGCGGCCGTGTAAGTAAAACGGAAGCACGTCAATAGCCTCCCACCCCATCCCGTCCCGCCCCACCCCACCTTAAGATGATTGCAAAACTAGAATAGACACAGTGACGCACAACAAAACATATAACAATTACATAATCCCACAATGTGAGTATCAATCAACAACAACAGAGCCTTCCTGGGTTGAATCAGTACTAAGCTAGGATAAATGTGTCTTGCTCAAGGACCACAGCACAGTGACGCCGGTGAGGCTCGAACCCGCGGCCCCTTCAGTCTGGAGTCAAGCACATTACCACTGAGCCAATGCGCTCTATTTGCGCCTTGTGGTCACCTGCTGGGAAAGGGCTGACCTCTTGGCTCTTGTTTGTGGTGTCTAACTGTGAGTTTGTTACTTTCTCATTGGTATCCTGGGTCAGGTGTGGAGCATGATTGTTTGGATTCCTGATCTTTGCACACTTACTTACTTTGCTATTGCTACAGGTTTTAAACTTGGAATCATTGTTCTCAATGCAGCCTTATAAATGGATCCTAAACCATTGCCATATTGTCTTGAAACGTCTCTGTACACAGGAAAGTCTCCATTCCCAGATTGAAGAGACATACTCCTTCTCGATTGTTTCAACATTATTCATTCTGGCGTAAATGTAGTTTCACTAACGTTTTCCAAGAGATAAATGACACATTTTCACCTGCATCACATTTTATACTAATGTGCACCTGAACTATGAAAGATTTAGCCACTGGTATGTAGTGTACATTAACACATCTTAATGTTAGTGATTGGTTTCTTTTTTACTTTCAAATGGCAGCAATCTCAAGATAGGTGCAGTAACACAGTGACCTTATATAGGTCACTGAGTAACATCATCAATAAATGTATAGCTTGCTAAATCAGAGTAAAGGTAAAGTTAGTGAAGTTTTGAATTCAAATTGACACCATATCTGAAAATGTATTTTTCATTTGCCGCTGGTTTATCAAAGTTATTTCTACTGAGACCTAATATTTCTGCAACTGCCTTTGGAAAAATAACTTTAACATTCATAAGATCTTGAACATCAAGACTAACTTGAGCACTGTTTAGACCATAACTAACTGCATTGGTCGAGTTACTATTTTTTTTAGTATATGTCCAAATTGAAAATAGTTATTTTTTTAATTTCATCAACTAAATGGCGTAGAGAAGCGTAATAACCATTTTGGATAAAGATTTTTTGGTCTACATAACCGCCATAGTATGTACAATTATCTATCTCTTCACACATTTTTCTATCATAAAATCTCAAGATCACATAATTGTTTTCATTTGTAATATTATTTACTTCAGTTGGAGTTATGACTTCCACCAAACCCATTTCCAAATTATCTTTTTCAATTTGTATGGAATGATCTAATTTTACTTTAAAGTTACATTGTTTGTTCTTTAAAAATGTATTGAGTGAATTATCACTCAAGAGTGTCAAATAAACGTTGTTCATGTTTTGAGTTTGGGTGTATCTGTTTCGTCAGTGGAAATGGGATTAGCTTGTTTTCTAAATTTTAAATATAGTGAGTGAGTATGATCAGGAAATACCACAATCACAAACCGCAGATAACCCTGTGGCACCGCGAGGAAGAGCCGCTCAACCATCACGAGACACCAGGTAGACAAATTAAGTAAAGGAACCAGCTCTCTCTTCCCCATCAAGATGATTGCAATACTAGAATGGACATTAAGTAACGTACAACAAAACATTGAACAATTACAGACTCCCACAATGGGAGTAACAATAAACAAAAAGTCAACAACAACAGAACCACCGCCTTAGAACGGACAGCAGCCTAAGCCACCTGGGGGTAAATGCATTTTACTGGTACCAAATCTTCGCCCTAGATTATGCTGTTGTTGAAGTAAAAGAAATTTTCAGCTCTTACGGAGGCCATCTAACTAATGCAATGTACACTAATCAAATTAACACGCCATGATGAAACAAAGAAAAGGGCTCATGACTCACAGATAGAGAAAACCTCAAGTTGAGCCAAGGTGGGTCCAGCTACAGATACGCATCAGGCACCAACCCACCGATTAAAGCTTTACGTCAGAGCCGTCATAGAATCTGAGGGCTGACCCACCGTCATGCAATTAAAGAGGAAACCATAGTCACAAACCGTGATTGGGTTTAAAACTAGGCATGCAGACTGTCGCGTGATATCCAAGTTATATCCAACCCTTATATAACGTTTTACTATCTTTTTGAATTGATCACTAAAATTAGGTTTTCCAACAATTCGTTTGAATTTATAAACTAAATCACCATAAAATATAGGTTCTGATATGCCTTGTTGCAGAAGAGTTTTTAACCCAATGTTGTATTTAACAAATTACTCTAAGTGTCTGTGGTAGAATTTAAAAAATGCTTTTCGAATGTTATGATATCTATAACCTTGTTTTAATAACTTAGCAGTTAAAAATAAGTTTCTGTTGTTGAAGTCATCAACATTAGAACACACTCTAGCAAAACGAATAAGCTGAGAAATATATACACCATAGGAAGGAGAGCGAGGAACATCTCCATCAAGAAAGGAGAAATTTACTATTTCAAAATTAAAATCATCCCGTTTATCATAAATTTTAGAAGAAACTATGCCATTTGTTATTGACAAGTTCAAGTCCAAAAACGGAGCTTCAGTATCAGAAGAATTCGCCTTATTTAACTGAAGTTCAGTAGGATATATCTGACCTACCATTTGTTCAAAATAAGGATTATCAATATTAAGTAAGTCATCTAAATATCTGGAGGTTGAGTTAAAAGCTTCAATAATACCAGTTTGATTATTGTCAGACAGAGACAACATAAAGTCTCTCTCATAAGAAAACAAAAACAAATCAGCAACAAGAGGAGCACGATTAGTACCCATTGGAATACCTACAATTTGTCTATATAATTAAGAGCCAAATCTTATAAATATATTGTCCAAAAGATAATGGAGCGCATCACACATTTTCTGACATGACCACAATTTATACCGTTTAGGTTGTTCAGAAGTAAAAAAAGGCATTTTTATCATTACAAGCCAAATAAAGTGAGCCCTCTCTGTTAAATGTTTGTTCAATTAATTCTGTTATTTTTTCTTTGATTAGATTATGAGGCAATGCAGTATAGAGAGTAGAGAAATCATATGTAGACAAACCAGATGCTAGAAAACCTCTAGACTTCAATTTATTAAGAATTTCACCTGAATTTTTAATAGACCAAAATAAATTTTTAACATTTCTTTCATAAACAGTTGTGCAATATTTAATAACATGGTTTTTAATCGCAGTGAGGCAAGAAGTCAAAAGAAAAGACAACTCAATAGTTGTACATGCACTAGAATTAGCAATAAACCAATTTCGTAAATTTGACCTTTTTCTACACGTTGTAACTCGTGTGCATAGAAAGTACCTTTGACTACTTCATCCTCAAGATCTTATATTTTATGGGTGATAGGAGTCTGAGTTTTGACCACAGCTAAACTAAAATCTGAAATAATCTTTGTGTCCAGTTTGGTAAATAACCCTTACCAAATGTGCGTTTTGTTTTATTGATACGCACAAAATTACACACTTTGAACTTTGATTTGACTGTTTTAGATTTAGATTTTCCATTTAAATTTTCTGATACCTGTATCATATCTCAAAGTGCAATGATGTGTAAATTTTTTCCACATGCGCGTTTTCAAAGTTCTTTGGAAACGTTCGACAATACTGGCTTTGGTTTCTGGATTTTCAGTAGTGACGAAATAAATCGTCTTAGTTTTAAAGAAATTTTGAAATTCTTTACTTTTAAATTTAGTTCCTTTATCTGTTTGCAAACTTTTTGGACATCATCCACTTTTAACACAGATTTGAAGGCAAACACTAAAGTTTTCTCAGTTTTATCTTTAATAGTTACGACCCATGCATATTTTCAAAACACATCTATGATAAATCTATGGTTATCGTTGGACTTTGACAATTATGATGTCTGCAAAATCTGCCTGCTATTGAGTATCAATTCAAGCCACTACCGTTTTGCGTCGCAAAAAACTTCATATGGATAGGTTTATGTAAAGTATAAGTCTGTTGTTTTCTTAAAGGTCTTGTGAATCTTCAAAAACATTTTCGAAACTCTTCAAATGACAGTGATGAGAAAACTAAAATGCTGAAAACCGCATCGAAAAATTCTAACTGAGTCAAAAGATATGCAAGTTTTAAAATTATGCAAATTAGCATATAAGCCCCGCCCACATTATTGTTTCAAGATGTTTTTTTTTTCAAAATGTCAAATTTCATGTAGTGCGATTTCTAAGCAATTAAAAACAGCACAATAAAACTTTTATATGCAAATGTTGTATTTTATCATATTGAATCAATTTCAGCAAATAAAATATTAAATAATGTTAAAATAAAAGGAAATATATTAAATTTAATATTTCAAAAAGCGCAAATGACGTCGTATGAGCCTCTCGCATATTTTCATCTAATTAAATTTTGAAACCTTCACAACTTTGTAACTATTTTGAATTTTTTGATGGAACTTTCGACATTCTGTTTCTCTCATTACTGACTTTTCAATGAATAGGAGTTCAAAAAAAGTTATTTGAAGGTTCACAAGACCTTTAACCAGTCTCCAATATCTTGAAATTTTACTTTTTTGAATGATTGTCTAGCAAGTTTGTACAATGCTTGTTCACCGGCATACCCAGCAGGACTTTTAGGATTGTAATACAGCTGTTCAGGATTCATAGTAACTGACCCATGGAGAAGAGAATTCTTCTTATATACGTTTTTTTGGTGGCAGATGAAAGTGCTGAGGAGGAAAATTGGTCTTTGATACGTTTCCTAACACTCAAACTCTTTGCAGGCCTGACAGATACGGGAATATGACTTGCAGTTTTTCTAATACTGCGTTTTTGTTTGGGAGTGATATAATCTGTTTCAGGAGTTTCTGGAGCACGATGCATCCAGTCCCACATTTCCCTATTTCCAATCACATCTTGGAGAATAATCATATCTCTAAAACCTTCTGCAAAAGATTGCCAACCTGTAGGCTCACTGCCTTTTCTCAATGTCTAATGTAATCGTTGACCCAATCAATAATATTGGATCCTGGAATAGACTTGGCATAAAGTTTGACTGTACCATCATCTTCCCATGATACGTTTGGGTTTTTTTAAAAGAGAGACTAAAAGCTGAGCTTTACGTTTCATCGTGTCTAGGGCACATTATCTATCTTAATTGATTCATTTTCGAAGAGTTAGGATCAGATGGGGGAAAATGAGATGTTTCTTTTAAAGCTTTTTGATGGGCTGCTTTAAATTTGTGTAAGGTCTGGCCATAAAATCAAAATAAAGTTGACCCATAACAATATAAACATCGAGCAAGGTTAACTCAATTTTGATTGGTTTACGTATCACTGCGTTTTAAAATGACGATTCGATTGGCTAAAGGAACAAACGCATTGTTTATCGTTGAAATGCGTTAAAGGTCGTTTAATGAATATTCATGAAGTTCGAAATACGTTGATTCGCGTAAACTCGTGGCACGTACAACGCGTTGGAAACGCACACGAAACGCAATCGAAACGCGAATTCACAGGACAAATACGTGAGGTTTAGTGTATCAACACCAAACCTCATTGGTATATATACCTCGATGCGGAAAAATTCAGTGTACAAAAACCATAACTCTCCTTTGCCTATTTTAGGAGTTTTTGCCCTTTGTTATTTTTCATACTGAAATTTTGTCGGGAGCTAAACACAAAAAAGAGTTATCAACTTGAAACTTCATTGGTATGTAGATCTCGATGAGGAGAGAAGAAATGTACAAGAACCATAACTCTCCTTTGCATAGTTTACATGTAGGAGTTATTGCCCTTTTTATACTTATTTTTTTGTCCAGAGCATAACATTAACACAATAAGAGATGTTAAGTGAACAAGCCTTTTTTAGCGTCTATCGGTTTTATTTTAATGTTTCCTTTCTTTTTATCTGTTCTGTGAACTTAGTCATAATGGCATGCGTGTTTCATGATAGCTCATATACACCCAGGTGAACTGCATGTCTAGATCTCGGAGGGTGTTGGCTATCGGAGGTAAACAAAGATTTTTTGGGTTGGACATGGTCTGTATTGAGACGCCCTGGGTACTACGGACATATATCAAAAGCATTTAACACATTCCGAGTGCTTATCATTCAATAAGGAAGCAACCTGTTTGCTGCTTTCGTCTCCAAGAAACTCTCTATAAGAAATAAAAATGGATAAATACAGACCCTGTCCATCCATATTCTGTTTGTTTACCTCCGGTAGCCAACACCCTCCGAGATCTACACATGCGGTTTACCTGGGTGATATATCAAAATAAAAACATTAAGTTGCAGAAGGCATACTTCTCTTAATTTGTTTGTTCTTTTTCATATTCGTTGAATGTAAGAGACTCTTTAACCCAATATAAACAATCTTATTTTTACACATCGAAATGTAACAAAACCAATAAGCACATTAACTACATGTATGATCCCAGTGCAGATGTAGATCTTTATCTGCATATCATCTTTTCTCCATTTTCAATCCAAATTAATTAAAGAATAATACGACCAATCTATAATATTCAGATATCGAAGCGACCTTCTAATTACTTAAACAGAATAAGGGACAATTTACTTTCAAAATAAGTGCATCTGTTTCAACGTCTAGCATGTCGTGATTAAGTTTATCAGTTTATTCAATTCAAGCGCTCATCCAGTCTGTTGTGGCAACGGGCATCGTATCGACACACCGCGTCAATACAGTAGGGCAAAAACTTATATATCTTATTCAGTCAAACTTACCTGTTATATACCCTTAAAGAGCTCATCACAATATGTTAACAAATCAGTTAAATTATTTAGGCACAACTACTCTTGAAATACCCCCAACTCCTTGGGAACCAGGACCAAATAACACTACCAAGAAATGTATGCACAAATCAAACAATATAGTCCCAAGCAGGGGTGGATCTAGGATTTCAGGAAAGGGGGTTCGTACGTATAAAGGTAGGGGAGGGGTTCGCTATGTTGATGTTATCATTTTTCTAACTATCCGTGAAAATAAAATAATAATTATAATAATAATATTATAATTATTATTTCAGTTTCATAGGATATTAAGAAATTAAGAAACGGGGGGGGGGGGTCTATCGAATCCCCTGAATCCCCCCAGGGAGTATTTATTTGCTTTCTTCAGCTACCAACGATAATAATTTCGGATCGTCAACTGGGAGGGTCCATTTCTGAAGTTCAGCATCTAATGAGATAACAGTTTATACCATTCTTTGGCATAGACCATTTCAATATTCCATGTATGATGGGTAATACAAAAAAGGTAATGTTCTATAAACATGATAAACGTTTCGTCTGCAATATGGCATGGCATTTATCTGCTTCCACACTTGTGCATGTTTGTAAGCGGTGAAAGTTATGGCGAGATTGCACATATGCTCTGACTAA
Source organism: Loripinus fragilis (assembly GCA_964019695.1). Taxonomy (NCBI): domain Eukaryota; kingdom Metazoa; phylum Mollusca; class Bivalvia; order Lucinida; family Lucinidae; genus Loripinus; species Loripinus fragilis. Next base: position 88,172,634 of record OZ026521.1, on the reverse strand, counting down.
TCTGAGCCTCCGCTGAGCGTATCTACCATAGTAAATCAATCTTGATATAATTTGCTATTATTCGAAAATTTGTTAGCTGAAAATATTTATGGCACTTCAAGGGTTAATACCTACCGTCAATATAGGCGTCTATATTTTATACCCACAGCAGATGATCAAAATACAGAGCACGTATGATGTATTGGAATATTTTTTTTTTTCAAAACTGAACTTAAATTTGAAACGGAGGTTTTGCATCTGCGAACTGAGAAGACTCAAATCAGCGTGTGCACCCGCAGACTGACATACGTATCCAATATTAGCCATGTTGGTTGACTATACCGTCTTAAGATGGTCCGCGCAAAAAGGGAAGTCTGACCAACGTACAGTGTGATTTGAGTCTTAGCATTTCGCATTTACCATTTATTTACTTTTTCTGTACACCAACTAGATGTTAGAAGACTATTTTTATGAATATTCAATTTCATATAGTAGTAAGAAAAGTAAATAATTTGTGTTTACAGCTATCGATCTTTGGTTGACGGTTGGACAAGTACTTCTTCAACTTGACTACATTTTAGAAATCATAGACTACATTAGTAGCGCGGAGAATATTCTTAACAACAACAATGGAAGAATACGAGGTATGTTATTCTATTCTTTCTTCTTTTATTTGTTCGATTCCCGGCTTCTCCATAAAACCATAAAACCACATAAAACCACTTTCGGTGAGCCTTCGGGTGCTCCCGTCATATAATAAACACACAAATCATAAACCCTCCCGGCGGTACTGGTTTCTACCCAGGGAAAGCCACAAAAAGTTTTTTTTATTTGTGTAAAATAATGATTTAACCCTTTGTATTCTGATGGGTTTTCCCCATACATGTTGTTACAATAAGTATGGAATTGTCCATGTTGTATTTCTAGGGCTGGTCAAAATGATGCTATTCCGTCCCTGAAGATTTGTTTTTATCATGATAGCAAATAGTGCAGACCCTGATGAAATGCCGCATTTTGCGGCATTTCATCTGGGTCTTTACTATTTTCCAAATGACATGTTTTCCCGTATCCAGACTAGAATGAAAAGGGTTAATTGTGTAAATATAATAGCACACCTGGTTACAGGTAACCAGCTACTTTATTTATTTAAAGTTGGAAATTCCCGATGTGCAAAAGGTCGATTCAATTTTTTGATTTTGCCATTGTTTTAAGGTACTCCCGTGTTATCTTTCACGACTTCAATGTAATTGAATCGAATGCCAATGTATTAACAATTAATTAACAAGTACTACGGTGCACGGCCCTATCAGTTCACTATGGCAAACATGCTCAGTTTAGGCTTCACCTCGGACCCAAATAATCTATACTGGGTCCGAGGTTTCACGCTTACTAGTAAATGTTGATTTATTTCTAAATCTAAGACTTTCTCCTAAATAAGAAACAGTGGCGTAGCCAGAACGCCGAAAAAGTTGCGCACAACTGGGTCAAGCAATGATTCTCTTCAATTGCGTCCCTTTTCGAAACGGGAACTTAATAAATTCTCTTAAAGGAAAGAATTTTCTTTCAGAGGTAGCGAATTCTTTCCTTTATGAGCAGTTTCTTATGGTATGGAAAATCACTTTTATCACATCTGGTGACCTCCCTTGAATGTTACTATTGTAATACACACGTACTGCGTAATGGGAGCTACGCCAATGATAAACCTAATTGACTTGACCTCGAGAAAACTTGGTTTTATTACATGCGAGCATTGTCGTAGCTCTCATTACGCAGTATACGCACGTGCGTCATAAAAATAGTAACACTCAAGGGAGCTCACCTAATGTGGTAAAAGTGATTTCCCATACTACAAGGAACTGCTCTTAAAGGAAAGAATTCGCTCCCTCTGCGAGCAAATTCTTTCCTTTAAGAGAAGTTCCAATTTGAAAAGGGACATAATTGTAGAGAACCAATGCTTGAATACAGTAGTCTTTTGATGTGCATAATTTTTAGCGTTTTGGCTACGCCGTTGTGCGAGCATCCACGCAGTCTGATGAGCTCTTATATAGCTATAGCTAAACTTTCTTCATGCAAAATCTAAATGTTTAATCTAGTCCCTGTAACTAAGCAGACTGGTGGGCGCCTTACCGGGTCGCAACCCCTGAAGACAGATTCATTCTCAAGGTCTATTATTTGCATTTTGAACTGCACTACCTGCTGAAATTAGGGGTGAGGTAGGTACCGTTTAACATATTTAAGCCCTCCAGTATTTTTTTACTGACCGTTCTAAGGCGGTGTTTTTTGCGTGTGGATCCTATATGTTATTCATGTGACCTGATGTCGTGTCCTTGTTCAGGCCAACCGGGATTTTACTGTTGGATTTCTTTTTCTCCGGTATTCAGTTGTATGTACTGTAGAGTCATCTCCTTTTAATGTATCTTGAGATCGTTAACTTAGGGATCTTTCATGCAAACAACACGTCTATGCATCTTGATCCACATCAAAATTAAGGGAGGGGTGTACCGTTAATCATGGTTAAGCCCTACATTATTTGTTTTACTGACCGCTTCAAGGAGGTGCTTCTTTTGTGGATAGGTTTAGTTATTTATGTTTCATGCTTGTCTTTGTTATGCCGTCTTGTCTGTTCCCTTCAGCCTTGTGATCACCTGCTGGGAAAGGGCTGACCCCTAAGCTCTCTTTTGTGTTATGTTTTTGTGTTTTTTGTCACTTTCCAATATGGTGTCACGGGTCAGGTTGGATAGTTAATTGTATCGATTCCTGATCTTTGCCTTCCTCTTTACTTTGCTAATCTGAAGATTGCTAGATCTAGCAAATGCAAATGTGTATCTAAAATGTTATCCCAAAAGAGCAAATAGCATTCTGTCCTATTGTATATAGTTTATATCTATTGGTCCAAAAGAAATGAAATGTGACATGTGATTTCCAACAATGTGGCATTTTGATATGTGCAGACTCGGACGAACCTGTGCAGCCCCTTTTAGCTTTAGAAACTCCAAATGATGTTTGATCAGTAGCTTAACCAGTCATAGAATATTCAAGTGACTAGCAAAGGCTATGATCAGACTGCGCTTATGCGCAATCTGATCTGAGGCTTTGCTAATCGCACATACCACATTGTTGGAAAACACATGTCGCGGCTCAAATTTTATTTAGTCTTAATCTTAAAACTAAATTGTTATGCTCAAATAGGGGTGGACCACGATTTACAAGTGTATTTGATCACAATACCCATTCATACTGTATTTGATTAAACTCCATCAAATGGCTGTTGTGTTATTTGTGTGACATATTTCAATGGTTGGTTTAGCAAAAACAGTTGACATTATCAAACATGTGTTAACAATATTAAAGCTACAAGGATTGGAATGGAAGCAACATGCTTTCAATGGTTATTACTCAATTATTCGCCAAACTAACTTAACAAAACTTAATGCATATATTTTATTTTTGTCCTAAATTTGATGACATTGTTTTTAGACGAAGTCTTATAATTTCATTGTTGACCTAAAACGCTGACTTGATCTCTGTATGGAAGAAAGTACATGTCATGAAATGGTAATTGGTCTTTAAAAGGTTTAATTGTATGAAATGTTTATATTTTGCACGTTTTCATTAGTTCTTAATATGATTTCACGTTGACGCTGAAAGAATGAAAGTTAAATCCTGAGAAATATCAAAAACTATCTGCGTGGATTTTTTAAAAAAAACTTATGACGCGAAAGATCTTCCGTATGGATATTTATAGATCACATCCCACTATTAAGGTAGCACAGTATTATTATTTTTTACGCGTGACGTTTAGCTTTTTGGGGGCGTGTTGCGTAGTGACCGCAAGTGACCACAAGTGACCATAAGTCCCGGGCGTCAAAGAGTGTTAGTGTGAAGTCGGAACACAAGTCATAGATTCTATGTCCACATTTTATTTAACTACTTTACACCGCAGGTACCACACTGCCTCATGCGCTGCTTTCATTCTGTCACAGACCAACAGTAAAACAGAACCCTTCTGAACTGAATTCAAGACTTCGACTTTCTCTGATTTGCAATCCATAATCTTATTTATTGGAATTAATCTATCATTGCATACAGTCGATAAGCTTTACTAACGTCAGTACCAAAGTAAACAAACTCATAAATTGTCAAGCTATCTAACCCTCCCTCATTAAAATAGATACCAGGTAGAACATCTGTTGTTTACTGTTAGTCTATCACGTCATCCAAGATAACGCACACTCATCTAACACGTCATTATCAGAACTGCCCTACTAATACAAGTACATACTGGAAACCTTGACAAAGTATCAAAGTGTTAAAACCTTAGATGAGAAAGTATCAAAGTGTTAAAATCTCAGACGAACAGTAGCATTACGGAACACTGCATCCATCCCAGGGGATATTTTGTAGAATTAATTATTAAATAAAATATCACTCTTTAAACGGAAATACTTACAAATCATGAGCACCTAACATAAAATATTGAAGCAAACTCACCCAATCCTGCGGTGTACCTACGCAAAGCATGCTAACCCATGCACATCACACAACTAAAGTTCCTAATGTTCATTGCTCTGGCATGAACTCCATCTCTTGCTCACTATAATCTACATATCCATCACTGTCACTGTCACTGACATTGTCACTTTGGCGACTTGGTATGTCCCCATTGTCATCCACCTTTATTAGGCTCAGATCACTGCCCCACTCCGCCAGGGAGAATGAATCCCTAATACATGGGGCCTCTAGATGTATATAAGGATCAGGATGGCGCCACAGTCCAGGGTGGGCCAGCTCACATCCCCTTTTAGCCCAAACCTGCTGGGCCATGATAATATCCCTGTTGTCATTGGCCCAGGCAACTGATTGGCGTTGATCTTCTGACATATTATCCAGTAAATCGCCGATAGTTACATATTTTCTGCAGCTGGGTACGAACACCGTTACAATGTCTGGCCCCCAGCCACTTGGGGGTAGCTCCCATCCCAAACGATGTGGGGCCATGTGGCTATGCAGCCGCCGACACCCATCCTCTGACCAGATAATCTTGGCCATAACGGTGGAGGGTTCCACTCTAAAGAACCCCACCTCCACCTGCTCCTGGGCAGTCATCTTGTCCTGGAAGTCCTTCATATTAATAAACATCCAACACTTGGGTTTGAATCCCGCACTTTCTGCCATTACGATTTTGATATTTCTTGCTAGAGAGTTTTTGAAGATTGTTTCCAGAGTGACCAAACATCAGATATTTATACTTAACGGGATAACAATTATCAATTGTTTTTAGCTCCATTTTCTTGTTTTTGATGTTCATGGCTATTTTTCCTTCATCACCCTTGATAGCCAAGGATTATATTTTCTAGGTAACAGTTTTTCCTAGCAATTAACACCTTCGCTCTATCTCTGTATTGTGCTGTATAAAATAATTGGTTTTAGTTTCCATCAATTAGTTATCACACCTTGACTTAAATGGTTTGTTATTCTCCTGAATTACTGTTTTATGGGTTTTTGCAGCTAGTACTGATTTTAACAAGATTAGGATACACAATTGCGGTATCTTATAGAATGTTTCAGCTCCCAAGATTTTCAGTCAGTCCCCCAGTGTTTGTCCGTCTGCTTGTCAGCTTCAGTGCAGTACATTCTTGTAGTAACGTAATTTATGTGAACACTAAAACACACTTAGATACATGGTTCGGTTATATATAATTCCAACTATTTACAATGTTGTTGCCCACGTGAAAATACGGAAGATTGTCACCAATTTGTCACACTATTTTGTCCCTGGTAAACTTGGGTAGAGATGCTTCAAAATAGCGTCCTCCGTACTTCTCTCTACTGGTGGGGCAGACTGTGTCCTGCCCTGACGTATATTCACCTCATCCGTTTCTTTGTAATAGGACACCGTTGTCTTTTGGTCACGTGGCTTGTCCTTGTCTACCTTACCTCTGTCACCACAGATCATGGCCAGCCGTCCGCACAAACCAGGTGTTTCAAATGGAAGTAATTTCTTTTGCTTACGGTATCTTAAATATAGGAATACCCCACCCCCTACTAAGATGCATATGATACTGTCAATGATAAGATATGCCCATAGTGGCCAAGAGTCATCTTTAATTTCAATGTTTTGCATGCCCTGTAACCTCAAAATCAAATCGTCCATGGGAATTTGTTTTACAGTACTTAAATTTCCAGGGAGCACAAGGTCTGTAAAATTTGTTAGGGCTTGTGATAGGGTTCCCAAATACAAAACGTAGTTGTATTATAAAATTTCAAGAGGTCTTCATAAGAGTCAGAAATGGATGCATATTCCCTAAAAACATAATAAGGTGGCAAACTAAGAAAGTTGTTTGCTGCATGGCAGCCTGTTTTCAGTTGGACGATGCCAATAGGAGGTGTTACGGTTTCAGTGTGATATATTTTATCTGATTTTTGACCCGAGGGCCCTAAACACACAACGGCAAAGTCAAGCTTCTCTTTAGTTCCAATGACCCACAGCCCTTGATCTAAATAAGTCCCCATTGGTAGGAGGGCATTTGGCAGTACAATTTTTCGACAGTATTTATCAACATTCTTATCATCCTTAAGAAACAAGGCCATTATACATAAGATGTTTAAGTTTACAGGCAAAATTGCATTCTCGGGGCTGCAATACCTTGTAACTCTGTTGCTACAGGTAAACATTTCATAGTGATTTAGTGGAGTGTAACGGCTTCGATCTTTATTTATGAGCAACCCTGGGTACTCTACGTCATACCTTGCAACCATGTCAGAGATAGAGGTCGATAGAATCGCACTCTGTCCATTGTGCAATGGCAAGGGTATGTTATGTACACGGTAAACTTCATATTCCCCGGTGAAATCTAGGAGTGGAATATTTATGACCACAATGACTTTGTGGTCGTCCAAAATGGTGGTGCAAGTAAGAGTTCGATAAAAATACCAAATATTGGATCTGGGATCCTCTGGAAGTTTCAATGTAGATGGTAGTTTAGCCTGTATTTGTACAAGTAGTTTTCTTAAGTTCCTTGGTGTAATTGAACTCGGTGACAATCTGCTAAGTGATAGCATGTTAAGTTCAAGTTTTAGATTTTGCAAATAGAGTGTACCACGCTGAATGGCATCCCTAATACCAGTTAATATAAGGTCCATCTGAGCATATGTATTGACAAACATCTCAAGATGATTGAAACGGTCTTGAATTTCCCGTGCCAAACACCCCTCAAAAACCTCCAGACATTCTAGAAGGTCAATAATGGCCTGCCTGTTTTCTGAAATTTGTACCCGTGAAACATTTAAAATGGTCACTTGATCCTCGAGAACATGTATAACGGACTGCTGCTGTCTAGAGAGGTCATTCACGGCCCGCCTAACATCGTCTAAATCTGATTCAGACAATGTACCAAACAAAAATGATAGTATACGGCCACCCAGGGGCAAGACACTCCTTTCAGTCCTCCTCCCAGTCCTAGCCCCTAGCGCCTTATAATCCCTATACCCAGAAATTATACTCTTGTGAGTGTCCTTAAGTGTTTGCAATTCTTTCTGCAAGTACCTAATGGTGCTTCTGAAACCATCATGCTCTGGTTCCAGATAATTACGTATCAATGTTCTGGCAACAGTGTCAGCCCTTAGTATGTCGTCATTTACCCTTCCTAAGAAATACCAAAATGGTTAAAGGTCATGCACAAATGTGACCAACCATCTTGCACGCGTTGATGTTATTTCATTAACCTTTTGAAACACCACATTTTCATGTATGATTACCCCAACTGCACTGACCACAAGTGACAAGAGAATAAGGAGACTCATCGTTGATACTGCTTTGTTCTGTCTCCTGCAACGAAACAGACACCCGCAATTAGGTATTGACCAAATCGCACCTAATTACATTAGCCTATCTACGTTAAATATGTATTTACAAAATATTATTCAATTATAATGAAGCCATATTTTGCTTATTAAATCATACCAGCAATAGCGCTTAACAGAGTTCTAAGTTTAAGGTTCTGGTTTTTCTTAGACCGTTGGGTCCTCTTGGACCTGGTCCGTTTAACACCCTCTGATTCTGTTGCAACCTTCTGCACGCCCTCAATCAGCATTGAGTCAGAGAGATCATAATCAATAGTAGCATCCGAATCTGCATCATCTGCAGACTGCATTTCCTCAGATGCATAGGCCTGTTCATCTTGTTCGCGTAACTCGCGTTCTCTAATACGTTTTGTAAGTTCCATTTTTGGAATTTCATTTTCTTCGTCTGAGTCCTCTCTTTCATGACGTGCACGGCGCACCAGTTTTTCTTGTGCATTTTCTGATTCAGACTCTGCAGACCCAGCCTCAGACAAACTCTCATCTGATGCTGGTGGAGCGACATATGCAGCTTTACGGCGCGGTTGACCTATTTCTGTCTCAGGGATATGCCAATTGTCCACTTTTGCAAGCTTTATGTCGTCAGCATGGGATTCAACTGTCTTGCTGTCTAATTGATTACGTAACACATAGGTTACTGGTGATTTCTGTTCTATGATCCTATAGAATGGCCGCCATCGGCCCTCTAACTTGGATCGGACATGCTTCTTATAAAATACCGGATCCCCTATCTTGTATGTAATATCCTTACGTCTTTTGTTTCCACATTTAGCTTGCTTACGCTGTTGTTTTCTCAACCCTCCATGCACAAGCATGAATGTTTTGTGCTGTTCCTGCATTGCAATTTGATGCAGATCTTCACCCTGATACTTTAGCCTAGGCCTCAACAGATTATCAATGGGTAGGACAACATCACGACCATACAGCAGGTAGTATGGGGTGTACTCGGTAGCTTCACTGACGTTGAACCTTATAGCAGTTAGCACTTGGTTCAAATGAAGATCCCAAGTATCCTGTCCCTCCTGAAGCCTTTTGGACAGTATGTCATGCAACGTCCGGTGAAATCTTTCCACTTTCGAATTTCCACTAGGGTGATAGAACGAGGTAGTGACATGGTGAATGTTTAGTGTCTGTAGAGTTTCTTTTACAACCCTATTAACATTCTCAGACCCATTGTCAGTCACCAGCTCTAGACAACACCCAAAACGCGGATAGATTTCTTCAATTATCAGATGAGCAACAGTCTCTGCAGTCTTATCAGGCACTGCAAATGCCTCTGGCCAGCCACTGTACCAGTCGACAAAAGCAATAATGTACTTGTTGCCAGACAGTGTCTTGTTGTAAGGTCCAGACAAATCCAAGCTTAGTTTTGCCATTGGATATGGGGGTATATCAGCATTTTGTAGCAATGGCTTAACATTTTGACCAGACCTTGTTTGACAACTGACACATTTTGAAACGTATTCATACAACTCTTGGAACAGATTTGGCCAGAAATATTTCTGTCGTATTGCATCATATGTCTTTTGTACACCCATATGACCATTGTCATCATGATACTGACTTACAACCATTTGCCTCAGGTGATCAGGCACAAACTAGCGAAGAGTAGGGTTGTCATCTGGGTCAGATAGATAGTACAGAATGTCATTGTCAACAAGATACCGGCGCTTAATAGCCTTCGAGGGCTCCCCATGTTCTAGTATTTTCTTGAGCCCCATAATTTCTTCATCCTTAGCTTGTTCAACTGTCATGTCAACATGTGTCAAATCAGTCTCTGGAATTTCAGGCTTTGCATTTTCAGATACAGTGCGTCCAGCAAAATGTTTTGGATTGAATTCATTAGAATTTATTGCTCCTACCTCAAATGCATTGTCATTAATGCCCAAGTCAAATGGTTCTGTCTCTGTCTCTTCGTCTTTTGTGTCAGGTTTCCTTGACAACAAGTCAGCACATGTATTTTCAGTACCTGGGATATATTCGATGGTACAGTTATAACCTGCCATTCCTAAAGCCCAAAGTTGAATTTTCTTGTTTTGCATTGGGGATTCCAATAGATATTTCAATGGTTTGTGATCGGTTTTAATGACAAATTTCGCGTTGTGTAAATAATAATCCAACTTCTGGAGGCCAAAATGAATGGCAAAAGCCTCTTTTTCTATGGTAGACCATTTGCACTGTGTCTTACTTAGCTTATGGGATAAGAAATAGATAGGTTTCTCAGTTCTGACATTTGGTAGGAAAGGTTCTTGATCATCTGACTCTTGTGTGAGACATGCACCTATACAGGTGTTACTGGCATCTGTATACAAAGTGTAAGGCTTATTCGGATCTGGGTAGGCCAATAAGGGAACCACTGTGAGGCTCTGTTTCAAATAGTCAAAGCCATTCTGACATTCTTCAGTCCAATTGAATCTGGCAAATTTCCGAGTTAAAGCAATAACTGGTTCTGCAATTTCAGAAAAGTTTGGTATAAACCGACGATAGTATGAACACATTCCAATGAAAGAACGGACCTCACGGACACATGTTGGTGTTGGAAGTGTTCTAATGGCTTCCACCTTCTTAGGATCAGGACTGATACCTCCTCCATTGATTATAAACCCTAAGTACTGGGTCTCTAATTGCAGGAAAGAACATTTCTTTAATTTTAACTTCAAGCCATGCTGTCGTAGCCTTTCAAAAACTGTTTCAAGATGTGACATATGCTGTTCCAAAGTTTCACTGTATATCAATATATCATCAAGATATGCGGTAGCAAAGTGGCCAAGTCCTTGCAGGACAATGGACATGAGCTCCTGAAAAATTGCTGGTGCACAGCAAAGGCCAAAGGGCATGACATTAAACTCAAATAAACCACAGTGACAAGCAAAGGCTGTTTTCTCTTTGTCAACCTCCTCCATGAGAACTTGCCAGTATCCAGACTTTAAGTCTAACGAGGTGAAATATTTTGCCTTGCCAAGTAAAGCTAGGATGTCATCAATCAAAGGGAGAGGGTATGAGTTTGCTTTAGTGACTGGATTCAATTTCCTAAAATCTACACAAAACCTTTTTGATCCATCCTTTTTGTCCACTATCACTACTGGGAAACTCCAAGGGGATTTTGACCTACGAATGACATTTGCTTCTAGCATCTCATCAACAGCTTTATCTATGACCTCCCTATTATGAATGGGTGTTCGGTATGGCCTTAACTTAATTGGAGGATTATTTCCAGTATCAATTTTCATTTTAACAGTATCTGTGTGGCCAAGTTCTGAGTCTTTGGCTGCAAATAAATCTTGATGTCTATTTAGAAATCCTACCATGGCTGATTTATAGTCTGAAGGAACATTAACCTCAGCTGTCCAGTCATTTTGTCCTATCATGTCCGTTTGTCTTTTTACACTGTCCAAACTATTGACCTGTTTTTGATCAATGAGCTCGACTTTTGCTATGACACATCCCCTTGACAGACGAATTGTACGATTAGTATTGTTGACAACCATAATTGGTAATGCACGGCTTTTAGTTAATTTTGCTATCGAATTTGAAACCATGAGGCCTGGTTCATTACTAATAAATTTTGTGTCAGTAGCTGTTACTGAATATATCTGATAAGGGGGTATAACATTGCTATCCTTCAACTTGCCTAAACAAACAGTAGCCGTTTGAGGTTTTAAGATGACATTTGTTTTTGCCCGAACCAGTGAAGCAATATGAATATCCTCCTCGAGAGGAACAGTTGAGCCCTTAACACGTAGAAATCCTAGGTCGAAATATAATCTTTCACCGTTTTGCACAAGCCAATCTCGCCCTAAAATAAAATTCCTATTTATTGAAGGTGACACGTAAAACGGATGTGTAATTTCGGTATCCCCGATTTTAAAGTAAGAGTCACGTACCCATCAACTTTTAAGCATCCGCCATTGACTGACTGTAATCTTGCGTTTTTCTTAATCAAGGCCGGTTTCCTTTTTAATGCCTGATAAACACGCCTATGGATCAAGGATATTTCGGCTCCGGAGTCTACTAATGACCTGTATTTATTTTTGCCTATTTGGATCAAACATGAATTTGGACTCCCTGTTAAGGCTATGTTAAAATTTGGAATGTGCTTAAAATTCTTATTCCTCCTTCCGTGGGCTTCAGCACGAAAGGAGGGCCCTAGTTTTCCGGATTTGATTGATTTTGCCTAGGCCTGGGACTGTTTCTGTCCTTGCCTTGATCAGCCTGCCGTTTCCTACATTCCCTCTTAAAATGACCCTTTTTGTTGCAGTACCAACAAAGCATTTCCCCCTTCTTGTCATATTCCCTTGAACTATTGGTATTGACAACTGCATTGACCTGGGGTTTTGACCTACAATCTTTACTTCTGTGTCCTATTTTATGACACTTAAAGCATCTTTGGGCAGGTCTGTAATGGTCAACTTCCATCTTATCATCATCAAAGACATACTGACTATGGGTACGTAGGTTGAAACGCCTATGCAGGTTCTGCTCATTGGTAGCTAGGGTTATAGCCGCATCCAATGTATTTGGGTTCCCCCTAAGTACTTTAAGTTTTAATGAGTCTACGGCTAATCCATCGACAAATGTGTCTATTAATTGTCTTTGTACCGGCTGACCTTGCTGGTTATCAAAAGCATCCTCCGCTAGTGCTAAGAGACGCTCAGCATAGACTTGAACGGTCTCGTCATATTTCTGATGGACTTTTCTCATCAATAGGAAGGCATGTTGTGCATCTGTTACTTCGGAAAACCTATTGGTTAATTCAGTTTTCATTTGATCTCATGTTGCTGCAGGAATACCCTCTGAGTATCTTTTAAGAAAATCACTAACTGGACCCCGACTTGTTTGATAGGCCACCCTTTTAACCCTATGATCATCCAGTTCCATGAGCGCTGCATACTTTTCTATGGACTTGACCCATTCTTTGAACTTTTTAGCCTCCCGCTCAAAAGGACCAATTATCTGATTTACACCTTGTGCTCCTAAAGCAGTGAGACATTCCCCATCTCCACAGCTAAATTTTGAAACACCTGTCCCACGTCCGGACCAGCCATTTCTGAAGTTCAAGAAATAAAATAGACTAAACTTACCACACCAAGGTGTCCCTTTAATTTCCAGAGGAAGAAACGTAAAGTTCACAATAAGGCAAAGTCCATCCTGGTCACGGCACCAAAATAAGTCCAGTGGTGTTGCGTAGTGACCGCAAGTGACCACAAGTGACCATAAGTCCCGGGCGTCAAAGAGTGTTAGTGTGAAGTCGGAACACAAGTCATAGATTCTATGTCCACATTTTATTTAACTACTTTACACCGCAGGTACCACACTGCCTCATGCGCTGCTTTCATTCTGTCACAGACCAACAGTAAAACAGAACCTTTCTGAACTGAATTCAAGACTTCGACTTTCTCTGATTTGCAACCCCTTTTATACAAAACCTACCCCACCTTATTTACGTTTCAATATTATTTTATCTGTTTGACGTATTTTGGTTGACGTAATGTTTACCCCAAAGTTATCCATAATCTTATTTATTGGAATTAATCTATCATTGCATACAGTCAACAAAGTAATCGATAAGCTTTACTAACGTCAGTACCAAAGTAAACAAACTCATAAATTGTCAAGCTATCTAACCCTCACTCATTAAAATAGATACCAGGTAGAACATCTGTTGTTTACTGTTAGTCTATCACGTCATCCAAGATAACGCACACTCATCTAACACGTCATTCTCAGAACTGCCCTACTAATACAAGTACATACTGGAAACCTTGACAAAGTATCAAAGTGTTAAAACCTTAGATGAGAAAGTATCAAAGTGTTAAAATCTCAGACGAACAGTAGCATTACGGAACAGGCGCAGGGACATGCTATTTTTGCGATCTGCCTTGAATTTTCGCGGGATTCCCGAAGTCCAACACCCTATAGACAGCTCTGTCAGATGATAAAGTTCTATTAAATGTTTGGACTACCTTTTTAGTTATTTTTAATTTCTCACTTTACTCATACCAAACAGGTCTTCTTTCACTTCGTCTTATATCTTTTTAAAGACATTTCTTGTGAATCATTAATCTACTAAAATATACACCACAAATATGGAGGACACAAATAATCTGGAATAACGGGTCATAGAGAAATAAAGATAGCCACAAGTGACAGACAAACCGACTTAAGCAGTATTCTGCTTTTTCTGCCTGGGCCCAATATTCCTTTAGAAAAACATATCAACACTTTTTTACACTTTTTTTGATTTGCTGAATATTTTGCATTCTTCAAAGGATGGCTTTCATTTGTGGGTTGATGTTTTACTGGTTACATAGACTTCTTTAACGCTTGGCTTTGTATTCGAGAAACCCCTAAGCGAGTGATTTTGAAAACAGTTAAGACTCAGATTAAATGCAGCACCATGCTGCATTTCAGTAGGGTCTACACTGTCTTTAAAGGTAAAAAATATGCATAAAAACGAATACAATATGCTTTGAAAATTATAACCTGACACGCCTAAATATGTACAATGGACTATCCCAAGTTTATTGAGTGGATCTGATCTGGCCACATACGTATAGATTGCTCGCCCCATAAACAATGATGTCGCTTATTTAATAAGGGCAGTTGTCAGTTACATATAGTACTGGTAAGCCGCTTCGGAGCCTGGTTATAATCAATGTAATAGGATAACGGACCCTCTTGATGATTAAAAAAGTTTTGAAAACGGCTTTAAGTCTCAATAAAAAAGCAACGACAACAGCAGCACATGCTTTAAAGGTTGAGGCCATATGCTTTGGTTATAGCTTACCCACATCTTCAAGGCACAGCGATAGGTAAAGTCGAATAATATCTACACTCCATCTGTATGCGTAGTATATAGAGTTTTGAGTGTATTGCCGACTCGCGTGTTCTATTTTGTACTGTAGTGGATAACCTTTGCAAACAGTTTGGACCCAGATCAGGCCCGACGTCGGGCCTGGTCTGGATCCAATCTGTTTGACACTCTCATGGTATTCCCGAAATATGTTTTGTTTGAAAAAGTTGTGATTGAAAAAAAAACAGCAGACACAAAAGCATGTAACATTAACCAGTAAGCAAAGAGTTAATTCGGTCGTTATGTTGAATATTTCATTACTAGTATATGTGAGTTGAAAGTCTTACTGCAGACAAAAGAAAGACTAATTTTCATTAGAACAAAATCGATTAGTCTTCCTTTGGCCTCCATTAGATACTCTGATTGATATATACAGGTAAGCTAATTGATAGAAGATCACAGCATAACAAGCCTTATCATACCGTCCGTTAATATGTCTGCTCATTCTAATTATAAAAGCAGGGTCAGGAGTAGCTACTCCATCTAAGTCTAGCATCCTTTTACACTGCAAATATAGGTCTAACAACACTAAAGCTTAAGCTGCCGCTGATTTTGGTGCAACCTTTCAGCTGCTTTAAAAACTACGACAATCTATAAGTGTTTAAAATTTATTGCTGGAGAAATATTGGCCTAAAGTTCTTTTAGTAGAAAGGCAGGTGTATGCTTAAATCAAAAGAGGTGACAGCTAATTTTGTTGGTGTTGACTTGCACAATTTTACAGTGTTGGTGTTATGTTTCGTTCGGGTTTAATGGTGTCGTTCTTTATGTGCTTTTCTTGCTCTGCGAACGAGAAAGCTGGCTTATTAGCTATATTGTATTCTTGCTTTTTCTATGTGTATGTGTCTCTTTCCTTGGGTGTCATGGGGTAGATGTGACATACCCTTGTCATGGTCATCTGTTTTAGCAGGTTTCTGCTTTCAAGTGCCTTAGTCCAATATACTTTCCCATCTGTTAATTGTTGCCTTGTGGTCACCTGCTTGGAAAGGGCTGAACTCTTTGCTCTTGTTTGTGATGTTTGTTTGTTTTTGTCACTGTCCCATGTGATATTCTGGTTCAGGTGTGATTGTGTCGATTCCTAATCTTTTCCGCCTTTCTTACTTTCATATGCAGAGTCGTATATTTAACATTTTAGCTTACAAAAGGTTGTTGTGTGGTCTGACCATAGCCAATGTTATAGCACCGTGGATTGCAAAGCTAAATCAGGTATACAATAAAAGTTTACGCCCAACTAGGTTAGTTTACCTGATGATAGGAATTAAATGCCTGGATATCAGTCAGACGGCGAAAATGCGCACTTGACGTCTTTGCTGTGCATGGCAAACGATAAAGTTTAAATAGAATATATTGTCATTAGCTGTCATTGACGTTAAAGCTGCACAGTCTGTAGCTTTTGATATTCTAACTTTGGAAATAAAGTTTCTATTGTTCAAGAATACAGTTAAAATACTCAAATTCAGTTAAACATTTTACCATTTTCATAAATTTTAACAAATTATATCTGTCAAAACAACAGCATTTATGTTAAAAATCAACTGTCTAGAATTATTGGAGGGACGTAAATAATTCCTAACAAGAGAAAAATCACCTGTATTATTAGACAATTCACTGTGCCATGCAACTTTCAGCTTTACAGAGCATATTTATTGTTAAAACATAACTTAATTCTATTTTTACAAATGATTTAAAAAGAAAATACATTTTTTTCGAAAAATGTTCATAGTTACAGATCTAGTCTCTATAAGCGTAAGTGGTCTCAACTACACGATTTAATCATTTCCCTCTAGAAAGGAGTGTTGGGAATGCTTGTTTCACCAAATGCAACTATTACTAGACTTTTCGCTTACTGTAAAGGCGGCACTTTTAATATTCATATCTGGGCGTGGTTTGGCTATTTCATCTGATAAGGAAGGAAAATCAGGTACTATTTATAATTTGGTAAAGAGATAATAAGCTTTTTGAGCCGCGCAAACGTGCGTGCATTTCATGAAAGTCCTAACCGTATATTCACAAAATGTATGTTTTTTTTGTCATCCACTAAAATATTTGAAGCCTCATAGACAAACAGTGTGGACCCAGCTCAGACTGCTCCTGTAGGAGCAGTCTGATCTGGGTCCACAATGTTTGCCCCTATGCTTATGCTAAATAGACATTTTCAGATGCAGTTATTTTGCTGGCGTTTTAAGGACTAAATAATGTGTTTTGCGTCTATACTGAGGAAATGGCGCAAGATGATACAGTTACTTTTGAATAAAACAACGCCTCGTTTTCAGCTTTTACCAGTGTCTAAGATTGACCAGTCCTAATTACGCATTAATGAGGTGCGGACTTTACAGTAACCAACAATTCCTATAATAAAATGTATATGAATATGTTCCATTTGGTTCGCTAGGCGCCTTAAGCTTAGTTTCTTTTTTTAATGTACAATCCAGAATCGATATTCCTTTTTCTTGATTAACCTTTTAGTGCTTTCGGATCTCACGAGATTTTTAAATGAAGACGTGAGAACAGGATAAAAACAAATGATCTGTACCAATTAACATTGATTTTTATAAATAAAGCTTAACTATGAGCATTATACGAATAACACTCGATCAAAAAGTGTAATGTGCGTCAGCAGAAAATTGCCAATGTGATTTAATGAAGATTTAAACCATATTATTTCATATATATTGGTGCCGTACGCTTCAAGTTTAATTAACAGACAAGCATCTACTAATATACAGTAAAGCCTGTGTAAAACGGCCACTCCCAAAAAGACAACAAAACGGTTTTCAAGACCGATTATCGCTTAATGTAGGTCAAAAGTATTGCAGAATGCCTCAAGGGTAGCATTCTGCAATATTTTCGACCTTCATTAAGCTACAATTTGTCATTAAGACATTTGTTTTGTCTATTTTAGAGTGGCCTTTTTACACAGGCTTTGCTGTAAATGGCTATTGACGTACTGTAAATAGCCGGCTTTGCTACTTTCAAAATACTCGTAAAGAAGCCAATATTTGTGTTTTGGTTGGATAGAAAAAATCGTCACTTGAGATCAGCGTTTGTCATCTCTTGGCAAGCCTCGTGATGCCAAACGGTGATCCTCGAGTCCAAAGCTAACAACAATATCAAAGCACTACACCAAACAAGACACGCAACTGCATATAATCAGATAATGACAGTCACAGATCACAAATACACATACATAAAGAAGAAAATATAAGAGCACATGCAAACTAATAGGCAAGATATGAGCGCAAGAACAACAAGAGCAAAGTAATCAGCAACTAGCAATTTTGCAAAGAGAGAGAGAGAGAGAGAGAGAGAGAGAGAGAGAGAGAGAGAGAGAAAGAGAGAGAGTGATGATTTATTGGAGAATATTTGGTATTTAGTAGATTATATATGCTATAATTGCTTCTCTGTAACGTAGTGCCATTGAAAGATGGCGTTGTTTGGCCAAATTCACTTGTTTTGACAAGGTAAAACATATAAATTACCCTTTGATTCAATTCAGGCTCTTGTACGGGTACTGAATTTTCCATATTTTGATATATAAGATGCATGAGAAAATATATAAGACATGTAAAGGGCTATTCTGGACTAATAAAGATTCAGGCAAGATGCTCAATAAATGAACATCCATGAGTATTTAGCATCTAGCTTGTCTATGTTATCGTAATTATAGGTTTTCTAATCCTACATTACATTACATTACCTTACCTCATAACCTCATCAAAGATAAGCTTATTGAATAAATTAAATCAACTTTTAATAAAGAAGGTTCAACGAGGATTATAACGTGTTTATTAAACATCTAGTCATGTAAGAAAGTTCGTGATGCATGCTATATAGGGAAGGGATCATGGTTCTTATCTATACAGACAAATTGATAAGAGGTGGCAAGTTAGCATACAATCTCGCGCCCATTATCAGCCCTACAGTAGCCTGTCGGCAGGTCCTGTATGCAATTTATCTAACTGAAAGTTCTTCAACTGCTACAGATATACATATATGATACTTAAATACTTCCCCATTGCCCAAATACAGTAAACAAGACAGTCAGTGTTTTTTTTACAGAGATGCAGGCTTGTATATGTATGTGCACATATTTTACTATTTTCTATTTACTGGTCTGATACCAGTCTAACTTATCAACGACACGGCTTTTAAAAGCGTTTCGCTTTCTACTTATAATTCAGCCAGATACAACTAAAGCTTACAAATCTAAATCCAGATATCTAGATTACCTATTTGATAAAGAAAGCACTTATTTTGAACAATTGGTTATTCAGAGTTATCTATTTGACCTTCGGTTACAAAAGGCGATTCTTTGATACAGAAATACCCTTTTCGGATTGGGTATTGTCCACATCAACTGCTATAGTTTCACATACATACATATTAAGTTGAATGGGATGAATTAGATTTCTAAATTATGTATATAGAGGATCTTACATGAGTGTTCATGCTTTATTGAATTTGTTAAACAAACGTAGGGAAAGTGATAAAATGCGAGACTTGCGCGATCTATTATACGCCACATTATTATACGTATCATTAGTACATAATTGTACTAAATACAGTGAGGTTTCCATATAGAAAAGTTACCATTAGAGAAAACCATAAATATTTGGTAAATGGGCACGCGCATTAAGAGGCTATTTTGGCCCCCTATGAGGTCAAAAAGTAAAAGTTGATCTTCACAAGTTTCTTCTTATTAGTTTATTAGACCAATAGCCCCAGTGTAAAAGTCTGGCATTGATTCGACTTTTACGGTTGCTATGGTTACAAAAATGGCCGCCAAAATAGGCTGAAAATAGGAAAATTACCATTTTGGAGAACATTTGAGACATGTAACAGACGAATTAATATAGGCCACAAGCAAATACCGAAAAAGTAATTTAACAAAAGATGAGAATTATCACGGCACACAATATATTAAAAGGTTTTTTGGTATTTTCTTGTGCTGATATCTAATTCTTAAAAAATCGGTCTCCAAAAGCTTCAAATTTGGCCTAAAATGGCAATTTCTCAATTTTCAAGCCTATATTGTAGGCCATTTTGGTCACCTTAGCAACCGGTAAAAGTAAAATAAATGCCAGAATTTTACACTTGGGCTATTCTTCTAATAAACCAATAAGATAAAATTGGTGAAAAGCAACTTTCAATTTTTGGCTCTAAAGGGGGCCAAAATAGCCCCTTAATGCACGTACCCCTTTACTGAGAACTGGATGGGTTCAAAATAAATTTGATTGTACTGTCAGCACTACATATGCCATCAGAATCCAAACATACATCTTGTTGCTTTATCATGTAAATATGCCAACCACTTACAGGCCATGTTTATTTGGCTTATTTTAGATACACGTTTTTGGTAAATATGTATATAATTTATAACTTCCTTTGAAATAAGATAATTGAAAGTGATATGAAATCAAAGTAAGAAATACCTCAAATAACAGCAATCAATACAATCAAGTACCACACCTGACCCAGGATACCACATGGGTAAGTGACAAAATCACAATTAGACATCACAAACAAGAACCAAGAGGTCAGCCCTTTCCCAGCAGGTGACAACAAGGGAGCAATAAACAGGCGCGAAAACATGACAAACACAAGACATAAATAACACAATGATCCACAAAAGAAGTACCGTCTTGGAACGGTCAGTAAAAATATCTTACTGGAGGGCTACACAATACATATATTTCTGAGTAATTATGACAAAAGAGCAGCTCATTGCTGATTTATATAGTCGACTTAATGACGAGAAAGTGTGAGTTAGTAAGGTTGACATTAGAGGCTTATGAACTTATCTATCTTGCAGGGTCCTCCTGAAACAGACTTTCAGGAGATTAATTTGTTTTTTTTCTATTGCATTAAGGTAGACGCAAAAAACATTAGAGTTTTCAAAAGCATAGACGGAAATCTAAACAAAACACCAAGATGTCATGAATTAACATGTAATAATATCTATATATAAGGCACTTAAGAGCAAGATACTGGCTGAGATTTAAAACAGTCGTCATTTCGGATGAAGTATGATGCCAAATATTAAGATTGTCAGCTGTCTGGTGATTTGTCTTGAGGGTAAAGTGTGATTTCAAAAGTTTTGAAGCATGCAGGAGTTACCAAATGTGTGTGATTTTGTAAGAGAGAAAATGATTCTCTACTGTAAACTATATTGATTCAGGGGAAAACGATTGAATATTTTCCCTTCAGAATCATGTCAAGGAACAGATGTATGTTTAAGTAGAGGCATTGGTAGTCTTCCTAGACCCTCCATCAGAAATCTTCATAGAATGCGTTAGTGGTTCTATAAAGGCAACCTTACAGAACTAGTGGTACATGCCGCTGTATCACTCCAAGCCGCGACGCCATGTGATAAAATAACCATTATGCGCGGATCCAGAGGGGAGACAGGGGGTCTAGACCCCCTCCCGAGAAACATCACAAAGCTATAGGGTTTCTTAGCAATACTGGTCCAGATCCCCTGAAAAAACACAAATCTACCAAACCAGAATTCAATGTAGGGTCATCATTGGCCCGTCAGCGATGATGGCACGCTTTTAGTGGTATTGGGATACTCTCTCCCCTCATCACTAAAACAATAAAAAAAAAAAAAAACGTATCAGAGTTGTTGGACCCCCCCTCTGACAAAACTTTCCGGATCTGCGCATGACCATCTCCTCTATAAGTGTCACCTCAGTATATTTACATTTTCAAAGCAAGCCATTAATGAATCTTTAGATTTTTGAAACAGGTCATAGCCTCATGAAATACATAAATTTGATTGACAGCTGCCTAGCTCACTTGCCTGTGCACTACACTTCGAAAACAACGAGTTCATTCACCAGAAGTGAAACTGGTGCAAAGTTAATGTAAAGCCCTTTGGGCTACGAGGACTGTTCAAATATGAATGCAAGTAGCTTCATAAATTTCTTCACATATATGCTACGACAAAATGATAAACGTTTCTATAAAGGACTATATGTCACCTTTAAACTGGCACCAGACCTAAAGAAAAATACAGTGTAGTTATCGAGACACGTTAGTATACTAACAAACTCAATGCATCGAACATATACCAGTGATACAGACGAGCGTATATTTCTTCGGTAAACAGGTGAAATTTCTTGAAATTTTTAAGGAAGTGTCCCCATATTCTCATATAAATATTCTGTGAAAGGTGCGAAAATCTGACATGATTTTATTAAATTACAACGAATCGTTTTCATTAAAGTCTCCTTATGTTTACAAATAAATGGTAAACAAAGCACCACCTTTCAGTTTTCATTTAAACTTATCTCTAACAAAATACGCGAAGCAACATTTAAATTAGTTTTAACTCAAAGACAATATATTGACCGTTCATACGGAGTTGTTGCTACAAATTATTGATGGATAGTATGTAATTTTTAAACGCCGAAAAGCATTTTTATTAAGTCAAAAATGCCAGGGGTTATAGAGTCTATACTTAATTTGTGTTGCCATAACATAGCGGCTTTATTCTACATTTGAACGTAAACTTTAAGTTTGTCCACTAAAGGCATTATTTACAACAAAATTACTCACCTGGTCTTGAGGATTAGAAAAAATAGACAGATTGAACACATATTAGTTAATGTAAACGAGTCACTAGATTAGCTTTCAAAAAAGCTTAGAACTATCGCATGGCGTTTTACAGTTATTAAAGGAGAACTTTTATAGTGTTTTATTATTGCATTTGCTGAAGCCACTCTTTTCAGTGTTTCATGGGCTTCAAGCTCTGAGTATTTTTTTTTGTTTTAGTTAACGATTTGTGCATAGGTGATCAATTGGTAGCAAATAAAAGACAGGACATTTTCATATTCCAGTAAGATTCTGCTCATGAACACACTGAATAATTGTAGAGTTAACCCCCTCCCCTGCAGTATGTATTAGGTCATTCAACCGTATTCCTCAATCGAAGTCAATACACATTATGCCTAGGGGGCATATTGAAACTGACCCATCTACATCTAGATATCTCGTCACATTTAGTCTAGAATATCCGAAGGGCCCATGTTTGATCGGGATTCTCGCTCAGTGGTAAGGTCATTGATAGGCCTTTTCGCTTTTAGTCAATTTAGTCAATCAACATCGCTCTCGCAATGATGGAATTTTGGAAGTAACTTGGTCGACGGGGAGTCTGAGAAAGAACTGTAAAAGACACTGCTGTTGGGGAGTTAACACCTTATCCATTTCCGCAACTTGCTAATGGCCCGAATCGAACACGCGCCCAATGGAAGTTTACTAACGTATATTACCAGCGCTGACGCGCTGGTGAATTAAGAAGCAGAAAAATGCTTGAAAAATGATATAGAATGTGATTACTCTGTAAATAGAGGACGGCGCATTTGAAAACTCCCTTATGACATATTTAGCATGTTTTCAGCAAAAAGCAAAGAAAACGATACAGCGATGTTAATTATTACATTACCAGTAGATAACTCAAAATGACGTTAATCATAAAATTAATGACGTCACAAACGTGCCTGTTTACTCGAGATTGAAACAGGATTATATAAACTTTTGCCTGCAAGCAACTTTTGGACTGTTACTTAAACTTGCATCTAAAATTTGGTGCCATTTTGTCTAAAACTTACAAAGATATGACACTATATCCGCACATGTACCAAAACGTGCATTGCAATTTGCTTCAGAAAAACTTCAGTATACAGGAATGGCCTTTATATAAGGGTCGGTAACTCGATAAATAAAGTGAGTGTTTCTTTGTGTTTGGTGCCATTTGAAATGCGACAAATAGTTCTTTCCAGAAAGGTATGACATTTTGTCGTGGCATATATGTGAAGAAAGTTATGAAGCTACTTGCATTCATATTTGAAAAGTCCTCGTTCACTTACTTTGCAAGAGACCAGAAGTATTCATGATTCCAGGCTTCGCCTACTTTGCAAGAGATTCCATGAACATTCTAGAAATCGAATCGATTTCTTAAATAAAACATAGTAGAACAAGCCTCAGAGAAATTAGGTTCCCCGCCTCTTAATGCTTGTCTTTAAATGCATGAGCTATTATGAAATGGGTCTTAAAAGAATAATAGATAAAACTGGCATTGAACATTAACAAGCCATATCTGAGAATTATAGTCGAAGCACATGTACATGTACATATCCAGGCCACGGCATAAGCACATAAATCGTTTCGAAGTTATTTGTTTAAACCAGGAGGAAAGTATGCATACATAAGGTACCCTCATATATACATGTACTTTGATAGCATCGAACGCCAAAAATGACTAAGTTCCTAATGTAGAAAAAAGTGAACAAGAAACTGAGAATTATATATATCCTCATGATAATCTTTGGAGCATGAACAAAAGCATATGAAAAGTTTCCAAAGTAGCTGTAACAAACTGTAAGAGAGATGCACACACAGTGTGCAACCTGTATTTTAGAGATTGATAGCATTATAGACCGAAGACTGTCTAATGTCACAACATGGTAGTAAAGGTGAGAAAACTTATCTAAGGAGCATGCATTATCACATGCACATTTTAAGGCCTTGACTTAATCCAAAGCTTCTGTATAAAACTGAAGGAGGGGTTGTGCACCAAGGTACACTTGTATACAGACCTCATACCATTCTAGCCAGAAAAAAACATCCAAGTTTACAACCTAATTAATATAGCTAATACTAATCTGAAGGATATTAAAACAACTTCTGCATATCTTCAGACCATGGCAAAAGCAACTGCAAAGCCTCTGAATAATGTGTAATCGACATCACCAAATGTGCAGAATGATTACGCTTACGAATTGCAATTTATGACCAAGACAAGCGACGTCATGTAACGAATGGTATTCTAAAAATGTTATAAATAATAATCAAAGACAGTTGCAGATACTTTATCATTTCACGCCGATTCCATACTATTTTAGAAAACTCACGAATCTTTACCTGTGCACCAAGCTACATCGATTTTATTTATCGATCTTTGTAGCATTATCTGCGCAGTTTATCCTTACAAATTGTAGTATTGTACAGTTTTCTTGTTACATACATGGTCTTGGAATCGTATCGAATTCCATGCTTAAACACTGATAATTACCATAGCAGTGTCTCGCGAAAGGAAACATATGCTCATCATACATCTTAAAGTGATCACCAAAGAGCTCTCATTGCAAGGCAAACAAATTGCCACATAATTCAATGAAAGGCAAAGCATGGCGTGTTCGGGGACTCTGATGTTAAAGTGTATAGGAGTACGTATTTTATGACGCACTCTTCGTTACCTATAGTAATGCCTGTAAAAGACTTTATCATGTTAAGCTATGGATGATGCTTAGGTGCGAAAATGGCGCAGTACAATCGATAATTCTAGATATGGCGGACCTTGAAGGACTTGCAGGCCTCGAGGAACAGCGTACGTCCACACGGACGCGCGAACGAACGATGGATAGTAACAGAGACATGTCGGTGAATAGTCAGGATAGTGTTTATTCGGATGTAAAGGTACACAATTATTTCCGTAACGGATCAAGAAAACCTATCTGCGGAGAGTAGGATAAGATGCAATTTCCAAACCAGGCATTGAGGTTATAAAACTCTTTCCGTGTTCAACTCAACTGATCACGGTATTGTTGCTACATAAACCGCTACTTTTTAGAATGTAACTTTCTATGAGCAGTCGAGTTGAGCACGAATAAAAAGACTTTTATAGCTCATGGCCTGCTTAGCTTCGGAGACTTGTTGGAGTCTTTGTAAATTTGAATGCAGCATGTAAACATGCACCTATTAAAACACCGAATAGCAATGTCGCTGGTAAATATGCACATGCTGATATGGTGTGTGTGTGTTATCGTAATACAAAAAAAAAGTTAAACTTCTCATGACTAGGATCATTCTCGAAATATTAGCACAATTGGCTGGACATATTGCTCGCGGAAATGTTGAATGTACGTATGCTTCATGTAATATCTCTATTCAAAAGAATACTTGTGCTCATGGCCAAGACTCAGACCAGATTGCCGAGGAACATGGCATGTCATCAGGGTCTGACCTGTTTATAAAGAAAAATATTCCATGTACAGAAATACAATATGATCGGAAACTATAACATATGAACCCTAACTAAACACATACACATGTAGAAAGAGATATCATATTGTACTTATTAAGAATGCATACTAGGTAATGATAGTGATACTATAGTTAGTGGTATCCATTTAAATATAGTACCGTGCTACACTCAACCACGTTTTCCCAATTACTTAGAATTTGCAAGGATTCCTGTTATTATGTCCCTTACTTCTATTAGTTTCTATCAAGGTTTAGCTTGTCATATAAGCATACCGTCCTTTTTATGGGCCATATGCAAACACTGGAGACCCAGATCAGACGCCGCACTTTGCGCTGTCTGATCAGGGTCTCCACTGTTTGCTTAAAGAATGTTCTGTCAAAATTTGGGGGAAAATGAAATAAATACCACCAAACACTCGTAAAAATTGCAATGGATTCGTCCTACTAATAAGGGTAGACATTTCCATGCGGGTTAACTGGGCCAAAGAGACATTTGTGATTTTGGATTCAAACTGTTATACTTTGTTTTGCTTTTCTTGTTTTCAGATTACCGACGAAGAAGATCAAAGTAAGTTATAATTAGTCTGAAAATTAAGGGCGAACATTTTCGTAATATTTCAAAAGGTGTAAAAAAGAGTGTATGTTCACGAAGTACTGGATAACCGCTTAGACAAGCTTGCCCAGGAAAAAGTAGATAGGTGAACTGACCGTCTCGACATGACCATAGATGTTGAATGGGACGAAAACTCCCAAACCAAAAACAACAAGAATAATAAAAAAAAACAATAAAAGTGTAAAAGATCCATTAAAGCACACATACGTAGATGCACAGTTATGATCATTTTTATGGGAGGTGAAAACCGACTTTATTCAATGCATACATCTTTGTTTTTGTATGTTGGCAATTTCATTCTATTTTGTAAATTGTGTCATTATATCATGCAAATTGTCATTTAATAGTCGTTTCACCCGTAATCAGATTCCGTTCATGTCATTTCTCGGTTTTAAAAAGGCAGAACTAGGTTGTAAAATGTCAGAACTACATTTGTATGTTGTAAAAAGGCAGAACTGGGTTGTCATAATACGAAAGTGAATATGCTTTAGTATTTTAACGCCAGAGGGCGCACCAATTTTACTGGGAATAAATAATTTCTCCCATGCAAGTAGAACTCGCTGCAAACGGTGTTAAGGATGATTTTTTACCAAGAAGTTCCCCCTATACGTGTGATTTGATTCTTTACGTCCCATCAAGAATTTTTCAGTTATGTAGGGACGGGTCTTCCTGGGTTGAACCAGCACTAAGCTAGGATCAATGTGTCTTGCTCAAGGACACATCTCAGTGACGCCTGTGAGGCTCGAACCCGCGAGCTCTCGGTCTCCAGTCAAGCACTCTACCACTGAGCCACTGCCCTCCCCTTACACGTATATATAAGAGAAAACTTCGTCCCGTCCCGCAAAGCTTGCACACAACCAACAAATGTAGATCTATTACTGGGTCCGAGCTGCAAGTGAAGGCAGAACATGCGCGGATACAGAGAGGGGATAGGGGGTCCGGGAAAATCACAATTTCGATAGGTTTCTACAGATATTAGCTTTTGGACGCCCCCCCCCCCCTGGAAAAAAGTTGGACCCCTCCCCCCACCCTGAAAAATGTTGGACCCCCTCTGGAACCTTGGAAAATTATTGTTTTCCAAAAAATAAACCATCGGACCCTGGGATCGGTCCCCTCTGTAAAACTGTTAAATAAGTTGAAGGTGAGGACTAAAAAAACAGCAAAAATAACAAAACAACGCTGTCTGAGCTTTTTACTGTCAGGTGGGCCTGGACCCTCTACCCCCCCTCCCCCCCCCATTTGGTAAAAATTCCTGGATCCGCATATGCAGATGCAGAAGACACATTATACCGCATTTAATACGGCCATGTATTTGCCCTGTTTCTTACTTTGAACCATTTATCCTCAAATCGCCTCCCTTTAATATTACAACTGCATCTTATTTATTTTTCATGCTGTCATGAAAGCTGATGTATTTATAAAGTATAAGATTTTATTTGCAAATTATAAATAAAAGAAATTTTAGTAAAATAGAGGTGCTTTTTTCTTTTTCATCAAAAAGAATCACATCATAATATTTGTAAATTTCTAAGTATTTAATAGTTAAAATGTGCATTGAAAATCGAAATCCATATCAACTCTTGGGGTAGGAAGCGTCACAAATATAGAATTCCTAGTTCTCCCAGTCTGTTGGATGAGACATCTGAATTAAGGGTGAGGTTGGCTCCGTTAAACCGGTTTAAGCCCTCCAGTAAAATATTTTACTGACCGTTCCAAGGCGGTACTTCTTTTGTGGATCTTTTGTGTTTTTGTTCTGTCTTGTGTTTGCTATGTTTTGTGCGCGTCTATTTATATGTGCTTTGTGGTCACCTGCTGGACAAAGAACCACAAAAAGCATAAACCCACCTGGCCAGTACTGGTACAGCCAAGGAAGACGGCCACAAAAATATGGTATAGTGAATTGTTTTCCTTGTCTGTCGGATCATACTTTAAGCCAAAGCCGCGTGTTCGAAGAGGCTTTAAACCCAGAACGAATGCCAGTTAAGCCTGGCAGTCCGGTGCACCTTGGATATTAAATGAAAAAATAAACCAACCCAGACCTATACTTGTTACAGCCAAGGAATAGCCACAAAAACAGTATCATCCAGAGGGGTGGGCTCGGCAGAGACAGAGACTCCTGACATGGAAAATCATAAGATGTATAGGTTCTCATAGGAATAAGCAAATGGACCCCTACCCCCAGGAAAAATTAACCGGCCCATATAATTTTTTTTAGCTTCCTTTAAAATAGACAAATTGGACCCCACCCCACCCCCATCCATTGTAAAATAAGGTAGACATAATTAATAAAAGAAATAACAACACCAAATGAACAGATTTGTGCCTGGTGAGACTGTGTCTTTGGTGGTCGTAAATGTGACAAGTACAAAATAAGGGTGTCAATAGGGTTTATTGATTAGCAAAAAATCGCCCTAAAATTAATAGTGGAAAGGGGCGTTTCAACGGTTAGCGAATTTGATGGAAAAAAGTTATTCCATGTCGTTCTACAGTAACCCGTCTTAACGATCTATCCGCAGTTGTCCGATTGCCCTTCAAGGTCCATCAATTAATATGAAGCATGGAAAATTTATGGACATAGATACATGTACCATTGAGCACACAGCGAAAACTGGTCAGACTTGGTTGATACAGATCCAGGCTGATCTACTGGGAGAGAGTTTCTCTGATTCACAGATCACTAAACCCTGAAGCCATTGATTGATTTGTCAGTTCGTGGCTTATTTCGCTGTTAGTGCTGAAAAAAAATAAGTCAAACAACCGTTCAAGAACGTTCATGTGACAGTAACATACTTTTAATAATTTGGCAATGCATGTAACCCTTTGTATACGTGAAATCCCTAAATAGATACTTTTATAAACAGTGAAGACCCAGATGAAATGCCACATTATGCGGCATTTCATCAAGGTCTATACTGTTTGTTAGGTAAAAAAGATCTTCAGACAAAAAACACTACTTTTAAAAACTATAACCTGACACCCCAAGGTATGTACAGTGGCCTTTCCAAAGTTTATTGCATCAAACCAGAAGGAAAGATCCATTTGTATACACAGTAAACTGTTGGAGGTAAGAAGTGGCCGGCTAGTCATTTATTAGTGACCATGGAGCAAACATAGCTGCTAAAGTTATCTGCTGCATATAAGCATACAGGCAGACCGTGTGGACCCAGATCAGACTGTCATTTGCATCAAGTAGTCTTAAAAATTAGTTTTATCGCCCAAATGGCATGTCTTCTAAGATATTTACAGATTTTGTCAAATGTTTGCTGATTACTTATTTTGGGGTCATTTTTTACTGATTAGCGATTTTGGTCCTAAATTTTACTTATTGCTGATTTTTGGGCCTAAATTGTACTGATTAGCGATCTATGGACCTAAATTTTACTGCTTAGCGATTTTAGAGGTACCCCATTCAGACCCTCCAAAACCCCTTGTGCTGGCTTATTAGGCTCCAGGAACAGGTCAATTCTCGATAGTTCGAGGCATGGGTGGATCCGTTAGGGGGATATTGGGTAGGGGACAGGGGTCTGGACCCCCTGGAAGATCAGACAGTTATAGGGCTCCTTAGCGATACTGGTCACCCCTGGATATCACAAAACTTCCAAGCCAGCGTTCTTGATGTTCGGCCATCATTGGTCCACCTAAATGGCGTTTTGCTGGCAATTTAAATGGCGCTTCGCTGGAGGGCCAATGATGGCACACTTTTTATGGTATTTGGATCCTCTCTCTCCTCATCAACTATAAAAACAAAGTTGTCAGAGTTGGACTCCTCTGAAAAAAAGCGTGATCTGCGCAATCGGGATTTTTTCTTCAAATAGACAATAGTTTGATTTAAAGTCATAACAGTTTGAATTAAAGTCATAACTGTTTATAGTATATGACCATATTCATCTTAGGGATGAACCATCTACAATATTTAGTTTGTCTAGATGCCAAAATTCTGAGCTTTCATCGACGTCCATTCGGTGAGAAGGCTCTATCGAGATTCCACATGTGCACAGACTCATCTCAGCCTTCTTCGTTCTCTATTGTGCTAAGTTGAAATTTCATGATATCAGATCCTGGGGTTGGGATGTAAATAAATGCTAAGAAGGTGTTCCCTTTTCATACATGTAGAAAGGTTTGGCTTCATTGTTTGAAGACAGATCATATGGCATACAAGCCGTCTTCTAAATATGTTGTGGGTACCTCCTCCATGCGCGCATCCAGTAAGGGGGTCAAACAGCTCCAACTCTGGCAACTTTTTTCAGTTGATGAGGGGAGAGAGAGAATCCAAATACCTTTTTTCAGTGGGCCATCATCGGCCCGCCAGCGAAACGCCATTTAAATAAATGGCGTTATGTCCTTTCGCTGGCGGGGTCATCATTGCTGCCGAAATAGTCTCCTTTTATCTTTCATATATGTAATCGTGTCCGCCTTTATTTGGAGATAATCCACAAGCTTTAGCGAGTGAATAATCTTACATACAGGTGGACAAACATCGTATAGTTATTTTATACCACATACATCAGTGTAGACCTTGTACATAATGAGATATTGTGCTATTAAAAGTTGGTATAATGGGTAAATTTCTAATCTTTTCTTAAAATTTTAACTTGTATTTCTACTAGGTTGCTTCCCTTTAAACTTAAGACATTTTCATTTTTGTAATGTTTTCGTTGATGTTCATTTTTGTTAAGGTTTATTCAAATAAGTTTACATATATGACATTCTACATGGATGTTTTAGCAAGAAATTTATCGTGCATCCTATAACAAACGATTTACAAGAGGACAAAATTAAAACCAACAAGTCTTGAATTTTTCGATATATTTATCTCAAAATAAGCAAAAAGTAAGAAAAAGGGCAAAGATCAGGAATCGATACAGTTTTCGGATAAATCACTCAGTCAAAATGACTCCTGGCACCGTTTTCCGAAATTAATCGATGAGTTCCGAAAAAGGGATATCCTATGGATTATAAATGAAAACGCGCCCTCTGGCGTCAAAATATATAGCATAGAAAGAAGCGCGGTATTACCGACAATATTCAATGCTTCAAATGCTTGTTTCATGTCACTTTATAATGTTGTTGATGCTATTTATAGTTTACTTTGTACTATTTTTTAATTTTTAAGCAACATCCGATGATCAAAGCTGTTATAATAAGGCAATTCACATGATACAATGACATAATTTACGAAATAAAATTGCGTTCTTAAAAAAACAAAAACTAAATTGTACACATGGAATTATGTCGGAGAATCCCTTCCATACATTTTTGTTCGCCACATTTATTACTGTGGCTCAACTTGAGGTTTTCTTTAGCTCTGACTATCTGTGAGTCATGAGCCATTTTCTTTGTTTCATCATGGTGTTTTTATTTGATTAGTGTTTCTCCATGATGATACATTGCATTAGTTAGATGGCCTCCATGCGAGCTGAACATTTCTTGTACTTCAACAACAGCAGAATCTAGGGCAAAGATTTGGTACCAGTAAAATGCATTTAAGCTCCCCGGTGACTTCTACGGCTGTTGTCCGTTCTAAGGCGGTGGTTCTGTTGCTGTTGACTTTTTGTTTATTGTTATTCCCATTGAGAGAGTCTGTAATTGTTCTATGTTTTGTTGTACGTTACTTTATGTCCATTCTAGTATTGCAATCATCTTGATGGGGAAGAGAGAGCTGGTTGCTTTGCTTAATTTGTCTTCCTGGTGCCTCGTGATGGTTGAGCGGCTCTTCCTCACGGTGCCACGGGGTTGTCTGCGGTTTGTGATTGTGGTATTTCCTGATCATACTCACTTGCTATTTTTATTCTGAGAATGCCTGATGCTGTTGCATACGAACACAAAAGGGGCAAGCCTTCCTGCGCATCCCCACAGTCCGGTCAGCAATTTTGTTATTCGCTTTCTGGAAAGTGTTATAGCTAAACGTGCTTCTAAACGTGATATTGTAGCTAGTTTCTGTAGCTTAACACTAAATTAGGAAAAAGCTATCACAGCCACAAAAAAGAACATTTAAATTTCTTTTGTTGTAAAATTATTGTATATGTTTACAATACTATTGATTGTAACATATACTGACGGACTTTAAAAACGCAACGCTTGGATAACAGCTTTAATTTATGTCTCGTAAAAGAAGGCAGATCAATAATTTTGAATGTATGTTAAAGAGCATTCATTTGTAAGTAAAACATGGAACATTTGTCCAACTAAGATGAACTTAATGCATTAAAATGTAACCTTTTTGAGATAGGGTCAACTGTTTCATGTGACCAAATGTTATGAATGAAAGATTTCCTACTTCTTTAAATCAAGAAACAGTAGAAGCATCAAATTTGTATCACGGACTCCGTTAGTCATCGAGGAACCACTCTCATATTGATTGGCAGGTCTACGATACAGATTATTTGCGTATACGAAGTTTATCTGGGTGTACCCTTTCATTCAATAGCTTAGAAATCTCCTCTACTTAAGAAATGTTTAAATAGCTAAATTCATACGGAGCAAATAACGTCGTCCAGTTTAGTTGTACAGTTCAAACAAAAGAGTTTGCTGAGGAAGCCAACTCATGATGACATTATCGAAGCAAAGGAAGTTTACATTCAACAGTCCTTTGGAAGATATAAGGGGAAGTTAGTTTTGGGTTTTGCTTTTATTAAGTAGGAATTTTCAGGTAATCCAGAATGTTCATATTGAAGCCCATATGACATAAAACAACACAAGAATACTTTATGCAGATGGCATGTTTTTGTCCACAATATCATTGAAACTTTCTGATGCTGTAAATGGACTTTATTGAATACTATCGTGTTTATTTTGTAATAAAGTAGCAATTTTCATGCAATTTAGTTCTCCTATGGAGGCCCATATGGCCAAAAAGAACAAAGAAATGTGTTTATGGTGATGAAATGTTTTTGTCTACAATATTATAGAAACATCCGTCACCTATTAACTGTGTACTGCACATCAATCTCGACACTTCCGACGTTCCTATGCAGCATTTGTACATCACCAAACCAAAGTATGGTGGACTATACGGGTCATTTTAAGGCGTACGTAATACTCAGTTTTTGTCGATTTTTTACATCATAGAAGTGCAAAAATGAAAAATGACCGACAGGTTGTAGTGTAAACTTTCGGCTCTATCAAAACATGTCAAACTTTTTGATAAATTATGAATCAGTCTCAGCG
Source organism: Loripinus fragilis (assembly GCA_964019695.1). Classification (NCBI taxonomy): domain Eukaryota; kingdom Metazoa; phylum Mollusca; class Bivalvia; order Lucinida; family Lucinidae; genus Loripinus; species Loripinus fragilis. The sequence continues at coordinate 88,139,119 of OZ026521.1, read as the reverse complement.
AGGCCCCGTTTTTGATTGAACCCACAGCCCGACCCCTCTACTTTATACTTATACAACCTAAACGTTGGCATATTTTGTGATCAAATAAAGTTATCCGGTAGTTGTCGATGAAAATACGAGTAGACACAAGGTGAAAAATATTTAGTATCGTGCGTCACGTGCACAGCCTGTATTAGTACTCTATCGTTACGCATAATTGAACATCCTTATTGAATCAAACTTTGTTATGGTCTTTCGACGGATACATATGCCCAAATATACTGTGCCAAATATCATTTCAAATAGTTTAATAATAAATGAGCTATATTGAAAAAAATGTGTTTTGTTAACTGGCGGTTTAGAAGTTTCGTTCAGTATATTAAGCTTTATCGGACATCGACAAACAGTTCAGAGCCTATGATGTCATTTAGTGCAAAAATCTATTTTGCTTAAAATTGCATATAATAAAAAGAAAATTCAAATTTTTGTCATGAATATGCCATATATTTCATCTCATGAAGCGAGAAAATGAATATTTCTTTCGTGGCTTCGCCACTCATGAAATATGCATTTTTCGCTTCACCCGATGAAATAAATGGCATGTTCTTGACAAAAATTTGAAATCCTCTATTTATTTGACGCTCGAATGACATTCTGGGCGTAGTTCTGAAGTCTCGGTCATTTAGCCACTTTCGCGGCAACGGGATTAACCTATCAGCTTCTTTGGCTTTTGCAGAGTTGAAAGAAATCTTCAATGAGTTCGACCGGGACGGAAATGGTACAATTAGTAAAAGCGAGCTCAGACAAGCATTCCAATGTAGGGGAATGAATCCAACAATGAGAGATTGTAAAAAGTGGATCGAGGAAGTAGATACGGACGGTAAGTATACAGTGTAAAATATATTTCGAAAATTTATTCCATAATTCGTCGCCTGGATAACATACTAAGGAAAAAGAATATTGGATGACAGTCCATTAACATATTTGCTAAAGCTGGTCCCATCTTTGTCCACATTGCTGTGCTTTTGACTTGCAAATATACGAGAGGTGATTCACAAATTTTGAAACACTTTTATTTTATCTATAAATTTCTCATAATAAGACTTTCATTGCAAAATATTTTCAATTCGTGATCCATGGAGGGTGTAGATCAGTATACATTGCTTATATCATTACCCAAGTGTCTTATTGGTAATGGAATGGTCCAGTTTTCTTCATTTGTTTCACAATGCTTGTATAAGGCTTACCAAATGGTTGGTTTCTTTCGCTTCTGAAAGCGTCTTATAAGAATTTCCCAAATAGCAAAATCAATCGGGGCGGCATTTGGACCTTAAGGCATCCACTCCTGATGTGTTACAACGTTCACGTTTTGGAAACGTATATATAAATGTACGTCAACGTCTGTTTTGACGCATGGCTCGAAGACTTGTCCTGGTGAAATACCATGTCTTTAATTTGGTCACTTAGAAACATTCTTGCTTAATAATGTTTAATGAATGGTTTCAAAAATTTACCTATACAAAATTTTAAATTGACCTTGACACCTTAAGGGGTGATCTGAGTCTCAGTTTTGCCTTGGAAACTAACTAGAGCCCAGGCCAAGAAACATGGCGCAAACGAATAAATTTTAACATATTTGAGTTTGAAGGATCACCATGTCCTTTAAGGATGTAACAGACTCAGCGACGACCATAGCTGCCACCCAAATTAAACACTGCCTCATCTGTTGTCATAAAGATTTTCCATTTGTCACAATTTAAATATATATAAAGATGCCGTGAACTTGGCCGCCTTTTTTTAATTTGTGCTGCATTTAACTGGTGAACTTTGCACTATTTTTTGAAGTTTTGCGTACAGTGCATTTTTAATAATGCTGTAAATTGTTGACTGAGACACCCTAAATGAGTTGCCATTTCACGTTGAGAGGGTGGGTTAACCCTTTTTCATAATCACTGCAACTTTACGTTAGCTGCAGATGTTGACTTCTGGGGTGGCTTTCGGAATGGCCCTAGTTTTGGCTTTTTGCTACTAGCACAGGAAGTTTTACATACAGAGTGCTTTACTAGATGGATTGTTGATATAGCAATTTCATGTTCATGACCTTTTAATTATCATTTGTATATTCCTCTAGGACTTTCTCTTCTTCAAAAGGTATGTAATGGAAGGTTCCACTATAATGTTAATTTTAGGTCTACCCATGTTATAATTCACACAAAAACTGACGAATGTATGTAATACATACGTTTATTGATAAATAAGTGTAAATTGCGTGTTGTTGAAACGCGATCGCTATATCATAACGAAGTATCCAAAAGTGTTTCAAAACTGGTGAATCACCTCTCGTAGTACTGACCATTGAATTCGAAGCTGTTACACTTTGATACTAGTATGAGAAGTTTTAATAGAGTGTGAAGGAATGTATTTTCCCTTTACTTCCGTGCTTCCTAACACGCCTGTATGTCATCACTGTGAGGCATGTTAGTATAGGGGGTGTAACATCCGTGAAAACGAGTAAAGCATCAGACAGAATGGGCCAAAGAGCACCCGTGAAAAAATTATTTGGATAAAAGACACTTCTGTGCAAACACTAGTGAACTTTCTTACACTAATACTGAAGTTTAACAATACTGAAGTTTAACAACTTCAGGAAGTTTTTATCTTGAAGACGCATATTGCTCTTGGACACGTTCCTCCTGATACTTTACTTGAGGGAGGGGGGGGGGCTAATGTATGAATGTATTTCGTATGACATATTATACCACTCTTACCAACTTTAACACGAAATATCTACTGACGTACAATGTCAACACTGATTTAGGTGGTATAAAATAGTTATACCATGGGTTTGTCTGCCAATACGTGGAGATAATCCACGAGCTTAAGCTTTAGTAAAGGTGGACAAACATGACATAACGGTTTTTGGCAATAAAAAAAAATGAAAAGATAACATGAAAAAAAAAGTTTAGTAGTCAAAGAAAGAGGATGGCGGATGGACCCAAATGTATTTATAACGCGCCTGTTAACAGGTTGGATAAGGAAATTCACTTTCCGAAAGACTGGGAAGAATGCACAAATATGTTGATACAGAGAAAGTGAGGGCAAATTGCCAAAACTGGATGTATAACGCTCCTTGTCCAACATGTACTTTGGTTTTGATGCTTATGCTCCTGGTAGCTAACAGAAAGACTCTAGTTTGGTGTCACTTATTGCAAAATGCGAATTGAGGCGTACTCGTATTCATATCAACGCAATGCGTCATCACAGACTGATCAATGTTTTTTTATCGCGGTAAGAGCGTAAATTCACACTTTAGAACCAACCTTAATTCAAAAAAATGTTTGAAGATGGCAGATTTGACCAAAACATGGATTCGTAACAAATAACATAATGAAGGCTATGAATTACTGAAATAGGCTTGACTGGACTGTGTACTCGGATGCACTAAGATGTACAAATATCAATATTTGCTAGTGATCATGTGATTATCATTAACAAAAATGACGCTTTTTAGATAATAATAATTTATTTAATTTGCTCTTTGTTGGGGACAGCCTCCTGATAGTCTCCTCTTATTCACATTAAAGACACGTGAGAAATGGCTGGGGTGATCCCAATAGAAACAACTCAATATTGCCTTTAGATTGGGACAGGAGTAATCCAAGGTATTGGGTGAGTGGACTTATATATTGGGCAGGTGATCTCACCTGATACAGACAATAGGTAGGTAATCTAACCTTGGGACAGATAAGCGATCTTAAGCTAGCTTGGGATAGGTCAATCCAAAGGCGTAGGTTGATTATTAACGATAAAGGGCGAGTGAATCTCGCCTAGCTTGGCAGGTGATCCGAACAGATACAGACAATATGAGAGTAATCTCACCTTCAAACAGGAATGTGATCTTACCTTTGGCTTGGGGTAGGTGATTCCATCCCTACATTGATTATTTGTCACAGATTGTGAGTTATCTAGCCTTATTGGGTAGGTAATCCTACCAGATACAGACAATTGGAAAGTGACCTCACATTCAAACAGGTATGTGATCTTACAGTTAGCTTAAGTTAGGTGATCCCAAACCCTAGATTGATTATCAGTGACAGAAGGTGAGTGATGTCGCCTAGTTTGGCAGGTGATCCCACCAGATAAGGACATTAGGTAAGTAATCACACTTGAAAATTGGTAAGTGATCTTGGATTGTTAAAGATTGCTGTTCAGTTGTTGATCCCAACTGAATAAGATTTAAAGTAGCATCCGTAGAGATTACACTTTTGATTCAGCAGAATAATCCCACCAGAAAAAGTGTCTGTCTGTGATCTGGCCTCATAACCTGTGCTTGAGTGATCTGTCAGACTTCAAATCTTCATTGCGTGTATTTTTGAGTTTATTGGTTTCACTTTATTGGGCAACCGGTGAACGCAGATACAATTTGTCATGATTAGCGCTCTTGTTAGATAATGGACTTTTTTGGGGGAGACAGAGAACACCTTTTTGGTGGAAAGAAATCAAATAACCGTTACAAGCTATAAGAGACACTGGCTAAAATGAGCTTAGACCTATGTATGCTCGACATGAATAGTAATAAGAGAACGCATCGATAGGAAGAAGAATAAACAATCATGTAACACAGAATTCCATACAGTCAACAGTATATTGAGATCTATGTTAAACATCAAAGTAACATTTGCAATTGAGTTGGCTGTTCATTTCATGAAACAAAATGAAAGAAAAACAATGATGGCAAAATGGGCTAGAAGCTGACATCCATGCTAATTATGCTTCTATTGTGTAGTAATAGGGGTAGATACCAAAAAGTAAGTGAGCATGACCAGGACATCCGTAAGACAATAAAAGCAAAGCAATCAGCTCTCTCTTCCTCTTCAAGATGATTGCAAAACTAGAAAGGACACAAAGCAATGCACAACAAAACAAAGACAAACACAGAACCCCCACAACCAGTGGGAAGCACACCAAACAACAGATCAGCAACAAAAGAACCACCGCCTTAGAACGGAAGGCAGCCTTAGCCACTTTGGATCTTAAATGCATTTTACTGGTATCAAATCTTTGCCCTAGATTCTGTTGTGACAGTTGTTAAAACTGGAAATATCCCTGGGTCTCAGAATAAGGTCAAACGACAACTGGGTAAATATAACATAAAAAAAGACAAATGCTCCTTTCTATGTCATCTTCAGACCACATAATACCCATTAAATTCACTGAAACTAAACATGATTTAGATGTACTTAAGATACATGTTGCATTTAATGCATAACCAAGACAAGAAATGAGCATATTATTTGAAAAAGTTTGATGAAACATTTTTTAGAATGTAGGAACATTTTAGTCGAAAGTGTACCCTGGCATTAGCCAAGGTGATGCTTAACATTTTTCCAAGTGTATATATTAATAACGTCAAAACAACATGGCGATTCAAATACTGCTGAAGATCTGATGTTTAAGTGAAAGCGCTACAGACTTAAACATTTTAAAAGCTGTTTCTTCATTCTGAAAAGGTCTAAAAATTTTAGGTAGAGTAAGCACATATTTTTTTCTTATTTTTTCTGGAAAATAAATATATAATATTATGCATAAAATAATATTTTTTTCCAGAAAAATGGAAAAAATTTCTAGGTGTCACCAGTATATTAAGTTAGTACGGGGTTACCCTAAACACAGGTATATTTTTATTTGACCCTATCAATATTTCAAGGAAAGTAGATAATAAGTTTTTTTGCTTTTATTTCATTTTAGGTGACAAAAATTCACTGACTTATGAGGAATTTAAAATATTAACATATAGAAAATGGTGTGAAGCATTGGAGAACGAAGATGCTGAGTTTGACAAAGCCTTTGCTGTACTGGATGTGGATGGCAGTGGGAAACTGGATCCTGTAGAATTCAAGTACAGTAAAACCTGAGTGTGCAAAACGGCCACTCTAAAAAAAAGACCAAAAATGGTTTTAAAGACCCAAATATCGCTTAACGCTGGTCAAAAGTATTGCAGAATGCTCCAAGAACTTGTTAGTAAGATCTTTGTTTTGTGTATTTTTTGAGTGGCCGTTTTACACAGGTATTACAATATGTTTAGTACTGTAAACCATAGGTGCTCGAATTTATGAAAATGTACTACCTTGTCTGATGCTAAGGGGGTCATCACTTTAATTTCATCCAAAAATTTCGAGAAAATAACAGCCAATGAAAAATGAAAATTTTGACCAAAGTGATTCATAGAAAAAGCATTTTTCTTATACTTTATCTGAACATTTTTCAAATCTTTAACTAGTCGATTTTCTGACATTTTTAAGCATGTATCACGCTTCCCTAGGCCTAAAACCACTCAAAAATCATGACTTCAAGTCCCTGTGCTGTAAACCAATCATTAATCATTCCATCAAATGTTGGCGTCTTAAAAAGACTAATATATTGGCATAGTTTAATTTTAGCGGGTTTTCAACTATAAAGGGGACAGCAACCCTAGTAATAAGTATGTTTTATCAGAAAGAACTCTATAAACCATGAATTTTGATACAATAATCATCAAAATCGGTTCAAAAATGGGGAAGTTATGGGCATTTAAAGAATTTAATATGGCTAACATTTAGCCGCCATTTTGAATATTTAATTAGTTTTCAGAATATTTTCGACTGCTTAATTTTTAGTTATAAATACTATCACAGCATTTGAATTTCAGCAGATATGCAGCTTTATACATAAGGAAAATGTTTTATTAAAGATAATTGCAAGTAATCCATTGGTTTGTCTTTTATTTTGATTACGCATATTTAATTAGGCTGTGTGACATCACTAAGCCTACAATATGGTCGCTTCTATTACAGTCCATTTGCAAGTATTCAAACGCCTACAACTTCTACGTTTTTCAACCGATTAAGATGAAACTGGTATCAAAATTCATGGTTTATTAAGATCTTTTATATAAAACTAGTAATCGTCAGGGTTGCCGTCCCATTTAATGTCCTTTCAAGTATTGAAAAGATTATGCCTCCTCTTTCCTTTAACAGTAGCCCCTTTTGTGTGTCAATTTATTGATAATTTTGTAACTGAATACGACTCATAGTTTGGCAATTTTTGTTTTTACCACAAGCAGCGCCAAATAAAAATACCTGCCAAATATGAGTGGTTTACAGTACCGTTACTTATGTTCTCTTTCATTTCATTCAGCCGACACATAAATTATTTATTATCTAGACTTCTTATTCTGGGAAAGCAGATATAGTACCTCCAATTATAAACTGTTATAATGTACATGTCTTTGCCTCATCATCGGTATTTAGCGTCTTACATGTACATCACAACCATCTTTATTTCTTTGAACTATATCTTAAAACCTAAAATACTAAACTCAACAACATATACGTGTGTGATGGCAAGCACAGATCTGAAGCGCGCTCTTTTTTTCGACTAAAAGAACGGGTAACCAAATAAGTATTGAAATATTATTAAATCCCTAAATTTAATGAAACAGGACGCTTGATTTCATCGTTTTCTTTAACGTAATCATCTTTTGCGGAATCGCTTCTCCATATTCCATGTTTCTTAAAAAGCCTATCACACACTAAACCACAATTTGCCGCTTCAGACGCTCCCCCAAACGCAGGGAGTGAAGTCCAAATTTTGAACTGTCTAGACAAATTTTTCTTAAATTTTCTAACAAAATCTGTCTTGCTCTAGTGTACGAGATATGATTGCCTGTTCTTAAAACATATGTATCTGATTTTTTATGGAATGATAATTTCCTGAAGATAAATTCGCAAGAATTTTGTGGAATACTAAATTCTGACAAATACAAAGAGAGAATCTTGACTGGACAGGTGTCCTTTCCCGTCTTTGCTATAACAAGCCAAGACCCATTTTTTAACTGATCTGTTTTACTTTTCTGAATAAACAATCTAATTTGTTTATCTTCAAATAAAATATCATTCCTTCTAATATTCACTAGCTCATCAAAACGCAGAAAACCTGCATAACCCAGCAAACACATGGTTACAAATCTTAAATCTAAAAGATTCTGACTACTTCCGTATACCTGAACAATACGTTTTATGTCAACCGGACTTAAAGGTTCTTTTGAAACCACAGATTTGCTCACCTGCCTAAGTTCACTTGTTTTATCTGCTTACCTAAATAAGACTTACATGGATCTTCCAATCCTGCAATTTTATGAGCCCAAGAAATGCTATAAATAGCCATATTAACCGAAGCAGCTGATGGACGAGAATCCATTAAATATGATGAATGTATTGCCACATGATGATTGGAAGCTGGTACTGATTTGTAGCCATATTTTTGACACCAATTCGAAAATTGTTTAAAATTATACATGTAATTTTTGTTTGTGTTATTGGCTTTTGAGCCTAGAACAAGGCTGAGCAAATGAAAAACATAACGTTTCAACTCATCTGGTATTTCTTCATCTTGCATATCTTTCCATACTCTAATGGCAAATAAATCTGTTAATTGTAAAAAAATAAGCTTTCTTATATATTTTGCGTCAAAAAGTTGACTCAATAATAACAAGTATAATGTTTCACATAAATAACAGCAGAAAACAACAAGCTTTCTTTCCATTATAAATATACTACCGCCCAACCTGTACTTAAAACAAAACTATGTGAATTAGTCAGACTGAACTTGCGTAAGACAATAACTTGCCTAAAAACAATTATTTTTAATGTATTTACCTTTGTATGAACTGAATATTGCATGTTTCCTTCAATGTAATTTACTGTCTCTATCAATTTAAAAAACAGTCCATTTCTGATTTTAAATGTTGTTTGGATGGTTATTTTCATTTTTATTCCGATATTAATAGCGTATTCTATAATGAAACAAACAGTTGAGACCCTGATCCGATGACGCGTTCAGCGACGTCTAATCTGGATTTGTACTGTTTGCCTATGCCCCACACCAAAGATGCAAAACTTATATGGGTTAATACAGGTTGCAAGTAAAGCAGATTTTACTGTATGCTAATATGCTTTTTTATATTGACATATATTTAACGTATTATCAACAGCCATTAAAATATTGTATAGTCAACTTATAACCAAGATAGTTTAGTAACTTCTCCTTTTAAACAGAGACTACGTCTGTGAATAAGAAAGTTACTGCTCATAAAGCAATACGTATAATACTCATGAAACAGAGCTCAATTTTTATACTCCTTTGTCCAAGCCTCTGAAGCAGAGCTCAATTTTTTGTGAAGCACAGAATGTAACTTCTTCTCTCAAACAGTGATTTAGTCTCTGAATCAGAAAGCTATTGCAAAAGCGTTATTTAACATTGTTTCTGACGAAAAAGTACTAAGAAAATACTTATCATTTTTTCCTGTGACGACTGCTGGCTTGGTTTCTCTTTGGTCTGCTTGAGATCTCTGTAGCTGAGCGGCACTCCAATGGAACTTGAACTGCCCTTCGGAACTGTCTTGGTTAGGACACGATCGTCTGAAGTGCCCTGTAAGTCCACAGGAGAAACACATATCTGATGCTGTCGCTTGTCGTTGTCCTCAAAATGGAAATGCTCCCCGTCCTCGACCCCATGCTGGCCCACCATTAAACTGAAAGCTGGCTCCGGGACGAGACACGTCAGAAGGCTTGAAATGATAAGAATTTTTTCAATACAATTATG